>VXAU01003660.1:1027474-1152268 GCA_013399695.1 Formicarius rufipectus
ACAAAAAACAAAAAACACACCAAGAAAGAAATTAAAATAAAACCTATCCAAAGCAAAAGAAATAATAAAAGAGAGAAAATAATAAAATTTTTTTAAATGCCACAAAAAAACCCTAAAACTGAAGCCACCAGAAATAACAAAAAAACCCAGAGCAGAAACCGCCTCCCACCCCCAAGTATGAATCTTCATCTGATTCAGCACAAGATGATCCAACTGAGGCACACACAATATCCCTAGAGATAAAACAGATTTCAAGGATTTCAGCTCTTCCAGAGTAAATTTTTCACCCTCTATGTGGAAAGATAACATAGAAGAAAAAATACAACACCAAATGAATAAATCTTGGTTGAATGTACAGATCCTTTCACACTAAAACGGAATTAATTGAAAACCAAATTATATCAGGGCTCTCTATGCACACAATAGGGTTCTCTATCCATATATATTTTCAGGTGCACTATCCAACTTCAGAAAATTTGAATTACAACCTAGAAAAGATATGATCTTGAAATCTTCAGGACCCTGTCTTTTCTGGTCAGTCTAATCTAATCCTTCACCTCAGAGAGCTGTCTGCATTTATCTTTGATCACCATCACATCTAGCTCCCAGGAATTAAATGAGAATCTTGTTATATTAAAATAAAGTTGTTTATAATCAGCCATGCACAAGCTGTTGATATGGCTAGCTGCCACACAAATCAAGGTTAAAACAGGCCAGGCTTACAGCTGAAATATAACCAATATGACATTATTCCTTCAGACATTTGGTTAGGCTGACAAATGCGTAACTCAGTAATTTACACAATGTCCCCGTGACATGTGGCAGTGCAGCTATTGTGTACAGAGATTTTTGTCATGGGAAGGGAGAGGGAGGGAAGGGTACATTTTCCTCATGTAAATCTTTCCTATAACAATGTCAGAACGCATACTGACTTGCTAAAGTATACAATTTACCTATCTGAGAGTACACAAAGTTCAAATGGTGATGGATAATTATTTTAAAGCAGTGCAAAATTACCCCATGGAACTCATTGGTCCAGAAAGTGGTTAAGATACCATATACAATATTGTTAAATAAAAGTATATTCTGTAGTAGCAAAAGGCTTGAAAGATTTCTTCTTTTTTCTCATTTATTGCTTTAATAAAGTAGATGTTGTTAGAATCCAGTATTAGGAAAGAGAATTCAAGGAGTCGGATTTAAATGCTCTTGTATAACACAGCAATTATTAGATCAGACAGGAGTTTATTTTATGTGACCTTCCATCTCTAAGAGGTACAAAAAACATCCATGGATAGAGATATGTTGCCAAATAAGGAAAGATTCTCCTCGACCTCAGACAGTATTTGGCCAAAACGTGAGGACTTATATCCTTCCCCATTCACTTTAATCCCATCTGATTGCAGATATTCTCATCACCCATAAATGATTTTCCATCCCCCAGTTCTAAGCATTTGGCCTCCATGGTATCTACTGGCACATTATCCTCTGAGGTAATTGCCACATGGGTTATTGGTTTTAAATCTTCCCCACGATTTCTTTTTCTTTTTTTTTTTTTTTTTTTTTTCCTCCCCTCTCCTTTGTTTTATGAAAAAATTGAAAGAACAAAAGCCTAAGACACAGTTTTTGAGAAATGCTTGCCATTCTGTACAACTCTTTGCTTCTGTATTTAAACACTCCTCATAAGGAAGACCTTCTGGGTCTGAAACTTTTAGCTAACTATTGCTGGAACCCCTCTGTTCATGCAAATTTTTTATCATCTTCCTGAAGGAATTCAAAATTGGCTGTTCCTACCGAGATGACACAAAGATACCATATATAGGTAACTGCCCCGTTGCAGACCATCACATCTTAAGGACCTGTCATACACACTGATTATACAGCTCCCTCCCTGCAAGGCTGACTTCAGTCTGCAGTGCCACACTAAGTTTCCAGCTGCTGAAGAAATAAAACATGCCCAACCCTTGTCTGCAGAGCTAGTTCTGCTTTCCCATCCCACTTTCACCGTGGAGATTTGTGCAAACTTCCTGTGTGGTCTGACTGCTGGTGTGTATTATAAGAACAAACGGGGGAAAAATTAAAAAAAAAAAAAAAAAAGCAGAACTTGTTCCTTCCTCCAGATTGTCACATTTTGTGATGTTGCAAAACCTGGAGCCCAATGTTGTTTTGTGTCCAAATCACAAGCTCACTCTAGACATGGCTTCGCTACACCAACACAGCTTGTTTTCCCCCTGTTATTATAGACTACATTTTCATAATATCTGCTTAGATTTAATCCACAATGTGAATTGCCAATACAGGATGTACAATCAACCTTGTAATAATTTTCAGAGACTTTAGTGGGAAAACAAGGCAACAATTAGTACAGTACGATTACCAAAGGTACATGATCTATTCAAGCTATGTTTCTGTACATTACAGGGTACTTGTTTGAAGATGTTTTATTTTTCTTGAACAGTGGCTACGATGGGGATTCTTTATGTCTTTTTTTCTGTGTGGTTTTTTGTTTGTCTTTGTTCTGTTTTTCTGGGTTCCCCCTCCCCCCCCCACTCTGGAAATTAAGTCTTCTCATAGGGCCTTTCTGCCCAGTAAACATCTGTAGCTGTAGCAAAAATAATTCTGGCAAAGGTAATTCCTTGTGTGTACATGAATAGGGTGGAGCTGTTTTTAAGTTAGGGAACCTCTTAATAAGAGAGTAACTTGCTTTTTCTCTTGGATGTGGAGAACTGAGACTGCTTTTAAATTCTTCTTATGAGAAGAACGAGAGCAAAGATGTGAGAAGACCACGAAGTCCACATAAAACAGCCATCTAACCAGTTTTGAGGCATCATGTACCAGGACTCTGTGGTTGCACTTGTAATACCTGTGTGCATGAAGTAAACTCTCAACAGCCACAGATTTTAGTGAATATCATGGCAAACAGAGCAACTTACTGCCTAGAGATGTAGCTGTGACTCTCCGTGACCAGCAGGGAGATCGGAGCTCGGTTAAGTGCCATCCCAGAGCTATATGTAGGAATCACATTGTTCTTAATTAAAGATAAAGAACTTTTGCAGGAATGGAGGAAAAAGAAAACCACCAAAACATTCAGCTCAAAGACACAGCAAAACAAAAGGTTGCTTTATAATGCAGCAAATTTGGTTTCTCCTATCACAACTTGACAATCATTGAAAGTTCGTGCACAACTTATGTAGTTAGTTTAGTCAGTTTGCCTACGATGTAGGATGCCATAGGTTTAAGTTTGTTAATAGATTGTGGTAATTTCTTAATCTACTTGAATGCTAAATAATTAAAGAGCAAAGAACTGGATCATCTCTGTCTTTTAAACACAGGAAAAAATAACTAAATAGTTAAAACTTAATGTAACTTTATTCCTAAGAGCTTTTTAGAGTCCAGACTTTAGATAGAATAAAACAGGACATCAGAAAGCTGGAATTAATTAATACAGTAAACACTCCGACCAAGATATTTTTTCTTCTATTAGATCCAGAAACTTTATGTATAAAAAGGAAGATGTCACGTCTTCTGCAAAACACATGGGCTCCAACGCCCAATTACTCTAAGTCAGTGGATCTTGCTCAATAGAGCTTTGTCACTTTGAGTCAAAGCTGGAAATCTAACCCCAAAAGTTACATAAAAGTACCTGCCAACTAATTCCTGTTGGAGTCAATGAAAGTTTTCATCAGTGTTTAAACACTTTTTTCCCCATCACCCCATTTGAGACCTTTAATATCGATCTGCCCCTTCCAAGCCTGTAATTCTTCCCAGACTACATAAATCCTTGATTTTGGCATCTCTAGCCGAAACCTGACCCCAGTCAACAACATTTTGCAACTCTTGGCAAGGTCAGTTTTTCCAGCAAGGGGGAAGTCCAAGGGCTACAGGGACACCCATCAGCCTCAGCAGTGCCTGCTATGGGTGGGAAGGAAGTCCTTCCCCAAGACCACACCAGGGCAGAAAAGATGTCCAGCGTGAAGGATCAAACATTCCCAGCACCCCTAATGACAGAACACATAAAAATTAAGGTTCCGACATATAACATGGATCACAGACGCAGTACTTCTTAAAAAATTGCATGGAAAGCCATGCAAGCCTTACAGAGACTAGAAAACACCTCTGATTAATATGCAGTAACCTCCTGCTTACTTAAAACAAATATTAATTAGAGGTTAAGAGGCTGAGAAATTAAATTCATCCCACAAATGCTTTAAGGTAAAGGTGATTTTGTCACTATTTTCAAAATTAGGTAGTCTCAGTTTGAGATCTGCCAGAGCCTTCTAGTTCAGGATTAGTGCAACAGGAAGAATAGCACTCGGCTGACACACAGAGATTAATTGAATTGTGGATTTACAACCTATTTGGGAGAAAGATTATTAAGATCACATATTTTTCAGAACTGAAATGTCCACTGCTTCAAAGACTCACTTAAATCCTTTCTATAACATTACTGTTTTCTTTGGGTCCTGGAAATCAAGAGTCTGATTTAAAACTAAGAGTCTTAAAACTCAAAACAAAACCAAAACCTAACCTCTCCCCTCTTTAAAGCTTTCCATAGTATCTTATAAATCATTGGATGGAATATGCTTAATCAAATCACTGAAAAGCCATACCAAACTTTTCAACCCCAACCAGGGGTCAACCTGCAGGTCAGGTATGCTAAGGTGAGAATCAGTCTCCTACTACTGAAGACTACTGCAAAATTACCTGAAGAAGTAAATTAATTTTTTAACAGATAAAGATTATCTACACACAGCATTTCTGGAAGATAACTGGCTACAGTCAATTTAACTTGACATCTGAAAAAGAAAAAAAAATTATCTCAACTGACATGACAGATTTTCCCAATAATTTGAAATCCATCCATCCTATGAAAGAGACAGTACAACTGTGATAATCACTGGAGCTTCCCACTATCTCCATCTTTAGAAAATTTTCACTTTTAAAACTCAGTTACAAAAGCCAAATGAACTGCAACAAAAAAGCCAGTGTCTGCAGATCAACAGGTGCTCAGGAACAAAGTGGTTCACTCACACCAGCTGGGGACCAACTCAAGAACAAGTGTGCTGTACTGAATGATCAGGACATTCCTGTGTTTGCAAGGAATGTGAAGACTTGCCCACATGAGGAAATTAAAAAAAAAAGAAAGAAAAAAAAAAACAAAAAACAAGAGGACTTAATTTCACTTGTGGTGAAACATGGAGAAAGACACACGATCAAAGAAAAAATCTGAGAAATTACATAAAAATATAATATGAGATTAAGTTAGAATTTTTTTTTTTTAAATTAGGAAATTAAGTAGAGTATAATCAATAGAAGCTTGTATAGCTGCTCATTTGGAAAAAAAAAAGTTGTGTGGTAACGTTTAGGTTATGGTAAGGGTTTTGCTTTAGTTCCGCAGTGCATTTTTCTGGAGTATTAGAGCTCCTGAAGTCTGAACAGATTCCTTGGGAGACAGTGATGCACGCCAGACAACACCCATAGGGAACAGAGTATTTCCCTAAGAGATAAGAAATTCATCTCTTGCACAGGTCAAGCAAAGAAAAAATCTTAGCAACAGAGGCTGCAAATCTCTCTGGTTTCACCTTGCCTTCCTCCCTCCTTGGTACAGCATCTGGAGACTAGCGGGAGGGCAAGAGGGCTTTCAAGAATGCCGAAGAAAACAAAGCCCAGGATCTTCTAGGAATAAAAAAAAAAAAAAAAGCTGCTGAGTGCAAGGAGTTTGTGTGGCTTGTCCTTGGTGCCATCTTGCAAAGAAAGAAATTAGTGAAGAAAAGGTTTAGTAAACAAGTCAGGAATTACTTGTCCTCAAATGAAATTCTAGATTGAGTTAAATAAGTTATTCTTATGAGGAGAGGTGGTGAAAAGCACAGGCCAAGGCTGAGCCCCCACTGCTGTGGGCTCTATAGAGCAGAGCCATACATCTCTATAGCCATGAAAAGTTTATAGCCAAAGGAGATAAGACAGGTATTAACAGGTACATTTTACCAGTGGGAACTGAGGCACGCAGAGATTGAGTGACTCACCCAAACTGACACAGAAAGCCTGGGAAAAGCATGAAATCATCACCTCATCTCTCAAGGCGGAATGTAAGACTGCCACTGCCCGGTTACCTTTCCTGTGTAAAGGCAATTTCCTCCTAATTTCAGTTCCACTGAGTGCAGAGCTCAACCACGCTTAAAATTTACAGTGGATTAGTTATGAAAGAGCTGCCAAGATCTGCAGGAGCACATTAGGACTGTCGTGGATTTAAGAGATGAAGATGATAAAATGGTAGATGAAAGTCAGCATCATTAAGTAATGGTTTTACCTGCATCCTGCAACATGTGCACCCGTGTAACTGAGTGCCAGTAATCACCAATCAGGAAAGAAATTCTGGGGTATAACAGATGAAGGAACAGCACAACCTTCGCTTCTTCTCAAGAAGAAGGAGCCTGAAGTCAATGCCTTAGCAGGGAAATCAAACAGGATCCACATGTCCCAAAACATCGATGCAAGACAAATTTACACTGTAAAAGAGCCCTTCCAGTGCGTTGCTTTGTCAGCAAATACAACCATCGTGGCAAACCACAGAATTTCTTTGCTGCAACAAGTTCTGGACTCAAAGTTTCAAGTGCAAAACCCACCAGATACATTAATGGAGGAAGGAACCATCAAGGCAAATCCATTGCTGCTGGCATCGGAAGCCCCTGAACTGCAGCTCACTGGTGGCTGGCAGAGTGTTCCTACTCCTACTCCCTTACTGCCATAGACTCTGCCTAGACAGCTGGAACAATAATGTTACATTATGTTTTAGGGGTTAGGGCAATTTAAATAATTAGACAAAGGAACATCGCAGCAACAGTAAGTAAACCTCTTTGTGAGAGATCATTCATTTGAATTGGATGGTTAAATCCCCCATAAAGCACCTGGAAGATTTAGCAACTCATGTCCAAATGAACAAGATGTAATAAGCTTGTACACAGGCTTGATATGAAAAGTGGATTGTTTTTAGGAAAACGGTGGAGAATAACCTCTTATTGAAAGGAGCGATAGTGAATTTTAATCAGGAGGAAATAAAGATGCAAGAATAAATCTGCACAGGCTTAGAGGATGACTAGATGATTTTCTCAGCCATCAACAATAGATGCAGGAGTATGTTACATCCTAATCTGCTATTTTCTCTTATCTTTACTTTTTCAATCATCCCATATATACTGCCTTTTTCATGGGGGATGGAGGGGGGGGAAACAACCAAGAAAAACTACGCATGTTTTTCTCTGCAAAATGCACAGATACAAAACAGGGGGGGGAAATTAAAAATTCCTACTTTAATATAGTTGGCCCTAATTTTTCATCCCAGTATTATTCACTGGAGTGATTGTAGAGTTACACATTCAAACTGAAAGCAGAGGAATCCACACGATGTTTTGCTGCTCATATTTATCGTATCAGAGCTTGGCAACAGCCACCACCCCCCTGATGATTCTCATCTCTGTCACGACTTGGGGCGTGTTGTGACCCTCACTAAAATCCCTTTCAGGGCCATCTCTGACACCATCTATATTTGTGGAGTGGTAAACTGGAAAACCATTTCTCAAATGTGTTTTTAGTTACTACAGAATACACACACCCTCTATTCACTTTTTTTTTATTTTTAAGCAAGCATATTGTGGCAATTATGAGGGAATTTGTATTCTCCACTGACTTCTGAAATTCCATTATCTGTATTTCATGGTGGCGATGGAGTCCAGAATTATGTCACTGGGCCAAACTTTCAGGGCTTGGGTTTTGTTGTTTTTTTTTTTGAGTACTGAATGGAGAGGACATTGTCCAGGTCCTGAGAGTGAAACACATGTGAAATATTTTCTTTTTTCACTCCTTTTTCCGAACAGTTGTGTGTTAGGGGTTCATGCGTTATCTGGTGTGTTCAAATACTGCATACAAGCACAGGATGGTTTATTTTAAGCTTTGCTAAGATGAAAAGGCAAAAGCCAAAACAGGAACAAGATTTACATCACTATGATCATCTCGATTTTTTTTTCTGTGCCCACAACTAAATTTGAGCTATTTATGAGTACTTGCCTTCCCTCTTCCCCAGTCTGAGCACTTTAAAGCTGTTGAACCCACCTCAATTCACAGGCAATCACAGGAACCGGGTGTGGGGATAAGACTATTTACCCAAAATATCTCATAATGCAAACACCAACAAGGCTGAAATTGCTCCTCCTGGACTGACTTGCCAAGCACAAAAAAACACTTTTTTCCTGAAAAGCCAAGCCATTAACAGGCTGTTTGGATGGTGTGTGTGGTGGAAAAAGACATTTTGGCGAGATCATTTGAATTGGTACATCCGCCTGACACATGACGTGTTGCAAACAAGATGTTCCCGACTCCACCAGCCAAGTTGGATGGGCCGGTTCAATAGGACTTGTGAATTTGGGATGATCTGCAAGTAGAGCAGCACAGCAAGATTTGCTGCTTCCCAGACAGTAACCTGACCCCTCATCTGAGTGAAAACTCCTACTCTGTGCTTGGATTTCACCTTGAGGTTGTGAGGTCATGTTAAAACAAACTTTTAATTTTTTTTCCTACAAGATGCCATAGAAAGGTCACATATTTCTTCAGACAGGAATGCAAAGGGGTACAAGGTCTTCCCTGTATAGGTAACTCATGTGATTTATAGGGCTGAATTTAGCCTTGTTGGAGCCAAATTAAGAGAGAAAAACAACAAAGGAGGTGTGGCCTCGAAGGATTACATTATTTTTTCTCCTTGTTTCTCTCCTTGCCAGGCTACTGCTCTGCTTTTGCTGTTCTAAGGGCCCAGAGCACAAGTTAATTCCAAAACAGTTGTCCCTGTCACATATGAGGGACAAACCCACCCCCTGGAAGTACAGAGTCAGTTTTGAACAGGGATTAGAAAGTTTTGTGGAGACACAGCAGCTGATCTTGATCCCTCTTATGCATTAAGGGGGCTAGATACCAACTCCCATCTCATTTTGCAGATGGGTAAATGGGATTTCTGTTTGTGGAGGGCTGGGTGAGCACACACCCTCTGCTCGTAAGACTCTGAAGGACTTTAAAGAGGCCTGAAGTTCTGCCAATCTCTCCTCGCTCCAGGGAATACAAGAAGACATGGTGCTTATTGTAGTCACACTATGAAAAGTGAGAAGGAGTCTATAAGGGAGATCAGGCACTGGTGTGTTAATGTCACAGCATGGATTTTATGCTGGGAGCTCATCCCAAAACAGTCAACAGGAGGCAAAAAACCAAAAAAAACCAAAAAAACAACCCCAAACAAACAAACAAACAAAAAAACCCCAAAAACAAAAAACCCCAAACAAACTAAAAGAACAAAACAAAGAAATCCATGTTCTCTCATTCCAGCAACTGTGAAATTCAGATCACTGTCAAGAAGTCCAATGAAAGAAAAATGCACATTAAACTGTGTTTAGGCCCCTGTGTTTCCCCTCTTACTGTAAAGTGAACCCAGAGGATGTTAAGACTTGCCAGAAATTATTGCAGGTCTCACTGTCCTACCTCAGATGGACCCAATGGAAGAGGAAGGCCTGATGTAATACTATACATACACACATTATATTGCCATTTATTTCTTTTAATACCTCTGCTAGCTCTCCCAGCTCAGCTGGGTGAAGTCCAACAAAGCCCCCTGCCGTCCTTCAACACCACCTCTCCCTCCTTTTAGGTTTCACGACCAGCCACAGCCTTGTCTGTTATGTTGTATCTCTACCTCCATTATTACCTTTATTCAGAGGATGTGCTTTCAGAGGATTTGGTGAGCCAGAGTTTAGCCGAGATGGAAATTACCAGCACCAAGCCAGCCCATAACTGCTCTGAGCTCCTAGGAATTATTAAGTCTCAATGTAAGTATTTCCACCTGCTGTCTCCAAAAGATCTGCATCCTTCAGCCTTTCCCCAGCTAAGCAGGACTCAAGCTGTGGGCAAGTCACAGAATGAACTACTGGGGTGCAGAAGGAAAACGAACTTGAGAATTTACCACCATAGGACACTACTCTCAACCTGACTGAGGCATTTTCTACAACAGCTCATTTGAGTCTAAAAGAATTGCTTAGTGCATCTAAAGGAAACACATAGAAACATTCCCTTCTTATAAATATTAGCTACAGACTTCTTTGGTTCATAGAAGGGAGACACTAAAATCAGGAACCTCAGGGGCATCAAATTGGAATGGAAATTGGCCTGCAGAAGAGGAACTAAAATTTATAAGAAAATGTAGAAGTGCCATTGCAGTTTAATCAGTCACAAGCCCTATGAGCTGAATGTTGACTTCTAGCTCTTTTGTTGGTTTTTTTTTCTGTCAGTGATCATTCCACTTATATTACATATTGCCTTTTCCCACCTCTTAACCCTCTGCATCCTGCAGCTGAGCTGCACAATGTCACATCTGGACAGAGTTGCTGCTGTAATCATACACAGAAACTACACACAGAAATGTCCAACCTTAATCACATCTTTGACCTACTCTGTGTCCATACAGCTGCAATCCCCAGATTCACACACAAAGTTAGGAAACTTCAGGCATGCTGTAGGAAAAAAAAGTGCCAGGGAAATATTTCTCCTACGGTCATTTAAACACACAATTTTTCTAAGTAAACAGGATTCTTTGAGAGGGCAACACTGCCTCCTCCTTAAATCTTCTTGACTTTCAAGTCCTCCGCGTCACCCCTTAACTCAGCACAAACCTGGCATCACCTGACCTGCCTAGCGAAGCAATCAGAAACACTCTCGTAGAGCCAGATAAACTTAAAATAATTCCTGGAACAGCTTTTCTGGAGCACACACGCTGCAAAACAACACATACGGAGCTCTGCAAAAGCACTCACGCTGGCACTCGTCGGTGATGACTCACAGAAGTCACCCCGGCTCTGGTGCGATGCAGGGTGACCACCCAGCCCGGGTACCAAGCGCAGCCCTGCGCTCCACCTGCCTGCCAACATCCCCCCGGAACTTTTGGAAGTCAAACAGAAACTCACCATTCTGTGCCCACAGCCCTAAATGACTCGGAAAATAAAGGAAAATAAACTTGCAACAAGCCCCGCTGTGCCAAGTCTCATACCGCAGGCAAGGGTAGAGGATCCCAGGGCACATTCCGACGCAGAGACTCAGAAAATGGTCAGGGACTTTTAGACTTCTAAAATAGAAAGTTCAATGAGGGGAAAAAAGCCTCAGTCATGTAAGTAGACTTTGTGTTTTGACTTTGAAGGGTTGTTTTCCCTCTGCCAGTTCAGAACCCAGTAAGGGCTTTAAAACACTGTGTCAAGAAGCTAAAGTGTACTTTAAAATATTATTAATGCATATATATAATAGTAAGATCACAATTCATACCCACTCAATCCCTGCAATTTGCTCACTAAAAAACCCCAAAAATATATATTAGGTGCAGCTTTATGTTTTGTACAAAAGATGTGGGAAATTCTATGAAACTTTTTATATTTAAGTGATTTTATAATTTGGTAATTTACACTCCCAGGTGTTTCCAATGTCTTAGTGAACTTTCTGCAAACCATCTGCAAACTTTTATACGTCCGGATTCTCAGTAAGGCAAAACCAGACACTTCCAGCAGTTTTAAACACAGATATTTAACACTCTGGATCTATAATATCTGCAGCAGGCATTAACAGAGATCCATCCCCCCCCCTTATCTTTTTTACTAGTTCAAATTTCCATTTTTCACAATGCAAATTTAAAAAAAAAAAAAAAAAGAAGTGATGAAGGTTAAAAAAAAAAAATTAAAAAAAAAAAAAAAAAAGGAGTGGTGAAGGTTAAAAAAAAAAAAAGGTAAAACCCCCCCCAACTTTAAGTGCCAATCACATGTCTTAAGAGAGACGAGAAAGTGCAAAAGTTTCAACAACAACATGAAACAAGGACTTTAGTCCCCGTTCCTTCCCCAAAACTGTTTTCCACTTCTCTATCAACTTTCATGCTGGTTTTTTTTTGCTCCCCCGGAGTTTCCCACCCATTCCCATGCAGAGCACAGCGAGGGAAGCGGAGAGTTAATGCTGCAGTTGCAACTGGTGTGAGCCTTTACTATCAACTTGAATTCACGGAGCAGTTTTTCTTAAAAAGAAATTAAAAAAAAAAAATTCCTCACTATACTGTAACACTGAGAAGCATATTTAAAAAATCTCTCTCAGGTCTCTCTAAACATCTGCTCAAAGATTTTGCTGTATCTTGAAAGGGCTCTAATTACCAGAAAGTCCTTTCTTACTTAAGCCCAGGGCTCACATTTCGATTATAACTCAAGCTCCGGTTAATTTAGGTCTAAACCCAAAATGCCTGTACCAAACAGAAGAAAACATAGGCCTACCTTAAAACTTTCCAGCTTTTCAGAGGATCCAAGTCAGAGATTATAGACACCATTGTAGTAATAATAACAATAAAATATATATTAAAAAAAAAGAAAAACCACGGCAGGGAAGGCTAACCACAAAAGCAGTAAGTACTCAGTGTGGGAATGACAACAAACCCAGCACAGCTCTTCCTCCTTCTCAAGCTGATAAGCACTTGTCCCAGCTTCTCTCCACCCCCAAAATCAATCTTGTGCTATATTGCTTCACAGTCCCAGTTTCATTTCTTCAC
Source organism: Formicarius rufipectus (assembly GCA_013399695.1). Taxonomy (NCBI): domain Eukaryota; kingdom Metazoa; phylum Chordata; class Aves; order Passeriformes; family Formicariidae; genus Formicarius; species Formicarius rufipectus. The sequence continues at coordinate 1,040,070 of VXAU01003660.1, forward strand.
CACTACCTTTTAAAGCCCTTGTAATCTGCTCCAACTGATCAAATTTGACCTTTTTGTAGTCCACTTTATTCCAAGCACAGCCCTCAGTTAAATCTCTCTTTATTAACACCGTCCTTCTTGGCTTTCTTTTGGAACAAACACAGCTCAAGCTCGAAGCCTTCAGCCTTTGCCAGCAATCATTTACAGATTACTGCAAGCTGCAGTCTTCTCCTTTTGGGTATTTTCTTCTACCTCTGAGGTTTGCTTTTATATTATTTTCTGAAGGTTGTTGGGGGGGGGTCTTCCTTTCCCTGTTCGGTGCAGGTTGGAGTTTGACACTTTTAAAGGAGGGACTTTCTACTACAACTCTTCTCCCACCCTTCCCTCCTCCCCTTATGCCTCACCCGCATATAGAGAGATAAGACACATTAAAACCAGTTCACAACCTCTTGTATACAGAATAATCTTCCCCCTTCCCTTCATTTTTTAAATCTATTAGAACTGATAGACTTATACACTGAAGCTGTGCCTGAAAATAGTCTGATTTAAAAAAAGACTGGTGTTATAAAAAGTCTAATAATACAAAGCCAGATGTAACCCTTTGGATGTTTGAAAGGGGAAAAGGTATCTATATACTTCCATTAAATGCATTCCTTTTTTTGGTGCTACTTAAAAGAGAAATGATAAAACATCCTCCAGATTACTATGGTGATCTGCAAAGTTGTGTGACTGCTGTTAGCGTGTGTTTACATAGAAAAATCTAGATGCTTGGCTTCTTTTGTATTTCTGTAACAGTTTTGACATTGACTTCCCTCCATTTAAATATTTCTCTTTTGCATTTTTCCCCCCCTCTAAGTATTTTCCATTCACCCTGTGAACGACTCTACCCCCTCCTTGAGCTCCACCGATTCATTAGGATTTCTAGAAATTCCCAAATTAAAATTCTTTGGGGGAAAAAAGCAAAACTGTACCTCCTGAAGTGTTCAGTCAGAACCAAACTACCCCAAATGGCAGAAACTTCCACTTTGCTATTTATATCGCAGGCATATGCTCCTAGTTTCCCTCTCCACTAGTTCTCAAATAAAAAAAAAGTTAAGATCAGCCCTTCTGTGTTACAAGGAAGCTGGAATAGGGTGGTCACACACAGATTCGGGAGATTTGGCAAATGGAAACATAATAAAGGGTATTTATAACATAATAAACTTTGAAGGCTGTTTAAAGTCTTCCACAGCCTCTTCGTTTGGTGAGATAAAACTCAAGCTCTGTCTAAACTGTTTTAGGTCTCCCTGGGCTGGGTTTGGGCAGCCTGAACCGTCCCCTCGCCGGTTGCACAAAGGCAGCACATTATCACCCTTGCCTGAAGGTGACACTGAGGCTTCCCACTGCCTTCAAAAAAAGATAATGTGACCATTCTGCCTGCCAGACAGCAGCCAGCAGATAGTGGTCAGACAGAATCAACCAGTTTTAAGCTACCTAGGTACAAAATGCCTTCTTTGTTCAAAGGCCAGAACATCCCTGACCCCTCATTTAGGAGAAACACTGAGTCATCTCCTGCCTCTTTCCCCACCTTAGCCAGTTGAGGCTCCTGGCACAGCATGTGGGGCTGTATCAGTTGATCACTTTATCAACTCGGGCCACAAGTCCAGACCTTGGAATTTTACATCCTCCCCCGGGCAATGCTTCCAGCACTTTTGCCTTATCGCCGAGGGGTGTAACAAGGATAAACACATCAGAGACAGCTGACGGTGAGATTGCAGGTGCAGGTCTGGGGGAGGAGGGTGGAGCACAGCTGGGGGTTACAGATGTTCGGGCTCCCTCCTAACACCGGTGTGGCACAGGGTGTTTCTCACCTGGTACACACATATCTCTGAGTGCCCCTGCGGAGATAAGGGTTATACCCAGCTCTGGAATCTTTGGGAAACAGTTAATTTCCCTGCAGGAGATGGGTTTGATGCTTGTAAGAGAAAATGAAATTCAGCTCTTTCTTTTTTTTTTTTTTTTTTAATTTTTTTTGTTTGCTTTTGTTTTTTGTTTGTTTGGGTTTTTTTGTGGGGCTGAGAAAACCTTCATTTCTTATCATGGAAAGCAAATAAAAATAGATTGGTCAGTGTCTCTCTGTTTCCTCTCAAAGGTTTGTAAACCTCTGTTACACAGGTTAAAAATCGCTTGTTCGAGGTTGGGGGGACATCAGTGGTTACAGTGCAGTGGCTTTTCTCTCTCTCCTCTCTACCTCATTGTCATATTTGCTGGTTTTAGAGCTACAGTCACTTATTTTCCCATGTAAAGTTCTCATCGAGTATTTCATGTTGATGAGCAGGCTCAAATTAAGAAAGTCTTCAAACTTAGCCTGCAAGGAGAAGAAAATTCAAAATACTGTCTCTTATCCTGTCCTGTTGGCAAGCCTGGTTTGAGTCCTTGTCACATCCTGTCCATCCAGAGTTACAGGTCAAGGCAAGAATGGAGCAGGTGTTTTGTCCTTATCCTCCACTTTTGGACCTAACTCTGTTCAGTTTCTGTATAGGTCAGGAGTTGGTGAGAGCTACAAGGGTAAGAGACTTTTATATTAAGGTTGGAAGTTCCTGTATCCCTATACCTCAAGGCATTTGAGGTGCAGTGGAAATATGTGGGAAAATATGGAAAAATCAAGGCCAAGAGAAACATCTCAGCCCTCTCTCCCCTTTCAGATCACTGCTAGACCTGCCCAGAACTGCACTGCACCACGATGATCAGCGCCTCTTATTCTCCTCATGAAAAAATATCACAATCAATGTCTATTTCCAGGATTTTATCTCTAACAACTGCAGTTTGTACCTTCCATGGACGTATTTTCAGTGTCTTCCTACAGAAAATGCTCTATTATTTCCTCCAACATATCCACGTGAAAACTATACTGGAAGAGTAAATATACTTATCCTATTTGCAATTATTATGATTATTTTTAGTAGCTTCATTTAAAACTTTTCATGTCTGGAACAAAAGCCACGTCTTCATTTTGCTGGACCTGGCTGGCATTTTGCCAGCTTTTCCCTACAACACTGAAGTAAGACACTGTAAGTTTTCTAAAAATAAAACTAGGAGATTAAGTTTAGCACAGAGAAACTTGCGACGGGCAATGGGTTTTCCAAAACAACCTCATGTACTTCATACAGCATGTATGTAGCTATAGTAGGAGAAAACAAATAAAACAGAAACACAGTAAAATTATTTTAACTCTTGTGCTTAGAAAGTAGACTCCAGCCCACCTTTTTTCTGTTGGGGTTAAGGACTTTTGTATTCAAAACTTTTATTTTTATGCTTTAAGAAATTTCCTCTGACCTTCGGCTTGTTTGCCAAAAAACCACCAGCACATCTGTGAAATATTACTTAAGCAAATTTATTACAGTTAGCCAGAAGGCAACAACCCTGAAAGTTTTCTTTACCTTCTGAAACCCAGCGTATTGTATAATTTGGGTCTTTCATGCCATAACGTGTTCCCCCCAGCAATAGCTTATCAGTTCTCAGTTAATATGATAAAGAAGTACATGCTGTCCAAGATTTTGAGTCATGTTAAAGTAAATATATATATACTTTTGAAAACACTATTCCTGTATACACACATACCCAAAAGGATCCCTAAGCAATGTCATCATCCTTAGTTTAGACAGCTGTAGAGTCAAAAAAGTTCCAGATCAGCTAGCTACAAACATTTGAAGGTCAAGTACAGGACAAAGCATTTAAAAAAGTGTAAGCAGTGATGGCTACTGAACGTTAGAAAGATGATTTTATGTAATGAGATTTTTTTTCCCAGAGGTATTTCTTTATCAGAAACCTATCGGGCCAAGAACTTCATAGTATTGGGCAGGATAATGAACCAAGTATAGTAAGCAGCTTGGGTTTGTTATTTAATCTTCTTTCAAGGGTGTTATCTCATTCCAAATATTTTAGGAGCCAAGGAAGGTCTGCCAAAGCACAACCTTTTAGTCAGGGTGCCCAGCAGCTTCGTTATCAGGCAATAATAGAGAAACAAATAACCTTCTAGCATCTTCCCAACCCGTATTTTCCATTGCTCTTTCATACAAGACAATATTAAGTTATTTGAAAGAAATCTTGGTCTTTTACCAGGAAAACCTCACTCTCTCTGGGGAGCCTGTTGTTAAACAAAAGCTCAGCTATTAAAGAGTGGCCTCCAACATCAGGACTGCTGTTGGGGGCTGATAAAGGCTCTTCTCCAGTCTGTCTCATGCTGTCCCTCCCCATCAGCCTTGCCACCCCCCTGCCTCTCCTCCCAGTCCCTAATGCCTCGCCTTTTAAGCAATGGAGTGACTAATTGAAAATGCATTCCAGTGCTTCACAAGCAGCTTTTCCTTTCCTGCTGACCAGCCAAATGTTTTAAAGTTGGCAAGATGTTGTTTTAACTTGGGAACTTGAGCGCTTGTTCATGACCTGGATGTGTGAAAAAAAAATCTGTCTGAATTCAGTTAATTCTGCTGAAAAAAAAATAATTAAAGGTCTTACTTCTAGAACTGCTATAAGTAAATCCAAGCTAGTCCATTCTCTCTTTGTGAAATACATAATTTGGGAGACAATAAATTTTAAGTCCTAAGTCTAAGAAATGCCCAAAATCATACACTGGTGTTTGCACAGAACCAGAGGAAAACCAGCCACAGACATAAATCCAACTGACAATTACCCTTTGGGAAAGGAAGATCTGCAACCAAAACACCCTGGAGACAGTAACCGCTGATTCATGGCAGGTCAGTGGCCAACTGGGCTGGTTTCAGCACATCTTATCACACACAATAACTTAGGAGTTGGCTTCATCCAGCATCTGCAGAGATTGAAGGGTTTTGTTTCCATGCTCATTGTGCAAACCCTGCACCTTAACAGTTAATCATTAATCTTAAATTGCATAAATGTGTCTCATACTTATCGACTTCTCACTTTTATAGTCTGCAGAGACAAACTTTCAAGAAATGGCTTTTTTTTTTTTTTTAAATAGTGATTGTGATTTTAATGGATTTTCAAGTACTTTCAGGTTTTGCTCATGACAACTGCTGCAATAAAAAGCCTTATGAACAAAGATGTGTTTTGTGCTTATTCACCTAGCAGAAAATCACTATTACGACATACTTCATTATGAGAGAAATGCTTTCCAGCCTCTCTGAAGAGACAGTCATCCTCAAATTTCTATCAGCCTGTTTTTAAGGTGTTTGTAGTTTACTTTAAACAGCATATGAACCCAACATTTATGTCCTTTGCTAAATTTCTCTTTATTGGCCAGGGGGAGGGTTTCTTCATTCTGCAGCACTGGCGGAGCAGGAACACTTCTGTAGTCTGAGGCAGGGCTTGCCCTTCCTAACCCAAAAGAAAGAATGAAAGAGAAGAAAAGCTCCTTGTGTTTGCCAGACGTGTTCAAAAAGAGCTACTTGCACACCCCAATCTGCTTCTTTCATTCCATTTGGCAGAGTCACGGGTCAAATTTGGTAGAGGGGAGAATAGCAGCTGTTAACTGTTCCGGCGCCACAACAGGATGAGAAGCCAAAGCCAACACTGTCTGTCTCTGCGTTTCCATTCTTTTGGTGTCAGCTCATACAGTGGACACCAGAGGTCCTTATGAAGCCTTATGAAGAGGTTATTGTTCAGGCTGCCTTTGTAACATGGTCTGGAAAATAAAAACGTCGGTAATGACCTTAATAAGTGCTTTGTTGTGAAGGCCATGTTTTCACATGGGCCACAGCTGCGTCTCCACAGTGCCAGTGCCATCTCATGCAGCAACGAAGGATAAATCTGAGAGTAATTAAGTTATCTGAATGCATACTGTAAAATATTTAGGAAACCATTTCCAAAGAGACAAAGGAAAATTAGTTGCTCCGTACCCATATCTGTCTTTAATAGACTCTTCAAATATTTACCTTTGGTTTTCTATCCATCACAGAAGTCCAAGAAATAGGATGATTATTGGTAAGTTAATTCCTCTCAATGTCTTTCCTTTTGACATTGAGAAAACTATTTTTTCATCTGTGCCCTACTTTCCCATCTGGGAGGGACAGACACCACCCTAGCAATCTACAGCACAGAACACTAGGAACTTAATAGAAGACAAAAAAATTGGCAGCTTTATGAAATTCACTCTTTTCCAAGATGGTTTTAAGTCTAAATCAACTGAAATACTGGTTCGTCATTCAGTGTAAAAGAACATGATCTGTTGAGACAGATGGCTTCTACCACTTCAAAAATTTAGAGCGTTGCTGTAGCAAAGTAAGGAACCCCTGAAGCTTTAAAAAAGTCACCTATACCACAGCCTTTAAAATGAAAATAATTTTAAAGCTCCAAAGTAAGTCCTAGAGGGAAACATGGGAAAAAATAGCAAAAAGGAATAATTATGAATTTAAGAAAATGGTGAAATGAATCTTCCATTTCTGAGGTTCATGTTTGTTAAGCCACAATGAAGCACATGATTTTGAAGGTGTCAACCACAAACACCTACTTTATGAATCGAGCTTATCTATCTTTTAAAAAGAGAGAGAGATACAAGGTCCCTTGTGACAGTGTGCTTTGCTACTGGCCTAAAGATGATGACATGAGAGTAGGGAAGGAGAAAATGTTTTAGATGCCAGAGCAATCTCATACATATTTCATACAAAGGCATGGAGGAGCATCCTTTTAGCCTATGTATGAACTGCACCAGCACAAACTGAATTTATGTCTGATGCCGGTCAGGATTCAAGGTTTGCTGTACTCACTAGAGATAACACTGTTTCATTTTCCCTTCCTATTACAAAGGCAGGGAGAGCTGACAGAATAGGAAGGCAACTTTTTGCTATAACAGCTGGCAGGAGACTTTTATAGACATAAAAACCAATTAAGTGTCCTGATTCTGGGCATGTAACTCCCCTGGAGCCTTTGTTTAGAAGTGCTTATCTGCTTGCATAGGCACAAGCATCTACAAATCCATGTGCAGGTGTGTGTGTATCTAAGCAAAGCACCATGGAGCACACTGAAATAAGCTGTTGCTCTCCTGAGAAAAACCTCAACATGTTATCCCTGTGAAAATAGTACAGTGGAGAGTTTCATAACACTACTACTTCATCAATAGAAGAATGGAAATAAATTCAGTTCTGAAGGGCAACCTATCCATAAAAACAGTTCAGTTTAAAGGTACTAATTCAGAAAAAATCAGAGAAAACTTTATCCCTAAATACTGAATGCAGTTGTTTACCTTTATTATGTAAAGAAACCCCTTTAATTTCTGAAAAAAGCAGTGCCATGTTTTTTTCTGAGGACTACTCACATAATGTTACTTTATTCCCATGTTGGTGATTCCATTACTTCTTCCATTCCTTCACTGAAGTTTTGTACCTTTCAAAGCATTAATGGCTATCATAGCCCAGACTACATTAGTTACATACAACAGGTTGCAGTCACACACATTGTTTGTTTAAAGGAGATACTTCCTTTCAGTTCAAAAATGCTCAAAGCCTCATGTCACACTTTTCTTCTTTGCTGACCTCATTTACACAACCCCAAGCACGTTAGTGATTTTTCTCCCAGACAAGACCTAGGCTGTGATTCCAATAAAGACAACCACAGGTCCCCATGTTGAAAATAAAACATTTTTATTGCTTTCTAAACCTCAGGCATAAACATTCATTGCTGCATCTGACAAAACCCAACCAATAAAGACTGAAAAAAGAGTGAGATTAATAGAACCAGCTTTCTAGAACATTGCACTGCCCTCTAGACTCTGTATGCCTTGAAAATTGCATATTGTAAAGTTTAGCCCATGGAGGAGCAAGGAAAACACACTTCTTTTGTCATTTGGGTGTTCAGTTGCTACAGCCTAAAAAAATCCAAGCTTCTCTGGAAGCTGCAGGACCTAGTAAGGGCTGAGTGCCTGAAGTCTGTATTGGATTGGTTGCCATTCATGAGGTGTCCTTGGGAAATTTCCATTTCACAGGTTCCTGGTGTGTCAGGCAAGAAGGGATGAGTAGATCACAGAATGGCTTGGGTTGGAAGAGGCCTTAAAAAGCATCTTCTTACGACTTCCCTGCCATGGGCAGGAGCACCTTCCCCTAGACCAGGTTGCTCAAAGTGCAGTCCAACCTGGCCCTGAACACTTCCAGGGACAAGGCAGTCAAAAATTCTCTGGGCAAGCTGTTTCCATACCTCACCACCCTCACAGTAAAGAACTTCTTCCTAATACCTAATTTAAATCTACCCTCTTTCAGCTTGCTATCTTAGATTTCACTGCTCCCCTCTCTGATAGAACTTTAGAGGACTGAATCACCAATTGTCTTTGTTGCTTGTCAGCCAGGAAGGAGTTCAGTCTCTGCCTAAGGAAACCAGGAGGGGATGACAGTGTTGCTTTTCATGGTAGTTTCTTCAAATTATTTCTGTTTCTCTCTTTTAGTTTGTATCTTGTCTGCAAATGACAAGTTCCAGCTGCTGCTAATTATTCCCTGCCTGATAGTTTGAGAAGGCTTTTTCCTCTTGCAGAAATAGGTGTCTGTTCACTAAGCAAGCTGCTTTTAGATACCCCCAAGCCTACTTTTCCCCCCACCCTTTTCCTTTTAGTTACTATTTCCTTAAGAAGTAACTAACCTTCTCTTCAAATTAGGGATGCTGCATCTAAAATTCATGTTCGTTTCATGATGTCAATAGTGAGTTCAGGCTTCATGTTGACATTATTGATGAAAACTGGGCCTAAGGCTTTTCCCAAAACACAATCATCCAGCTGAGGCCTGTTTGGGATATTAATTGGCCTGTGTTCAATCCAGTAAACTGTGGTCTGCTGGTCTTGAATAGGCACAATCTTCCCCAGACTGCCAAGCGATGCAAAGTTCAGAGAGGGCTAATATTTTTCCATTGTAATATCATAGAGGAATGGAATTTTTAAAGGAACTCCTGGTTTACATTAGTAAATTCTTTTTTTTTTTTTTTGCCAAACATTTTGTATCTGTTCTCATATTTTCCCTTTTGTTGAAGGATTGAGCAGCCCATGTGTATGTGGGGCAGCCCAGCTGCCTTTTTTTGAACTCACATAACTTTAACCATGGCCATAATATGGCAAATCAAAATTCCCTTTCAGTGAGGATTAACCCAATCTACACATTTAAGATAATAATAATACACATGATCCATTCCCAAGAAAAGTTTCCAGCTATCTAAATTGCTACAAATTTTAAATAAAATTTATTATCCCTAGATCATATGAGCAAATCATTCTGCTATGTTTCAAATACAGAACCAAAATACTTGTCACCCATGATCTAGAAAAACCCTTAGTCCACCTCTGTCTTTCCTGATATGCTATTGAAATCTTTATCTCTGAGTAGTGAAGAGCTACGCCAAGAGCTCATATAAAAAGATGATATGAAACTGAGTCAAAAGAAATTGCTTTAAAAAAGTATTCAGCCCAACCTGCAGGAGCAATACCACTTTCCATCCTCACCTTCTGAAAGTTTGCCAGCTCTTGCTGAAGCAAATTCCTACTTTCCAGCTCCCATCTGGCCCCTCGCCCCCAGTACCACAGGTGAAAACCATTTCAGTGAAACCACCTGAACATGATATTCCAAACTCCTGTCTAAGCAAAACCACTGTCATGGAAAGCTGTCCTGAACTGGGTGACAGGAGAGCTTTTGGATGCCTGGAATGAAAAAACAACACTTAGATGTTAATATATTACAGATTCTTTACTTTCTGCTCCAACTGGTGTAAAACCTGGCACAAGATTGGAGATGCAGTAGCTGCAACTTCATCAGCCATCGAATTTGGCAAAAAGAAGAGCTTTTTCCAAGATCAATTAAGTGTTTCAGATAATGATTTATTCTAGAGGTCTGCACAGAGGAGGAGTAAAGGGAAGGTGCTCTCCCTTCTGCAAGCAGTGCTTGTGAATTTATTGAGAGCTATCATCTTAAGCTGAGAGACTAAATTCAGTGTGTCTGGACACTCTTTGAAAGACTGCCAAAGGCTTTAGAAATAAGAACATAAATTGAAGGTGAACAAAACTGCACTTGAAACTATCTCCAGCAAATATAATTAAGAAAATAACCCAGAGAATGAAAAATACATTGAACTTTTAGAAATTATGTAATTTTCCATAACACAAGAAAAGGATTCCTAAAGGCAGGAATTCCTGAATTAAAGAGTGATATAAGAACCAATTTGAAGCAAATAGGCTATCCCAGAGCCAAAGACTGTTACTGCCTTACCAGCAACAATACCAGTCTGTGGCAATAAATGTTCCCAGTCCCCTGAGCTATAGCACTGCTACTTGCTCCTGGCACATCTTCAGCTTCTCCCACTTGGTCTTAGTCCTGACAGCCACCTCCTGCTATGCCTCTGGCTTCTCTATTGCAACCTGATATATTTCATAAATTTTCATTTATCCCTATTTCTCCTTCCCCCCTCATTTTCTCTTGCTGTATCTCTATCTATAATTGCTGTCCATACTCCTGAAGTGGCATAAGCTTTTAGCCAAAGGTATTCTCTTTCCTCACTGTGGAATTATCATAATCTAATAAAACATGAATATTTCTATTTTCCAATCAGTTTCATTCAGAATTTTTCTCCTTTGGAAAATGATCTCTTTGAAAGCACCAGTGTGTACAACTAGCAGGGATGTACTCAGTTTGCTGTACAGAATGTCATCATGTCATGATCATTCATCCTTAGGCAACCACTAACTTTCAGCTTAGTGACAAATTTGTCTTTATCCAGCATAATGAAGTCCAGGAGAGACTTTGTTTGCATTGAACACAATATAATTTGTGTTTGAAACTGCTGTCCTCAAAAGGCCCCCCCAAAATCATCACTGATATTTTGCAACCTAGTTCATGGATGCAGTAGCCTTGCCTCAGGAACTGAAAACATCAAATCCCAGAACGATTTGAGTCGGAAGGGACCTCAATGGACAGGGACGCTTTTCACCAGGCCAGGTTGTCCAGAGTCCTATCCAACCCAGCCTTGAACACTTTTAGGGATGGGCAATCTCCCATCGCACCTTGATTCCCCTCCATGAATTACTGACTGGTGGGGCCAGTTCCGCGCACGCTGCGCCTCACCTAAAAAATCCATTGCGCAGGCTTATCCCAAAATCTTCGTTTGCGAAGTCCAGCCAACAACGTCAACTGACTGGTGCTCATAAAATAACACATTCTGAGGTTTGATTTGTGTCTCTTCCTTGAAGTAATTGAGAGGAGTGGGCAGATTTTGGCCAAAACCATCACTATATTACATCACTGCTGGATGTGCTCTCTCAGTCCTGAGATGCAGGGGGTGGGTTTAGTGCAGAGCACTGCCTTTCCTATGATCTTGTGGTCCATGACCTCGTGAACCTGCACAGACCTCCACAGCCCTTAAGACTCTGAGCATCCTCTATTTCTTCCTTCCCTCCATGCACGCATTCCTCCATTAATTCCACTAATTATCTCAATTTAATCTACTTTCTTTATGGCAACTGTATTTTATGCTTTGAATACACCACTTTTTCAGGCTCAGCTTTGAGTAACAGTTTTGACCGGATATCTCCTTAGGTTCCTTCCAAAAATCATTTCCAATCTTTTTATTTTTCCCAACTCCAGCATTTTTACACTGTTTATGGCTAGAGATACTGTTTATTCAGATCAGCAGTCTTTCAACAAAACACCAATATCAGGTTTTTCTATGTAATTTCCCAGTTCCTTCAATTTTAACTCATGTTACAGGAAAATATTAACTGATGTAAACAATAAGAAAATGTATTCCATTGTTGAACGGGTAGCATTTTGAGTTTGGACTGCTTGGGCCTTCACAGTACCCTACTAAACACGATAGTTTAAAGTCCTCTTGGTTGTTGCAGTGGTGATTTGACTGAAGCATTAGTATTGTGCTGTATGGTTCACCAGCTGAGGGTCAGACTGTGCTAACTAAGCACAGCTTTCAGCCAGCTCTGAGCACAGGTACCACCAGCTGTCTAGTGGGGAATGGGGAGAGTCTGATCTCCAGTATGTCTCAGTCATGTTATCCCTTTCACAAACCCATAAAAAAGGCCTTTTCCCAATGTGTTAACAGCATGGAAATATCTGCTGTACCATGACTGTAGCCTGCCAGAGCCATCCTGACATGTCTTGCCTGTGACTCTCCAGCTTGCCATACTACTGAGATAACAGGGCGACAACATCTGCTCCTTCCAGCGCTCCAGGACCAAGACGTGGTGATGAGATTATTTTAAAAGAAAGAAAAAAGAAAAGCAATGGTGTAAGGCACATGTTGGGATCTTTGTAGGGCAGCTGAGGCCCAGGGGTGTGGGGGATGAGTCCTTTAAGCCAGACACAAACTTTCCCCCACCATCTCCCCACCTTACATGAAAGGAAAGACGGTCGGGGCCAGACCATCTGGACTTCTCTGTGGGAGCAGAGCCTGCAGAGAGGATTGGGCCTCCTGCAATGCTGAGCTGAAAACAAAGCAAAACAACTTGCTCTGCAGACCTTCCTGGAGCACACTCATCAGTAGCTATCAGCTGACTTTATGTCAAGGAGCATTTACGGTGATTAACCCTTATTTACACTCTCTGAATGGGAAAGAAGATTAAATTAAAGAAGAAAATGTTATGAAGGAGATGACACTAAGGAGAAGGTGGTACTATGAGGAGGACAACATTAAATTCAATCTGTGATAGTGTTTCAGAGCCATTTCCACTGAAGCCAGGAGAAATTTGCCTCAGAACACACAGCCTTGGTTAATGCTGCAAGCATTCAGTTGTCCCAGTACTATACTATATTCACAAAGGGTTTAGAAGTTAAATTTGGAATGGAAACTCATAGGAGAGGCAACTGAACAAACAGGATAATATGTCACCAAAAATGTAGATGTACAGAGCTTGGCAATCTGTATGAAAAACCCAAGACAATTTTTATACTGATCAGATTTCTGTTGCTACACAAATCTTCTCCTGTGCAGGTTACTGCGAAATAGTCAAAATTAACATTTGTTCCTTCATTGTTAAACTACAAAATTTCCAACTTTAACATCTTTCCCAGTTATCCCTTTCCTCTAGCCCCATTACACAATCGAACCATTTTCCCCCTTAGGATGATTTCCGCATTTTTTTCAGTTTTGAATCACCCAGCAGTAAAACATGCAATGGAGGGAAACTGGCAATTTTTGTATAGAATTATTCTATTTATTCAGGAAAGTAGGAACCTACCACATACTACATACAGCTTAAAAAGGAAAAAATTGGCTTAAAATATCTGTTAATGGTACCTAATGTATTGCCACACCTGTTCCCACAAGAAATATATTCCCCTCAATATTTATTGCCTATCAAGACTGTTAAGGAAAGATTTATTCTAATTGACACTAGACACTAGTTAAGATAAAAACTGTAGTCTAAAACTATAAAGTACTCTGTTTTAAAAGGGCAAAGGATCTTTCCACACAACATAAGAAATTACAGAGCTTTTGATATATAATTCCCATATTCATTAAATTCAAGTTGATGTATATAAGTAAAAGACTGTTTTTTCATCAAAATCATGATGTATACATAATGAGACCAGGTCTGTTAATTTTAGCTTTTGATATTTAGGCTTTATAAAATATATCTGTATAATTTTGGGGAATTGCAATGCAATGTGACAGCCATCACTGTTTTCCTCTCCTGCATTGCTGTAGAAAGTGGCTGTGTCCACTTATACCCATACACATAGATTTGGATTCTCTGGAAGTTCAAAAGTAATGGTAGAAAAATTGCTATATAAATAATAAATAAATATATACCTCTGGAATGATCAATACTATAAGGATTTTAAGGTACCAGAAGACTTTGGCGTTTTAAAATAAAGAGAATACAGAATATGAAAGATAATCTTTACATTAAATGAATGTCATAAGAATGTATTTCTCAGAGAAAGCATTAGTGGCTTTTTATATAAGTATCCTTCTTTCAAACAGACATGCTAAGTTATGATGTAGAGTGGGTCCCTGCTGCTCGATATACTGAGAAATAAAAGTTCAGATATGTGTCATGGTAGAGGCAAATTTCTGTTGTCTGTAATTTCACAGAAATATAAGAAATGTCAAAGAGATGTGGATAGAACTGAAAAGTCTCACTGTGAAGTTGGGCAATGGTACAGCCTCAAATCTTAATTAGTTTATTGATTAAGTCTATAAAGATGATGTCCTGTTAACAAAATGGTATCTTATTCATACTTTGCCTATTGTAGTGCTGTGGCAATTCCAGCAAGCTTAATACATAGATTAACATACTTGTCACCACAGTCTATTTGTACAAACAAGTAGCTCAGAGGATTTATCTAACCCCCATCTGGTTACTTTAAAAGCAGAAGTACAAAAATATCAAAATAACAGAAATAAAAATAAATTTAACTGGTCTCCATCTGGCAATTTTAATAATGATTATGCAGAGTTGTAAAATGTGCCAACTATCCAGGCTTTGTGCAAAAAATAAAATTCATGATTAAAAGTCAAGATAGGTTAGCTAAGAGTTTAGATGAGGGTAGATTAACTCCAGTACCACAATAATCTAGATCATAGTTTACCCTAGCACAGAAAAAGCACATTATCTCATAAATATTGGGGTTTATAGCACTTTCTGCGTTGGAGACTGAACAAAGGTAATTCTGCAACTGATGATGTGACATAATTTAAAATTTCAGAATGCTTTTACATTCTGAGAAATGTTTTCTTTTAGTTTTAATGCTTGATAGCTGAAAGGGTTAAGGTGACTTGGGAAGGGCCCAATGTTGTGCTCATTTGAAAGAAGAAAAGAGAACAAACCCACACTGACTACTTTTAGCTGAATTCTACAGATCAGACTTGCATATTCTATTAGGAAACTAATATGCTGGGATAGTCAGTGTTACCACATTTAATGCAATTTATTTTCTAAGTTAGTCCAAAATCTTTGCACAGCGGCTTTGGAATGATTATGGTTTGCATTTCTCTTCTCTTTTTCCTTCTTCCCACTTCTCACTTTTGTTTTGTTTCACTTTGAATACTTCACAGTGTTTGTATTTTGAAGGCTGGCCTATTTTCCCTCACAAAGCAGATTCAGTTTGTGTCATAAATGCTAAATCAGCATGTGTCAAACTTGTTAAACCTTTTTTATGCCAGGCCTTGAAGGACCTGATAAAATAAAGCTGTAAAGATATACATTTTAATAAAACATTATTCATGCACTGTTAGTCCACAAAATATTCTCATGTACTATATAGAAATGAAAAGCAACATTTCTCTGGCCTAAAGCTAACTTTTTATGACTCCCTTGGTAATTTTTCCTTCTTTAATACTACTTTATTTATTTATTTCACAATAAGCTTCCAGAAAAGGGGTGACATTTTTCTCAACAGTTTTGCATGTGCCTTCCCCCCCCTCATCTTTTCCACCATCTATAGAATAATTTAATAGGGATATGGAAATCAGACAGAGTACCTGCTGGAAGCAATATGTGGTGGTCAAAACCCAGAGCAAGTAGCTCTGTCAAGAACCAAGCTCTGGTTGTGTGGTTCAGACTCTGGCCTGGGAGTTGCAAGATCTGGGTTTTCTTTCTTAATCCACCTGACCTCCCTGAGTGATACCAGCTCTCTGTTTGCTCAGCAGGAATGAAAATATTTACATTCTCCCATTCTTTTGTCTATTTAAATGATAGGTGACTTGAGAATCCTACTGTGTTTTTTATAGTGCTGGCACAGTGCAATTATTTCAGCTGATGTGCTTGAGGAAGGTTTTAAGGTAAAAATACATGTTAGGGATCTAAGCAGCCTGCCCTCGTGCGTGTCTGCCTTCTTGCAAGTCTGAGAAAGCAAGCCCTTGAGGACACCAGTGCTGTCTTGTAGGCAAAGCCAAGCCATTGTTTGCATAAATACTGGAGCATAAGGTTTTATATTTCATAGAATGGTTGGGGTTGGAAAGGATCTTAAAGATCCAGTAGTTCCAACAGTGGCAGCATCCTGTAGACTCTCCAAAGATACTCACTGAAAGACATTGTATTCAATAATAGATGTAGAACTATCTCTTGCTCTCATTCAAGACATCTCTTTTGTTGGTCTGGTTTTCATCTGTTTGGACTCTTTTCACAGTTGTGACATCTGTCAGCCATTCATTCAGCCCTGTCAGTGAACATGATACATGACACTCTCAAGGACATCGGCAGATTCCCAGGCTTTGAATGTACAGGACCTTCCAGAGCAGATCCCTTGGATGTCTCCTTTGGTGACTACTTTTCCTACTAAGGGATCTCTGCTAGAAGGGCAATTTCTAGAGGTAATTCCAGTCCCACTAGATCTAAACTTTTTTTTACACCCTCACAGCTATGTGGAAATCAGTACAACTTCCATGAATATTTGCTTCCTCTTGCCCCTGATGGCTCATTGAGTGAATCACTACGATTTTCTCTACCAGGCCCCAGATGTGTCACAACCATGAGGATCTATTTCAGAGGCTCTCAAGAACTCAAACTAATGAGAGAGTCAACCACAGTTCTCCTTGGATTTGACCATGCTGTTGCTGCCTGAGTGACCAGCAATCAAGATCAACACCTGGAATGATAAAGAGTTCTTCAGGAACAAGCAAAGAATTTCTGTCCTGAGGCAGTAACAACCAGTTGCTGTGCAGATATCAAGGACTGTAACCGGGTTAACTGTAGAATCATAGAAAGCCACTAGGACTGCAGGAGATAATTATCTTTAATACAGCATGACAAAGTATGATTTTCTCTTATTATGCAAAAAATGAGGTGCATGGAGAAAGAGGCAGAACTGCTGTTGAGAATGTAGTTCATCTCCTCCGCTGTAGGCACTGGTACCACAGAGCAGCTTATTCTTTCTTTTTCTCCCCATGCCTGAGAGTATTTTCTCCTGTCTTGAAGGAGTCCCACTGTTCTTCCCTGCCTTCCACACCTGCTCTCTTCTTCTTTGCTGAGCTACAAAGTAAAAAATAAACATTCAAGGCACAAAAATTCACATTGTTAGGCTCCCAGTACTCTGATGAACTGAGAAGGAAGGGAAGAGTTTTTTCTAATTGAGACTTGAGTTCCTCTTTCAGCAGAATGAACTGTTGTAATATAGAAGTTAAATCCACATTCTGCCATACTTAGAGGTATGAGGATTTCAGTGGGATCCTTGCCAAAGAAGCAGGCAAACAGGGAGTGCTGGCTGGTTGTGCAAAAGTGAGTAGAGCATAGTCCTAGAGTTTGGGAGGTGGGTTTTGCTGCACTGGCATGCTGGGAGATTAATGCAAGCCACTTAGCATCTCCTTCCTCCCCCTTGCTGTGCCATAGGTTCAGGAGGAACAATGACATTTTTCTCCTTTGTACTGATTTGAAAGCTACTGATGAAAACTGCTACTTAAGGATTAGTCAGTAATGTAGAGAGGAAAAGTCTTGCAGGGGGACAAAAAAGAACAGTAAATATGCTTTTCAGTCCAAATGTATACTACGTGTTTTTAAAGCAGAAAAGAGAAAGCCTTTCTCAGAAAAATGACATTTCCAGGAGGAATTTTCATTTTCATGTCACTTCCCCTCTCCCCCCCACCCCTGCTTGAAGCACATGGATAGAATATTTCCATCAAATTCTAAAAACAAATTAATTCCTTGTTTTGCTAAACACACATTTATACTATGGTTATACTATTTACAGGCAAAGATATTCTTCAAAGGAAAGACTGGTTGGTTTGCCATATCCCTGTCAGTAAAGCTGTTATTACCTCTGCTGCTGCTCAGAGAAACCTCAACAGGTCATAATGTTCCACTGTGTGTCTTAGACCTGAAGGACCAAAGGAATTCTCATTTATTTAAAGATACTGCAGTCCTGCCACCATAAATCCCCTCAATGGGACAAGGTGTAGGCCCAGCTCGATGAGATAACGATAGTGGTTTATACCAAGTTTTCAAGCTTCATTCTAAGCAGTCATTGATTCTGTGGGTATACATCAGATTTTTATGTTCTTTTGGATATCATTGTCTACCATTTCATCCTTTACTTTAAAGAGAGCAGCAATTGACTGGCAACACCCAGAATACATCCTACAACATCCGTCTGCTGAGGTTTAGGATCTTGCTGTAATGCAATAAAGCACTTTTATTTCATATAAAGAATGATTGATACTGAAGTTAATGCCTTAAGTGCAACACATCCACACTGGGTAATGTTATCATAGCTTATATTTCTTCTCTAAGAGTTAACCAACTACCCAACTTGCTTTTGCAATGAATGTTTGCATAATGTAAAGCAGCTATTTTGATACTAATAGAAATAAATGGCTGAAAGAACACAAAAAATGGAGTGCTTTTGCTTACTATTTAAATTCTTTCAAATAGCAGTGCTGTGTGAAATTCTAATGCATTTCCTCTGCAACAGTCAGACATTAAAATGGTCCAAAGATTAGAAAATCACTTAAAAATGTAATTAATACAGGAGCACAATTCTCTGTGGTTTGTAAGATATGATGCATTTAGTGTAGCAAATAAAACATAGCATAGGACAGTCATCCACGTGTATTATACTTCTAATCCATTAAAATATGTACATAGATTTACTGTATTTACTTTATAAACTTTGTATTTTCTGGTCTGGGTTTTGAAGAGTGACATTTAATTTAATTTTACAGTTTCTTTGCTGTCATTGAGATTTTTCTTTTTTTTTTTTTTTTAGTTAATTTCTTCAGAAAATTCATAGTTTTAAGCTGAGAGTAATAAATCTGACAATTAAATATGTAAGAATATATCCTAAATAAAGAAAATTCTAGGATTTCTAGCATCACAAGTGGAAAGGAACCAGAGGATGTTGTTTAGTTCAACCTCCTACTCAGTCAAGGGCAAGTTTACTTTTCCATGGACAATGTCTTGTTTTTGGTGCTTAAATCTTCATAGTGATATTTAGATAAGGCTCAAAACCAGAAAGATGCTCTTGCTCTTAGCAACCAGCTGCATCCTGAGCAAATCCATGCACTGATTCTTTGAAATGATGGTGTGTTTCCTCAGGGATCTCAACTTCTGAAGCCATTATTATGTTTCTGTCTGCTTCATGAAAGTTTTGCCATGAGACAGTGTTGTTTTGCTCATTTCAGAGGAACTCAAGTTTTAAGGATTTCAAAATTGTCAGCACTTCTGAAAGTTTGACAGTTGCCTGAAGTTACTTTGCATAAACACCAAGATACTCCCACAGTTAATACACTAAAAGCTTCAGGTCAAGGCAAAAAACGTTCTGTGGGAAGTCTATAGGCATCTGAAACACAGCACACAAACCTTGTATCTCTACTTTTCAGTCCTATGCATTGGTCTTAATATTTTCTGCGGTTTCATATCCTATTATCCAGTTTCCATGTCCAGTTAGGAAGAGTAGAATCAAAATACTGAAAAGGTAGTCACTGAAGTTCTTCTGACTCCTGGGGAGGAATATTTTAGGAGTCCAAGGAAGATACTATGACACTGAGTTTAAAAAATCACACTGCAGACTTTCATAATGTCAATAAAGATGAAAGCCTCTGTAAACTTTGTTGAAATTGAGTCTTTAGACCTTGAAGGTATTTATTCATGCCAAATAACCTTCCTAAAGAGAATACCTGACAAGAGTGATGAACAATAAGAAGTAGATAATTGCAAAGTTTAGTCTGAGAACACACTTGGAAGCCTAATTACTTTTCATTGGACACCATGGAGACTTAAAAGGATAATATTTAAGACAACTGACTAGTCAGCAAAGAGGAAGAATATTAATGATGGAAAAGAAACAAGAAAACAGATAGCCATTGGGGGATCACAAATAATTAGATAAATATTATTTAGAACAGCATTTTTGGAATTACTACACCAATGTTATCATTGTGGTGACAAAGTGATGAGGTGTCAGTATGGAGCAGGGTTAAAAGGAAGTAAACACAGCCACTCAAGTGCTCTACATGCAGAGTTAGTCCTGCATGATGAAGTGGAGATTGCTGTGGCACTCAGAGCAGCACAGTGGCCTCAGTGATCAGCAGGAGAAATCCAGTGGAGAAATGGAGCATTGTGCTCATACCTCTGCCCCTGCTGCTCAAAGCTGTAAAACCTCTGAGGAGCTTGGTCAGACTTGACTGCAGAACCTGCTGTGAGCAGGAGCTTGGGTGGGTGAGGTCCCTTCAAGCCTGAATTAACACATGAGCCAGTGGTCTTGGGATCCCAAGACAAAACTAACTTGGACATCACCATCTGACACAAGGTTGGAACACACATACACGAACTGAAAATCTCTTTATAGTTGCACCTGAAAGAGGAATGGGAGAGAAGGAATAAGGTAGATCCAAAGTGGCCACTTCTTCTTTCTAACAATTTATGTGCTCTCAGACCTTAATTATAATATGTTCAATCCCACACTAATTCTGTGTGAGCTGCTGTGCAGTGGGTGAACAATACTTTCCATTAAGGTGTCGGGGTCAATGGTATGGATAATTAGCCAGCACTGTGGTTCAATACATTAATTTTCTCTGAAGCAGTAGTAAAACATATGTTGACTCTCTGTAACCTCAGTGTACATGTTGCAACCTTGTAATGGATGTGGATGCAATAACCTGCTTGAGCTTGTCTGCTTGAGATGAGGTGTTTTCTTAAGTGATGATGATGAATGTTGCTCTTCTAGGGAGTCAGAGAGTGTCATTAAAGTAGCTAATATTTTGCTGCCCTCCCATGCAGAGCAAGAATTGCTAAAGGGCAGCGGTGCTGTCAAATCCTTATAGGCTCAAGCAGGGAATAAAGCAGAGAGAAAACAGGATGGAAAAAGTAGATAAAGGGCCTAAGGTGAATTAAAGCCTAATAGACAGTACGTTGAGTTATTTTGTTCACTTGCTTTTTTCCCTATCTCAGTAAAAGTAGTTCAATTATGGTTTTGTTTGCCTGTTTTTGTTTTTGTTTTTGTTTTTTGTTTTTGTTTGTTTTTTTTTGTTTGTTTTTTTTTGTGTGTGTGTGTGTTTTGTTGTTTGTTTTGTTTTGTTTTGTTTTGTTTTGTTTTGTTTTTTTTCCAGCAGCAGAACCCCTCTCAACTCTCTCCACACTCCTCGGTTACTAACAGAGTTCATTGTCTATCAATAAAAGCATTTCAGATCTCTCTAGACCTGGAGACACCAGGCAGAATTATTAGTTCTTCTCCAGCTTATTCCAAGGTGCCAGAGTTCAAAATGAAAATGTACAGATTGCTGATAGCCATGCCAGAGCCAGAGAACTGCACAGATCTATCCCTGCATCAGTCTCTGCAAGTATATAAACACAAACTGGCACATCCAAGGATATCAAATTGAGAATAAATGCCTGTGCAAAGCATTTTTGTCTGTGACAGGCCTTTAGAAACTAGAGGGCAAATTCTCTGCTGATGTAATTAGCACAGTGTTGTTAAACTCCATGGACCTGTACCAGTTTAGAGACACATGAGATTTGACCCCATTACTTTATTTAGTGACACTTATAGTAATTTCAAATTGTCAAGTCTGCATTGCTGTATTCCAACAAGTAACACCTTTAAACTCTGCTAATAACTCTTCCTCCTCTAAAAGTTTTGCAAGCAATTGTCATTCTTTTATGATCAAACTTAAACCTTGAAAGTAGACAATTTTTCAGTTATCTGTGCAGCAGTTTATATCCTGTAAGAACATCAACTCAGTTTAGAGACTCTGAGGCACAATTATCCACTTTGTGAATCTGACTGCAGGTAGGGGAAATACAACAATCATTCTACTGAGATATGAGATGAA
Organism: Formicarius rufipectus; assembly: GCA_013399695.1. NCBI lineage: Eukaryota > Metazoa > Chordata > Aves > Passeriformes > Formicariidae > Formicarius > Formicarius rufipectus. The sequence goes on from VXAU01003660.1 coordinate 1,061,745, forward strand.
TATATTTAGATAGGAAATATGAACAGTGAGGTTTCTTTCTTTGGCACTCTAGGCAGGTGGGATAACTTGTTTCTTCACCTTATAGATTCAGTAAAACAAGCAGTGTTGTGTTTTGTGAATTTAGGAGAATGGATTTGTTCTTTGATGACTTGGAAGACAACATCAGTTATGAGGAATCACTGGTGTCTCGATGCATATAGGGTTTTTTGACTAGTCTTCATGGTAAACAGGTAACACTTTGCCTAACTCAAAAGACACAGTAGACTTTCATCGGATCCTGCAGAGACTCCTATGTGGCCTTATATCCTGAGCTGCACCAAAAGAAATGTGACCAGCATGTTGAGGAAGGGAATTCTCCCCCTCTGCTCTGCTCTATGTGACTCCACATGGAATACTGCATCCAGCTCCTGGGCCCCCAACCTAAGAAGGATGTGAACCTGTTGAATCATCTGTCCAGTTCCTGGCCCTGCACTGGATGCCCCAAGAATCACATTATATGCCTGAAAGCATTGTCCAAATGCTTCTTAAACTCGGAGAGGCTTGGTGCTGAGACCACTTCCCTGGGGATCCTGTTCCAGTACCCAACCACACTCTGGGGGAAGAACTTCTTCCTAATATCCAGCCTAAAACTCCCCTGACTCTGCTCCAAGCTCTTTTCTTGAGTCCTGTCACAGGTTGTGAGGCTGAAGGGATCATGCCCCTCTGTGAGGGTGTTGAAGACTGCAGTGATCCCTCCCCTCAGTCTCCTCTTCTCCAAGTTGAACAGACCAAGTGACCTCAGCCACTCCTCCTACACCTTCACCATCTTCATTGCCCTCCTTTGGGCATTTTCTAATGGCTTAATATCTTTCCTATATTGTGGTGCCCAAAACTCCCACAATATTCAAGGTGAGGCTGCTCTAGTGCAGAGCAGAGCGGGACAATCCCCTCCCTCGCCCAGCTGGTGATGCTTTGCCTGATGCCCCCCAGGACAGGGTTGGCCCTCCTGACTGCCAGGGCACTGCTGACTCATATTCAACTTGCCATCCACCAGGCTTCTTTCCATGGCACTCCTTTCCAACCTCTTGTTCCCCAGTCTGTACACACAACCAGAGTTGTCCTGCCACAGGTGCAGAATCCATCACTTTCCCTTGTTACCTTCGTGCACTGAGTATTGCCCATATCTCTAATTTGTCAGGATCTCCTGGTTTGCTGGCCAACCTAGCCAGCACTGTGAATAAGTATTTTAAACTATCTTTGCTACCATTTTTACCATTCAGTACTGTCAAAAATTCCTTTGACTAGACTTTAGCTGGAGAAAATGGTTATTTCATCTGACAGTGTCCTGCATTGTGCACATCATTAGCAAATGCATTCAGTTCATGACCCTGAATGGTGAACCACTGAGGTCCATTGTGTTAATGTTTTGGAGAAATAAAGAAAAAAAATGTGTGGAAGGAACATCAAGGGATCATTCTTTCACCCTATGCATGATTAGCTCTCTCTGAACTATTCCTAACTTATGTTTATCTAAACTGCTCTTAAGGTATTTGATAGAGGTGATTCAGGACCTTCTCAACAGTCTATTTCTCTGCTTAATCATTCTTACCATTAAAAAGTTCTTCAAGTGTCTCACATAAATATCAGTTTCTGCAATTTAGAGTACATTATTTCTTGTCACATAGAAAAAAGGCACCTGTAACAATTCAATCTTTTCCCCTTTTCAGCCACCTTTTATGTATTTGAACACTACTAATCTTGTCTCTACTTCATCTTTTCTCTTGAGGAATCAATCTCAACTCTTTGATTTCTAATAGGTCAAGTTTCTACACCACTAATCACTCTGCTCCTCCTTTACCTGATGCTAATATTTCTTGAAATTCAAACAGCAGAGGGAACACCACACTTCAGCTCTGGCCTCAGTCACACCAAATAGAGCAGAAAGATTATGTGATGTATCTTAGAGAGATTATTTCTGCTCGTACGGACAGTAAGAGTATTTGGCTTTTTTGCAAAAGTGTCACTTTGCAGATAGTATTAATTTCATGGGTCCTCTCTTATCTTATTCTCCATCACTGCTCATCTTTCTGCAGAGCTGCTGATTAGCCAGTTGTTCCCTGAAGTCATATTAGATGTTTCAGACTCTATGTACAAATAGTTGAGCTCATTTGGAATTCTCACCCTCCCAAGTGGTTGGACCTCTTTTCAGTTACTTGGCATTTTCCATCCTAATAAATTTCCTTTATTTTCTTCCATATGCCTTGAGTACAAATTTCCAGTCATTTCTCTGCCCATCTTATAGTAGTTTAATGAAGCCAGTGTTCTCTTTCTTACTATGAGTGTTAGGTGAAACATTGTCAGAAACCTCACTGAAGTCAGGATGTACAACATCCACTGCTGCTGCCCCGCCTACGAACCTGTTACCCTGTCAGAGGAGGAAATGGAGTTGTTTTGGAAAGATTTGGTTCTGACTGTGTTGGGCCTGGCTGAGATGGAGCTCATTTCCCCACGGCAAACCTCATAGAGCTGTGCACTGCTATCTGGAAAGGTGCGGATGGCACACCAGTGCTCTGGAACTGCTGGGCATCATTGCCCAGCATCAGTACTGGGCCACGACCACAGCACCAGTGCTGTCCCTCCAACATTCCCCGCACACCAGGGGCCTGAGAGTGGGCAAAACCATGGGAAGAGACACAGCCAGGACACTGACTCAAACTGTCCAAAAGGACGTTCCGTATGACATCTGCTCAGCAATGAAACCTAAGACAAAGGAAGAGAGAAAGCACTACCCATACTGAAGCCCTGCTTTCTGGGAAGTGGCTGGACATCACCTGCTGATGGAAAAACAAGGGTAAATTATTTTTTTCCTATGCTTCCATGCATGAACTTTGCTTTCCCTTTATTAAAGTGCCTTTATCTCAGCTTTATCTCACACTGGTTTTTTTCCCCATCTTATCCCCCCTTTCCCCTTGCATCCTGCTGAGGAGGGAAGTGATTGGGCAGTTTGGTTGGCACCTGCATTCAGCCAAGGTCAACCCACCACACTGAGAAATCCATGTTGGCTGTCACTCATCTTTTTGTTATCTTCCAGAGGCTTACAAATTGTTTGCTTGGTTATTTGTTCCAGGATTTTTCTAGGAATTGAANCCCCCCCCCCCCCCCCCCCTGCCCCCCTCTTTTTTTTTTTTTTTTTTTAAAGATAGACTCTATAATTGGACTTTTCCTGTATTCTGGACACCTCCTCCCATAAGCTCTCCATGATAACCACTGATAGCTCTGAGATTGTCCTGACAACTCTTTTTCTCTGATAGTGCTCACCTTGGGGTGGATTTCCTGAGGCTCAGTGACCATGAAAATATATAACTAATAAAACCACTTATCTTACTTAGTCTCATTTTTTTTCATTTGTTCATGCCTTTAATTGCTTTAGACATTTCATCACATCAATTTCTTTGGTGCAGACAGAAGCAAAAGAGACAGTAGACACTGTGTGGCTTGTTTGGGCATTTCTATCCACAGATTTCCCACTTCATTTGGTAACAGAAAATGTCTATTTTTACTCTTTTTGAGTTCCCTGATTTTCTGACTGTTTACTCTCATACTGGATTCTGTCTTTGACCTGGATATTTCTGATTTAGCCCATGATTACTTTGTGTTGTTTTTTTAATAGCTTCCCATGAGGTTTCTGACAAAAGCTTTTGAAAAAACCAAATGGGTTATGTCAGTTGTGTTTATAGTATTCTGCTTCGTTGATGTTAAAAAACACTCATCTGCCACATTTAAATAAAGAGTTAAGGCATCTCAGGCACTGATATATTTCCATCTGATATCAAAAAGCATTTCTGATCACACAGATCTTCAAACATTTATTTATATTTACTTTTAATAAGCACCATAAAACCTGTTTCAACAAGAAGCAATTTAATTGCATCATTGCATTTGATCAGATGAGCATCCTGTTCATAATAAAGCCTTCCCTATAAATAAATATAGAAAATACAAATTAAACTTCCCTGTTAAAATGCATCCAACTTAACGTCTCAATTCATTCTTTACATGTTGTGAGCTGAATTTTTCTCAGGAATAATGGGCACACTGAAATGTTGCTGTGCATATTTACATACTCATGCAAATCCTGCTAATACATTGTCTAACTTGGGATGTGCCCCATTTCAGCCATCAGCATTACTACACTGATGCAAACCACTTGTATTCCAGCAAAGCTGATGAGACAGCTGGAAACTGGAAGAAAACATAAATGAAACAGAATTCCATTTTGCTTATAAAATGGACATTTTTATTCAGTCCAAATTTTCTATGAACATGTCAGTCCAAATTTCCAAATTTTAAGTTATTGACATTTCTACCCACAAAGGACCAAATAATTTTTTGCATTCTAGTGCACTCAGTACTTATCAGCTGCAAGTTAATATTAAAACATTTTTGCATTTTCTGCTCTCTAAATGGCATGGATTGTGTAGGAGAACCCAAACAACACACACCTACAGTTTCCAATCTACAGTTGTTAATGATATGGAGTGAATACAGGAGTGGGACACTAAACTAATCAGTGCTATTGGACATTGGTGAGTAGAAACCACTATATTAGTGCCTAAACAGTGCAATGATCCATGTCTTCTAATTCTGGGAGATAGTTATGTTAAATTGATTTGAAAATAAGTGGATAGAATCATTATGCCTACATTTATAGCTAAGCTGATGGAAATCAGATGGATTTTAGTTTTGCAATGCACCTCATAAATTGATGCTGAAAATCTCAATAGAGACTTCACTGCCTGTTTTGTGTCCACCCAATAAACTGTGATTATTGGATCCTGATGACATTTGTTCTGAGCTATATTAAAATGAATTGACATAAGACTGCAGAAAACCCATGCTGAAGCAACTTGAATATGGAGGAAGCTGTGGAGGTTATCGTCAGTGACATAGTGGTCCAAGGAAGGATTGTCATGGAGCTATGAATATATGCTGAAAAACAAGGTTTCCCAAAACATAAACTCAAACCCATGTCAGTGTTGCCTAGGATTGCTTCTGGAAAATACATTCCTTTTATAAAAATCATTTTTCAGAACAAAATAAAGCACTGAGAGATTTCATAAGAAAAGCAACAAAATGGAACACAGTAAGTCATAAAGGTGTGCCTTTGTGGTGAACACTTGGTTTATTTCTGAAACACAAAGAGACTCTTCATTGAGAAGCAGAGGAAATGCTTGGTGGAAGCACTGGGTATATCTTAATACAAACTGCTAGGCAATGAATTAATGGCTTTATTAGGTGAGTCTACCCAAATTCCTTGTCATAGAAATTCCCACATGGTAAAAATAATAAGGACAATGGGTGTACATAATGAGCGACCATTAATTGCAATACCTAAGTTTTCTTTAACAGTCAGTACTGGATTTTTACTGCTTGTATTGACTTATAATTCAGGCCTGTGCAATATGCAATATTGAACTCTTACCACTGAAGAAACAGTGATTTGATAAATTTAAGGCTTTGGATCCACAGAAACATTAAGGAGTCTTAACCCCCTGAAATAACTAATGTCCTACTAGTATCAATGTGACTTAGGAATTCAGTGCCCTTGGGAAAGGGAGTGTCTTTATCAGGATATATTTTTTCACTCAAGAAATATTTTCCTCAATTAATACTTTAAAGCTTTTCCTCAATATATAGTCAGAAAGGAAGAATTTATTGAACTTTAGAACTTTTAATTTAAGATTTGGTTTAACATAAGTATTAATTTAAAATAAAGGTCTTTTCTGCAAACAGTTTTTCTCTTTCCTCTAGGCAGTCAACATTCACTGACTGTGATTGTTGAAGTAGGAGAGAAATCAGTCTATACCTCTGACAGAGATTTCTTTTAATAGAAGTGGAGATTAAAATTATCTGCACTTCCTGCTCCTATATCCACCTCCTTCTTCTGGAACCTGTACTACCCATAGATGGTTGAGCAGCTGTGCCTTTGTCCACATTCCTGCCTCTGCTTGGGCTTGCACCTGGAAATTCCTGGGTCCATGTAAAGAGCAGCTTCTTGGACCAGAAATCACACTCCTTATCCTTATCTCCAGAAACTGTCGATATCCCTTTGGTACCAGTCGTGTTCAAATTAATGGAATTCTGTAATTTTGATTCCTGTGACACTTATAATGCTAGTGCAACATCATAAATGCCAACTCATTAGCCTGGCAAGACAATTAGTTTCCAGCTTTATAGCTGTTGAATGACAACAGAGCTTCCCAGCTGTTTATGTTGAGGAACCCCTGAAGTAAGAGTGCATATCAGAAACTGCAATGGAATAGTTCATCTGTTTTCAAAATGAGCTGAAATGCTGAGCTAATCTGTTCTCCAGTCCAATAAAAATATGTATTTTCAGGAAGAGGACACAAAGAAACTCTTATTAGTTTAACCACATGCATCAGACAACATCTACCTCATTAGCAGTGTGATATAACAGACGTGAAGTCACTGTAACAGAACATGTTTACAGGGTAAATATCTCCCACTTTGAAAATAAATATCTTGGCTATGGCTCAGCATTTATTTAGCAGTGGGAAACTGCTGTCCTGTGACAGCATTCCATTTAATTGACATTGTCTCCTAATGATAAGTGGGGACAAGTTAACCTCAGAAGGTTCAGAAGTTCAATTTTCATTAGGACAAGCATCTAGAAACTTTGAAAACATACAAACTGTTTCAACTTTGGTTGTTTCTCCTCATCTCTAATGAGTGCTCTTCTCCCTTGGTTCTAACCTCCTAAGAATCCTCCCCAGTTTCCCACCACAAGATGGGGCAGGTGTGGCTCTGTGAGGTCCAGAGCAGCTTCTGTCTGCCAAGGGCACTACCTCTCCTTGAGTTTTGCAGTGCAATAAGTGAGGTCACAAAACTACCTTCTCTAAATAATGTTTGATCCAAGGCCACAAGCACACACACGTGGCTGTGACACACACAGCTGGCCCAGGGCTGAAGCCTTGGTTTCAGGCATTTAGCATAAACATGTTGTTTATGTTCCCTTGGTAACAACCAGGAAGAGTCAGCTGATGTTGGAAGGGACTTGAATTTACCTGCCCTTCATGGAGTTTGTCTGAAAGGGTTTTGTCCTGGTTCTCACATTCTCTTTTCAGGAGGTTCATCTACCCCTTGTGTTCTCCAGGAGTCATTTCCTCTCCTGTGAGCCTACCTAAGCAGAGTCACCTCTTTTTTTTTTTTTTTTTTTTTGTTTTGTTTTGTTTTGTTGCATTCCAGGAAGATGACAGCCTTGAAACTTCCTACTAATCTGATACTGTGAATCGTGGATTGCTCTTTCCTATAGCTAATGCCTTAACCTGTGTTCCTTCCACCTCACAGTGCTCTTGCAGGGTGTATATTCTTTTAGAGCAAATTTCAGAAGTTTCTTCCTAGCTACTGTTTTCCCTCTCTTGTTTCAAATCTTATTCTTTCAAAGTTCCCATTTCAAGTCTCTACATCCTCACTAATAGTTTACTAACTATTATTTTTGTCACAAATTGGAAGCAATTACTTTTAAAAAAGACTAGTAATTTAGTGTGTCTGAGTTCTTCAGATCCCAACCTGTGAAATCTAACAATTGCTCAGTACTTCTCATCCTGGGCAGCAAGTCTCTCAGAGAGGCTCAAACTGGCCACCCCAGCCAGGGGAAAGCATTAAAAATACAGAGATCTCTTGGGAAAACTTGTCTCTGTAACTGTTAATTTATTTCTTCTAAAAGTTTCTATCTCACACAGATGTTTCAGTCCTAGGGATGCATGCATTAATCAAAATAAACAGCTTGTGGACGGGGCACACCGACATAATAGATCCACTTAACTCCAATTAAACTGAGCAGTGGGCACTGCAACCTCTCTGTGCCGGTGCTGCAGCATCGCATACAAATTATGTGAGGCAGGTTTGCCTCTGACCATTCAGTACAGTCCTTGGTGCTGGCACCAGTTCAGAGACCAGGATCCTTCATAGTTGACAGGGAAAATAACAACAACAATAACATTAACAACAGTAACAATAACAATAAATTAAAAAAAGAGTAGTAAAAACTTAAAGTAAACCCCCCCTTCTACTAAAATCCAGCCACAGAAACCTATGACATGAAATTTTTAAGTAATAGTGTGTACCTTGAAAGTCAAAGATGTGTTCAGAGATGACAAGTGCTGCCTTCTAATCTATGTGACGCACTACTGTAAATTTATAGCAATATTGCCAAGTCCTATGATTTAATATGAGGCATGTGAAAACAGAAGAAAACTCATCTTTTATTAGAACTGTGAATATTCAGGTCCATAAGACCTCGAAGAAAGGCATGAAAATGTGACTCAAGTGCGCACTATAGACTTATAAAAACAATGAAAAAGTGAATCTTATACTTTGTCTCTAAGTCTTATGATCAATAAGATGCAGCAAATAGCGTATTATGTCAGTGTATAATGTGTATTTATAATATATGCCCATAAGAATGAGATATTATTGGTCTGGTGGATGATCTGAGCACTGTCAAGCACTGTGACCATGCCACAGGCCAATAACATCATATTATTTTTATTTAAACCCTTATTTTTTCTATCACCTCACTTCCACCTCTTGTGTTTACTGTGAAATGTGGTTTCCTTCAGCAATAAAGATTCATATACCTGTGGTTATTTTGTCATTTATATGCAGTTCTATCATGGCTTGTTTTAATCTCTGTTTTAGGGGGTGTTCTCTTTACTACACGGCAATGATTTTTGAATTAAGCTCAGAAAAAAGTGTTACTACATCAACTGTATCTTTGAATATTTGAATATATTTATTTGCTTAAACATTGGCTTAGTCAGACAGCTCTGAGGATTTGTTTTTAAGTACAATGTTTGCTATTGACAAATGACTTTTCTCGTGGTGGATTCTAATTGCCTGAAACCCAGTGGGAAAATGCTATTGTATATATTGATTTTTTTTAATTATTATTTTTTTAAACTAAGAAAGCAGTATTTTAAAAAATACAACAAGAATTAATACTTCATAAGCCAGTGCTTGACCTGCAAACCCAGTTGGAAGTAATGGAACTACAAATTTAAAATGATGCCTGTAAGAAATAGACTCAGAAATGTTTGATGTGGTGTGACTCTTACCTGTAACATTTGAAATCCAGTGTTGCACATGCAATGAAGTTCTTAGTTGTGATGCCCCAAAGAACATACTGAGATAGTAATGACAACAATAAGAATGGTAACAGTATGGAAAATACTCTTTTCAATATGGAAAGAATACCAAAGAGTTTCTTGTGTCTGCAGGTTTATACTTGTCCCTTTCGTCCCATCTTACCCTCCAAATGAGCTTTTATGATTTGAGTGTGATGATTGTGAAGAGTATTAAAAAACTATCACTGCACAGGACAAATTACAGTGTAAAAATAAGGTGATAAAGTGTTTCCAATGGTAAGGAGCTTGTTACTAAGAAACCTTTGCTATTCCTCATGCTGATATTTTCTTTACAGTGGTTGGCATAACAATAGTTGCTTTGACTTTTTAATACACGCACACACATGCACACATACACACACACACAGAGTTTTGTATAAGTACATATTGATTTCAATAATGCTTGAAAATTATGATCTTAATCAAGAGCATGCAACAGAAACAGTACAAATGGCCTACAACTAACTAAATAAGGCTTCTTGCTCTTTGCTTTCTAAAAATGTACATGTGCATTCCACCCTCAAATTTCAGAAAGACAGAAAATAGAGAAAGTTCCAAACCAAAATTTGCATCAAATGACAGGACAGAACACATTTAGATGCTGTAAGAAAACATGATGGATAAAACAACAGTGTTGTCTCTGCCTCAAAAACCAACAGCTTGATTTTCCTATAAACACCAATCACACACATATTAGGTTATTATATTGGAAACACAGACTCCTGGAATAGTTTATCTTGCTTACACATTTTCTTACTTAAATAGGAACCATTCTTTTTCAGCTAACCAGAGTCAGAAATGTCAGATTCCTTTTGAGTTTTGAAAGTTTTAATAGGGTAGTGAGAAAGTATGAAAAAAGTACTGGAAGCTCACAGGTACTAGCAAATCCTGTGAACTATATCACACAGACAACTGCAACACAAATTGCATTCTTAATCCCTCTATGTTCCATTAAAAAAGGGGCAAATGTTTAGTTTTGCCTGAGTTTTTTTTAGGTACTACAGGAAACATACCTGAGATTCCTAGAAGTATTCAGAGAAATGATGTCTGTCGTTTCTGGATGTTTCAGTGCCAGCTTATAATTTTTAACAAAGGGATATGGTACCTTTTATAGACCCTGAATCTAAATAGGAATAAAAGGGGATTTAGTGACTCTGGGACCCATGGCAACTAAAGCTGAACAGAATCCTCCTACATCAGGCAGCACATATGACACCTTCACCAATTCTAGCCTAACTAATGACAGATGAAGAGACAGGCAGGTGACAATGGCACGATCTTTCACTCTCTCACAGGGGCTGCAAAGCAACTGTCATACACAGACAAACCCTCTGACTAATGTTCCCATTGCCTAATTGGATTTCAGTTCCACACAAGTCAAATTGGTTTTACTGCATGAAAGTTACTCTGATGGTATGTTCTGCTGAAGAGGATGTTCCCAAAACAGCAGCTGTTTCACATCTGAAATAATTAAAGGTGCAAAGACTTAAGGTGGAAATGTCCTCTGAAGGAATGAAAGCTGAAGAGAACAGGAAAAAAAAATCACTTCCATTTAAATGACTGATTATTAGTTTCAGTTATTCTATTTACTCTGTTTACATTTTATTCAAATGCTTTTCCTCATGTTTTAAGGCACCAAGAGCCATTAAAATCAATGAGACCAGAAAGAGGGAAACTTTTTACAAGAGCATATAGTGGCAGGACAATGGGGAATGGAGTCAACTTGAAGGCGAGGTTTAGATTAGATATTGGGAAGAAATCCTTCATCAGGAGGATAGTGAGGTTGCTCAAAGAAGTGGTTGGTACTCCGTCCCTGGGAGTGTTCAAAGCCAGGCTGCATGGGGCTCTGAGCAAACTGGATTAGTGGAAGGTGTCCCTGCCCACAGCAGGGGAGTAGAAATGAGATGATTTGAAAGTCCCTTCCAACCCAAGCTGGTCTATGATTCTTCTATGATGAGGATGACATTAGAAAACATTAACTTGCTGCAGGATCAGCTCTTAGGGCTGAGATAATAGCAGAGCAAAGATGCTGTTAACTTCATCACGTTGCTGGCACTATACAGGAGGTACATATAGCCCTATGTTCTCTATGAAATATTTTTTCCTCCCCTACCAGTGAGATTTTTCATCTTTATAAGAACCATATTTAGTGAGAGGTAAGACTCATCCTGGATCACTCTAGTACAAGTCATAATCAAGTGTGATTTCTTGAGCAGAACATTTTGCATTTGAAGGTGACTCATTGCTGCATTATGTTCACATCCAAAAGTGCTGCCCATGATGAGAAATCCCTTATGCCAGGCACAAAGAAATGAAAGAGAGCTCTTTCATTGGAGTTTAAAACTGATGTGGGTAAGACGGATCAGATGTAGGAGAATATGTAAATTCAATATCGGATGGATCCCACTTTGTGTTGATGGCAGATTATTGGATGGAAATTGTCTTGTTCAATCCAAGAAAACCATCCTTTGTTTCTTTTCTTGACATGGCATGAGAAAAACTTCAACATTATCTTAGATAACTACACTGTACTGAAGGAAGATGTGTTGCACTCACAGTGACAATGACTCTTACTGCAGTCATACTTGTCCTTGGAAATGCCTTGTCTAATGTTAAGGCAGTTTGGACTTCTTGAATTCCACAGTCCCATTTTTCATGTACTTTTCTCTACACTTTAATGCCAGTCTATCCAAATTCTACAGTATCAAACCATAAAAGAGATGTATAGCTAACATTTTTGTACCAGAACCAAGAGACATATTTTAATGTAAAGCTGCCTTCATTAAATACCTTTATAAACTCATGGAAAATAGAGTTGCTAAGTCTCACAGTCTGTCTATAAAATCTCACTGCCAGATGAATTATCTTAAATAAACCCGACAACAGCAACTTTTAGATGTTTTTTCCATTTCCAATTCAACGTTCAGAAATTAAAGCTTCTACCCCTTGACAGTTCATTTAAAGGTCTTTAAAGGTGGTCTCTAAAGAAGACTTCTAGTTCAACCTGAACAAAGGTACTGGGATTTAGAGTGCAATTGATAGGATTAGTTCATCTCTCTAGCTATCCACCTTAAGACAATTAAAACAGGAAATAGTAAAAACAATGTAAAGTAGATGATCCAGGGAATAACCTCTTAGGCTGAAGATTCAGGGAACAACCTCTTAGGCTATAAAGTGTCTAACAGCTTCTCTGCTTTATATTTTTCTATTCACATATTTTCTGAACAAAAGGCTGGACATAACCAACAGACAGTTAAGTCATTTGTATCCTAAGCTATAACACAGCAGAGTGAGAGTGCAAATGGCACATTTAGGGTACAAGAAGTGTCTGCAGGTAATGGGTGAGCAAAATTAAATGAGAGTTTTCCTGACTGGAAGGTGAGATCTCTTGTAGTCTCAAGAGATTTCTCAGCGAGCTGGTGGGAGCTCCGTAGCTAAGGTCATTTAAATCAGGCTGAACATTTTAACAGAGAATATACTTCAGGGAGCCATCAGTGCTATTTGAGACATCATTTGCAATATATCTAATATACCAGGATTTTGTAAAGCCAATATATATAGGAGTGTGTGAAAGAAACCAAGAAAAAACACCTGGAAACAAGATTATATAGGTCCCAGTTCAGCAAAGCACTGGAAAATCATGGCCCCCTCCTTCCAACAAATTTACAAAGCTGTCCTATAACTGTAAGGCTCCTTTAGTCCTTAAGGATGTGCCTGCTCATCCCTGTGCTATCTCAGACCTCATCAGTGTGGATGTGAAGGGCCCTGGTACAGCAGCAGCAAGGCTTTCATGTACTCAGGCAAAAATATAAACAATTCATGTATTTAACTAGGAAGGCTGGTCGTGAGGTAATACAGAGAGTTGTAAAACTCATAATTTATTTTGTATTTTCCTCCTCATTGTAATAAAAGTGTGTGCTGAAATGTGTTTACTGTCTTACACCTCTGGAGAGGCCCTGATATCTCTTAGGGATGAAAATGGACCTGAATTTTGGAGGTAACCAATGGTGGCTTCCCCCTGCAATGCCTGGACGGATCACATTCAGAGTCCACAGGGGATTTTTTTTCACCAAAAGCTGAACTTCTGCTGCAAAGTTTTACTTTTCCCATACAAATAGTCCTCTCAAAAGAGCACAAGAGAAGATCCAAAGACTGGGAAGCATGTCATTGAGGTAAATTTGTGTACAGTTTAATTAGATTCAAAAATAACCCAATTAGGCATGTTTCATGTACAGAACTTCACATGTTAGGAATAGTGTTACAGGAGTCAACAGCATGACTCCCAGCTTCTTGTGCCACTGGTAACTTCTGTAGGAATGGGATTGGTAATAGGATCTCTGTTTCCTTGGAGATCACATGCTTTGGAAGTGTTCAAGCTGAATCACAATCTTCAGCCTCTAATTCCTTAATTGTTTCCATAGAAAACACTTAGTATATTAAGATATCACATGAAGGATGAAGTCTTTAGATAACCAATAAATAATGGAGAGTTAATAACTCCTACCATTCTGGTTTCATGGGACTAAGGCTGAAGGAAAGAAAAATGGACCAAGGAGCTGTTATCGGATTTTGCATATTTTATACTTGAAAACCTTTTAATTTCAGATTTCAAAATAGTGTAGCATTTATAAGTATAATCAGCGGAATGTGCAGAAGATACGCTTTTCAAAAGAAGAAATAAAAATGCATGTAAAAGCAGTTCCTTTGAGAAACATTTCATTACTACTCTGAAGGCAAATTAATATTATTAATATCAGATGAAAGAAAGGTTACAATTTCTTGGTTTTCCTTGGGCATGGCCATATTATTAAACACCACAGAGAAATCTCCAGTGAACCTTCGTGTGGAGGAAGCTTATTTTGTCTTTCCAGATTCACACCCCTGCCAGAAGTTAGGTGACTCGGAGGGTCTAATCAATCGGTCTAAGTTTTCACACAGTTGTGGGATATGAGAATCATAGAGGAGTTTAAGCACTTCCAATTCGTGAGAATTCTGACTCAGACACGGCTACAAACTTAACAGCTGCCCGAGGAGTGCCTGCAGAAGTCAAACACACCCCCTCAAAAGGCAACAGATGTAATTGGAGCCCAGTGTGAAAAGGGTGACTTATTCACCGCCGCCTTTTGTCTGCAGCGTTTGGAGTCACAGACGCGACCAAGGAAGATGTCCCGCCGAGTCCAGCTGTCTGGAGTCATGCCAGTGATTTACATTTGCCTGCATTGCTTGTGGGAGAAAGGGCTGATATAACCTGTTATGCAAAATGCATATTATAAGGAGAGCTTGTCAGAAAACAATTTCTTTTGCCTTGAGGAAAAAAAAAACAAACCATTATTATTTATGGAGTATTAATACATATTTTGGAAAGATTTCTGTATTTTCTAGGTTATGATTGCAAAGCTAAAAGTCTATTGTCTGGTTTTTATCCTCTCAGCCCAAAACTGCAAATTTTACCTAACAGGGACATTTCATTTCACAGAAAAGAGCTTTCCATCAAAAGGGAGTTTAAAAAAAAATGAAAATTAACTGCTCTAATTAAGCTCCACCAGGAATTATCCTAAAAGTCTTATAGCTACAGAAAATTACATTAATGAACATTTGGATGTTGTAGTCCTTCTCAAACACCCTCATCTGCTCTCAGTGAAATAAGAAGAAGTTTTTATTCTGTCACTTGTGCCTATGTATGTCTACAAAACTAATTCTCTGATGGTGAAAAAAGGCCCTCTGGCTCCAACTAAGGGTCAAATTTGCTTCCAGCATCCAATGGCCAGTACCCAGAGATGAAAATAAAAGATACAACTATGGAACGACACCCAAACTTCAATGTTTAGTGTTCAGTGAGGCAGATGTGTTTTGATATTTTATGAATATTGAAAAGTACATTTTATTTCTAATTAGATGGCTTTCAAAGGTGTGATAGCAGTTCATGGAATGGTTGGGGTAGGAAGGAACTTTTGGAGGTCACCTTGTCCTGTCTCCTTGATCAAGCTCCTTGCTTCCACTCCCTATAGGCTTCCTTTTTGCATTAAATTTTGGCCAGGAACTCTCTGTTCACCTGTGCAGGCCTTCTGGAGTTTTTACCTGCCTTTGTATTTGATGCAATGGAACTCTCCTTAGCTTGGAGAAGGTCATCCTTCAATATGAACCCTTCCCTCCAGGCTCTCATCTCATATGAGTCATTTCAGTAAATCTTTGAAGATGCTGAAGTCTGCTCTCACTAATCCCATGATTGTGAGCTTGCTTTTCACCCTCCTTTCTGCTCTTGGGTCCCTGAACTCCAAACAAGGCTGCCCCTGACCTTCAGATGCCCAAACCCCTCACTGCTGGTGCTTATGGTGTTCAGTAGAACTCTCTTTTATGGCTTGGAGGAGGAAGTTACCATCAATGTAATCCAGGAACCTCCTGGAACAACCTGCTTATGCTTGTTGTGTTGCCCCTGCAGCAGATAACTTCTCATCTCATATTCTCTCTAAATGAGGCCCTCAGGCTGTCAATTTTGGGCATATTTCTTTTCTAGGCATAATCTTTCTGTAGAGAGAGTCAGAATGGGAGTCACAGCCCTTGCAGAAGCTTTTCTGCTCAGTTTGGTGAAAGCAGTTTGAGAAAGGGCACAGTAGAACTAACCCAAATTAACAGGTACAAAAAGTAGTCTAAGCTCTATAACACAGGAGAGATGTTATTTTTGATCAGTTCAGTAGACAAGGTAATTTTGCCTTCATCCAGAACTGCAGATAATTTTCAGTTTGTTCAGGTAAATGGAGCAACTGGAAAGTTCAATATGAATACCCAGAGCTTTATCTCTTTTGAGACATCTTACAGACAAAGTGAACATCTTTCTAACACTGTCCAGATAAGAGAAAAAGCAATTAAATGTAACTCCAGCATGATTCTGGGAATGAAGTTATGTCAAACACAAACAGTCCCACTAGAAGTGAACAGGAGATATTAGTACCCCTAGGCAAGCCTAGGTTACATCTGAGCAAGATTCAAGTTCAGAAAACTTGGCACCTCTACTGCAGCTCTTTAGTGGTACAAAAAATTAATTAGGGAGGGGAGGAGATACTAATGATTTTCAGAAAGTATTTCTCAGCGGTCTTGGTTTCCAGGCTGTTGGACGTGCATATGGAAAACAAGACATTCAGTCAAGCACTGTTATGTAAGTGCAGCTCTTTGAGAGCACTCCATATACAGTATAAATTCTGCAGGCAGAGTGTTTTAAGCACTTGGAAACTGCAGAAGATGGATATGGACTCAGTCTAAATCCATATACCTTGGAAAACAGGAATAAAAAAATATCAGTGCAAGTAGCTTTAAGAGGTGAGAGGCAAGGTTTATATGAAGAAGTAGTATCTTTTATTAAAATAACTGAGAGTGTTGCAAAAAAGCAATCTTTCCAGAACAAAAACCCCTTAAAACTTGTCTGTTTCTTTTCAATTCTATTAGTTTGTTTCAGGAAAGGCATTACTTCTTCTTACAGTCCCATCTCTCTACTATGCTCAGATAATCACTTAAAAGAAGATATTTCATTTAATTTACATTCTTTTTAATAATCAAAGCTGTTTCCTGCTTCCCCAGGGTGAGTAAGAGTTTACATTTAGAGTAGTCAGTACACAGAGTATTGTCATTTGAATAGGACTGAGATCTGTCCTTTAAAAGGCAATGGGGAAAAAATAAGGGTTAAAATTAAATTGAAAAACTTCATTTTTTCAGGACTAGTTTATCTGCCTCCAGGTTAAAAAAAGATAAAAAAAAAAGATTTTCATACACCTTCGCTCATCTTTGGAATTTCTTTGGAATTGTGGAATCATTGAATTGTTAAGGTTAGAAAAGACCTCTAAAGGTCACCAAGTCTCACCCTTGACACAGTAGTGCCAAGCCCTCCACTAAACCATGTCCACCAAGTGCCTCATCTACATGATCTTCAGGGATAGTGACTCCACCACTTCCCTGAGCAGCCTGTTCCAAGGCTTGACAACCCTTCTGATTAAGAGATTTTTCCTAATATCTAATCTAAACCTCCCCTGGCACAGTGTGAGGACTTCTTGTGCTATTGCTCGCTGCTTGGGAGAGGAGTCCAACTCCAACCTGGCTACAATTAGGGAGTTGTAGAGAATGAGAAGGTTCCCCCTGAAGCCTCTTTCTCTCCAGGCTGAACATCCCAATCTCCCTCACCTTTTCCTCATCAAACTTGTGCTTCAGAGCCTTCCCCAGTTCCATTGCCCTTCTCTGGACATGCTCCAACACCTCAATGTCATTTTTACAGTAAGGGACCCAAAACTGACCATGGGGTTTGAGGTGCAGCCTCAGTGTTGAAGACAGGGGACAGAATCCTGCCCTGGTCCTCCTGGCCCCACTTGTTTGCATACAAGCCAGCTACAAGAAAGTATTGCTCCTCATGAGAGAAGGCCAAAGAAACTAACCCTGTATCTTTCACCCAGTTAAACTCAAAGCATTTTGTAGAGATTAATTAATTAAATTCTGATGCCTGTTGCAGTTGTACAAGTGTTGTGCCAGTGACACCGTGGTAACAGAAGTGCTGAAACCCATATTTCAAAGAATGTCACACAAGAACCACAGAGTACACAAGAGCATATTCTCCTACTCATAAGAAAAGGAAAACTCTTGTGTTAGTATTTTTCATGCATTTATTTTCTGTAACTTTCTAACCCACTGTAACGTTTCCTAAGGTTGGGTTACAGTATCAAGGCAGACTGGAAAGCTACAAATTGATGGTCACTGTGGTTGGCACATATTTCATTTGCCTTTTCTATATCTAACAGATAGCTGCATCTGAGCTATCACCACAGACTCCAGATTTAATTGTAAAGAACAGGTATTTTTAGGCTGTAGCAAAAAGAAATCTATTTTAAAGGTTTATTTTCAGAAGAGTTACATTGTGCCAGAAGCATATTTTTCTTTGTATTCTATAAGGGTGGCAAAGAGTGGGAGTGAATAGCTGAGATGCTTTCTATAGGCTGTAGATGCCTACACTGATCAGATGAAACCCATCTTCTACTGCCAAACTACATCAGCCCATCAAGGAACGATTTCTTTACAGCTCAATCCCTTTTCATCTGCTCTGTCTGTGGTATTCAAATGTTTTATGCACACTGTGTCATCCCTCTGAAAACCTCATGAATGTTATCTTTTATTTATGCCTTCAGAATTGCTGCTGATTATATTATGGCAATGTCTTGAAGGCTTAAACAAGATCAGGGCCATCTCTGCTAGTCACTGTCCAAGTAGAGTGGCTGCATCAAAGACAGTCTTCCTGTATTTCTGAGCTCGAGATACGTCCCCATTTCATGCTCTGGCAAGATCCAAATACGTAGTAAAACCCCTCCCCACATCTGCTGCCCTGGTTTCTGTAGACAAGAAAGTTTGGGGCATAACATGGCCCAGCCAGGACCCCAAGGTATGTGACTGCAGATGACAACCTTGGTCTGCCACAACACAGTTGTGCACAACAGCGCTGATGTGCTTGGGAATGAGACTCTGCCCCAAGAGAGCAAATGAGTTAAAGATTGGATTATGTCACCCTGCTGCTTATGAATAGGAGAACATGAGGCACAGAGGGATTGATCACCCTGCAAAGTTGTTAGAAGGGTCTAAAACAGAAGTAATCTTTTAACCTGCAAGACATTCTTCTTTGATCATGCATACATTTTATTGTTTAGTCTTAAACACCTTGCCCACAACCACAGAGCAGCTGTGAGACAAAGCCATAACCCAGGAATTATGTCACAGAATTTTAGCTGAGACTCGAGTTATAAAATCTGCAAACCTGTGGGAAAAGGACCTAAAACGTATCAAATGCATTCAATTCCTGCATTTGCTTTGAGAACCATAAGTTGGAACAGAAAAAAACCCCACTTCAGTAAGTTTCTTAAAAAATAATGCAAGAAGCCTTTAAAACCTGTGCTGGTATATTAAAATGTGGGATTTAGAACTGTAACATGATGTACAGTGCACGGACATGAATGACTCTTGATAGTGGATTGTTTTATTACTTCCTTCCGAACTAACCTTCTTTACTTGGATTTTACAAATTTAAGGACTTGCCAGTATGCTTGCCGGTTAAATAAAGGGCACAGCTAAGGTCTCCAAACATCTGGTCCAAATACTTAATCATCTTGTTGCATGAAGGCTGGTATTTTTATCTAGTACACTGATTGGGTCTGCGTAATTTTTTTTCACAAATTGGTATTTAAACCTCAAAACCTTTAGCTAACTACATCTGTCATTGATATTTTATTGTTTAATTTCTTTTTATAGAGCCAAATTACATCTCTCCCACATACAGCTTGCACTTTACATGTCTAATTTGTCGACATGTTCTATAATGATAATTTCATTGATTTAGAAAGTGACATTATGAGCAACATATGTTCAGTTTAGCAGTAAACCTTGTTAAAGCAATAATGTCCCATTCTTTCCCCCACTCTCCCCAAATTCAAATATAACCCACATTAGGAGGCAGCTGAGTCATTTAACTGCTTTGATTCTTGTAAATATAGAAACCTGCTTGCTGTTTAGCTTTACACTTTGGCTGCATATATTTCCTACTTTGGGTTGCTAGGAAAGGACAGTGCAGAGATTAATTGCGCTACAGTACTTTGTCTAAAAGCACAATATGTGTTCATTTCCTTTGGAAAAGACACTTGGAAGGCAAAATTGCACCATTGGAAAAACAAAAAAGAAAATATAAAGCAGGACATGCACATAAAAAGGATATAATTGAGTAACATCAATTCATACACTCTAATGAGAAGATGCCCTATTACTTTCTCCCAATTATCCTTAATACAATCATAAAGAAACAGACCTATTTTTGTATTACTTGCAAAACAGCTGAGTAATAAAAAGAAATTATTTTTATAGACTCTAGAGCTAGTTGAATGCTTTGCCATCTGTACTGGTGTAGGGTCTTTCCCTGAAGTGTTTAGGAGCTGGCTACATTTTGATCCGTTAAAGCAGAGTTTAGTGATTTCAGGATTAGCCTGAAACTTCACACTGGAACCTCATCTCAGTTTTTGCAAAGACATTTTACAAATACTTTACAAATAACTACAAAACCCACTGAAACCTATAATGCAATTAGCTAAAAAGGAGACAGATCTCTTCTGAAGAATGTAAAGAAAGGGAATAATAGCACAAAGGAAGTTACATCTTGTTCCAATTTTGAAAAGGGAATGCACTCTAAAAATAGCTAGAGACAACAATTCCTGCAGTGTAGTGGTTTGAGAAGGGATCTGAGCCAGGAGACTCATCAACAGAGATATTATCTACATGTTGGGAACACACTTGACCTCAACAGATCACTTTTGCCTACAGGTCAAGAGTCAAGGATGGATGGCAAGAGCCCTTTTCCTCTCTTGTAGGTCCCATTCTCTCTGTCACAGGTACAAAAAAAGCCACAACAAAAAACGTGTCTGTTCATTTTCTATATACAAATTCCCTTCAAGGGATTTTGTAAGGATCAATTTCGGAATATACTTTAGAGGTGAAAATCTCTTTATGTATTTATGAAAGCTTTTGCTCTGTGACTGTATTTTTCACTCTAAGTGGGTTGTTATTAAGTGAAACAGGCATGACTATGCTTCATTCACCATCTGGAGTAACATCATAAGTTCTCTTCTAAGATTTTCTAATCTTTTCACATCACATTCGAATGGACTAATTTCACATATACAGGGAGGAATATTTCTCTTGATATGGTTTTTGAAACTTTATTCTTGCTATTGAATTTTCAAATAGAGGAGATCATTGCACCCTGAAGTTTCTTTTTTCTTTTTTTTTTTTTTTTCCCCTTTTTCATTCACTGTCATTCTGTTTTTCTGTCTTCTTGGATTTTTTTTTCTTTTTCTTAATGAAATAGTAATAAAAGTTCTAAAGAATTTTTTTTCCCCTCTAGATGAAAGAGTGCCAGCTCATATATATGCAATACTTGTTTCTATGAAATCTACAAATTCTAGAATAAATCACACATTTATTTTCACACTTCCTCTGAAAAGAAGGATCTTGTCAGTCTAGAATGAAGATAGTAAAACGTTTCTCCACAATGAAAAGAAGTGACTTTCATTATTTTAGTATTAGGGGAGAAAACATGGTTTTACTTTATGGTAGCTAAAGCAAAGCAAAAATCTCAGAGGAGACAAGGCAGGCAGTGATTCTCACACTGAACATGTCAAGCTGCTATCTTACATGGAGATAGATGAACAGCCTTTCTCTTTATAAATTCAGCTCAAATTAGTTGCCACATGTTAGCAGGTTTGGGTAAAGCATCCCCCTTTTTCCTGAGTAAAAATGAAGCCTTTGAGAGCAGAACATTTTTCTCTCAGTTTACTTAATTCAGGAAAGAAGAATAAAGTGACTTACTTGAAAGAGAAAACTGTGTCTACCCCTCCGCACTCTATGTTTTAAATATTAGTCCCCAATACACAGGGTTAAGTCTTACCCTGAGGCGTGGGATGCTGCAGTATTAGCAACTTGTTTACATCCAAAATGCTTGCAACTTTTTGGATGAATTGTTCTTGACACTTTTCTCAGACCTTACCATACAAGGCATTGAATTTAGGTTGGATTCTTTCTATTGGTATATATATTCTTTAATTAACACAGAACCAATACTTCTTTATTAGTAAAGTGCCAAAATAAAACTTGCTACCTGGCTAAAAATCTCAAATTATTGAGATGCATCTGAAGGGTCAAAGTAAACATGAGGAGGAACAATAATATTTGTTATCATAGAAGATGATGGATGTAACAGATAGATGACACTGCAGAGAATCATAGAAAGCCTGAGCTGAAAGGGATGCACAAGGATTATCAGTTCAGCTCCCGGCCCTGCACAGGACAACCCCAAGGATCCCACCATGGGAGTGGTGCACAAGTGCTTGAGCTCTGTCAGCCTTGGTGCTGTGACCAGTTCCCTGGGGAGCCTGTTCAAGTGCCTGACCATCCTCTGGGTGAAGAGCCTTTTCTAATATCCAACCTAAACCTCCCACACACAATTTCAGGTCCTTCCATCAGGTCCCGTCACGGGTCACCACAGAGAAGAGATCAGTGCCTGCCCCTCCTCTTCTCCTCACAAGGAAGTTGTAACTGCAATGAGATCTCCCCACAGTCTCCTGCTCTCCAAGTTGAACAGACCTAGTGCCGTCAGCTTCCCCTCTAGACCTTTGACCATCTTTGTGGCCCTTCTCTGGACACTTTCTAGTACCTTTTTATCCTTCTCGTATTGACTTAATGGACAGCAATCTACAGTGATGCAGAAAACCAACCTTATGGGATCACACTGGACAAATTGTCTACACATTTTTTTTTTGGTTTCTATAGAGCATCATCGACCAATGCTTTAGGATTTTTGGGCGTTCTTCTGCAGGACTCTCTTCTTAAAGAGTTCTGCAGGTCTCCCACGTAACCTCACATGCTGGCTCATACTGCTTGTTTAAGACAAATGGAAAGCCCTTTTAGTTTCAGCTAGAAAAGTGACAAAACTGAAAACATACTATTTTAAGAGCATGAAATCATGCCATTTTTTGAAGACATTGTGTCAAGCACTGTAATATGTCTAGGGTGCATAAAACTCTCTTGGAAAATCCCAGGATTGTGTAGCAGACCAAACACTGCAGTGGGAGACAGATTAACTTTGGCTGCAGCAAAGCCTTTTAGCCTGAGATAATCGATTGAAAACTTGGTTTGATAATGAACAGGATACATTTTCACCTGAAACCTGTCGATCAGTTCTGTGTAAAATAAGTTGAATGCACTCCATAGGAGTTTTATAGCAGTCAGTTCTCCCCACTTCAAAAATATCAAAGAGAAAATCTAAAGAGAAAAGCAAATGGTTCTAGAGACCGAGTTGTTTTCTGTGAAAAGACCTGATCTGTTAGTTCAGGATTGAAGAAAACAGTCTGAGACCACAGTCCAGCATTTGGCCCAAAAAGCATGAGGGCACTTTGTGAATAGTCAGTAACTTTTTGCAGCCATGAAGATCTGGAGACATAAATGAAGCAAGGTATGTGGAGAGAGACAATCTTTGTTTTGGTCAGCTGATGTATTTCTGCTCACCTTTGACATTAACAACTCTCTACAGTAATCTTACAATTGTAAACATACTGAATCTTCTCACAGATTTATATTTGGCCAAACATAAGGGCAGCTAGATACATAAATGTTCACGTTCAAATAAAAGAGCTGAAGACTTCCTGTCTCACAATTCTTTTTTTTTCAGATGAGCGTGTTACTGAACATTCAACTTTTTTTCCAAAATATTATGGTCACTGATTCTTTTATCTTCAGGAGCTAATGCACTGCCTTATCTTCAGGTGATAGGTTTCAAAATCACAAACCCCATCATCAGTCAGTGGAGCTCCTTGTTTGAAATCTTGTGTGGTATATAAGAAAATTATTTAATGGGTTTAGTGTTCTTTTGCTGAAGTTGTCTAAACAAGACATCTAGTCATTATGCTTTGAAGAATACGGCTCCGAA
Organism: Formicarius rufipectus; assembly: GCA_013399695.1. Classification (NCBI taxonomy): domain Eukaryota; kingdom Metazoa; phylum Chordata; class Aves; order Passeriformes; family Formicariidae; genus Formicarius; species Formicarius rufipectus. The sequence goes on from VXAU01003660.1 coordinate 1,085,421, forward strand.
TCTTCATCACAGATCTTCAAAGTGCTCATATGATGGAGTGCTGGAGGGGGCTCTTGGGAGGCCCAGCTTAAGAAATCCTCCTCCATCTCAAGAGTAGGTGTGACTTTTTCTGTCTCTGATGGAGTCCACCCCCTCTTTGTCTACAGCTAGCTCTTTGCCAGACAAGACTTATCCTTGGGGTTTTGAAAAACACTTCTGAAGAGCAAATTGGTTTTGCCTTTTGAATAACCACACCACAGAGAAGGATTTTACTTCTTACCTTGTTTCAAAGTGCATAAGTGAATTAAGCAACATGTTTTACTGTCAGGCAAAATAGTTGTGGTTGAAGTGCATGGATTTCTTCTGCTTGGCAAGTGTTGTTTTTGTATCATAGATCTACCTCAGATATGAGGCATTCTGTGTATGCTTTTGTGCGTGTCTGTGTAGAAGACCTTTATAAATATTGGCAGGACACCTGCCATAAATCTACACCACCTTGTGAAGTTCAAGATTTTTCTGTGATAGAACTATAATTCTAGCTCAAAGGTTCTTCCAGTTCCAAGAACTTTGCCCATCTTCCATATGCTGTATAATGAAAATACTAAAGGATAATAGCAGTATAGATAACTTACGTCCAAAGGTCTTGTGGTATCTAAGTTACACCGTCAGCAAAACATGGATCAGTTGGAATTTTTTAGAGAGACTCAGCAACCATTAAGCATTTCAGACAATCCATGTTTTCATTAAAAATAAATATATAGAACTTTTTCCTTGGGCTTTTAGCCAAGTTCTTGTGTAATGGCTAGCTCCAATCTTCTAATCTGAATGCTTTTAACTGGAAATCCTGAGTCAGATCAGCTTCAGCTTTAATTTACTAAGTCTTTCCAGCTGAATTAGTCTGACACCAGATCACATTTAGATAAGAGACTAGTAAGCAAAAATGAAGTAATTGAAGAAAGGTGTAGATGTTTGCCTATTTGCTATGATTACTTTGACTCCTTACCCACTCCTGACTGGTGTGAAGAAGCACAGTAAGAGATGAGGATGTCTGAGTTCTTCTGTTGCAGGACTGAATCTACCATTTGCACCTGAAATTTTTCCATAGGTCACTTAAAGCTACAAATGGAGTTTCAACATCCAGGTGATGTTTCAGTGTCATGATGAGATGCAGTGCCTGGTCCTGCCTGTGGTTAGGAGCCTGTTTTAAGTTGCAAGCTCTTAGAAAGTAGTTTTTATTTAAAAATCCATAAGGATCATTTCATGCAAAGCATCTGCTTGCTTTCCAGCAGAGCAAAGCTCCAAAAAAGGATGCAAAAATGGTTTTTCACTTTCAAATCCCTTGGTCTTTTTCTTCTCTTGTGTCATTTGGGGCAGTTTCTCTGCTGCTTCATTGAGTCTCTGGCTGCAAGAGGACACTCATGGTATTTGAGCAGACTTCCCCTAATTCACCTGCACCCTCTACTTCTGTGTGACCTTTGTCCTCCTAAGATGGGACAGTTCTTTTCTCAGACATCAAAGAGCCCTGAATAGCATCAATAAATTTACTAATATATGTGCTTAAAAAGGGAAGAAAAATAATTTTGAGGTACTAGTTTAGTTTTGAAACTTTGGCACAAAGACATTAGCCAAAGCTTGCAAATAGCAGCTTCAAGGTATATATATATATATATATATGTGTGCATTTTATATATATATATATATAGTGCCTAAACTGAATATTTCAAGTTTAGGTATAGAATACTGTCAACTTCCCAGTTATTTTGCTGACAACACAGATAAATTATATGAACTAAATGTAAACATATAATTAATATTTTAATAGTTGCCCACATTTTACACTGGCCTAGGCTTGTCTCCATCCTTCTTAATGGAAGCTTTATGTTACATCTTTAATCTAGTGAAATATGTCAGTTTTCAAATGAAGTGATCTTTTGTCAGCTTTTCCTCTCGTGCTCTTTGAGACACTACAAATCACTTAAAATTCAGACCCAACAGGGTGTCCTTAACAGATTAATATTCCAGCTATTCCACTGGAAGTGTTCGAGGCTAATTTGGATGGGGCTCTGAGCAACCTGGTCTAGTGGAAGGTGTCCCTGCCCATGGCAGTGGTGGTTGGAATGAGGTGATCTTTGAGGTCCCTTTGAACAAAAAACATTCTATGATTCTATGAACTGCCCCATCTCTCATGATAACAGTAGTTTGATTGTTTGTCTTACATTAATTGTAGCATTACGTGCACCCAAATTCAATTTCTAGAAAAATAGTTCTTTTAGATGAAGTGTCTCAATTCTTTACACTGACAGGATAGAAATAACACCTTTACCTGTGAGAGTCTGTTTCACTGTGGCTTTGTGCATTAAGGCACCATCTTCTCTGCAATTCCAGCTTTGTGGAAGCAGCAGGGGCACTTTGATTTTCCCAGCTAGGGAAGAAATAGCAAGGAAGAAATCTGCCACTTCCTCTAGGAGGGAAACTCTGTCAGCAGATGAACCACAGTGACAGGAACTGCAGAAATCATCACTCAGATGAAAAAGGAGTTGGCTGTGTCAGCATCTGGACACACCGCACCGCTTTCATCTGTAGGTACTTTGCTAATGTGCAGTGCAGAGCACGATGCTTGAAGCACAGTGTGGACAGAAAACACAGCATATTCCCACACTTACAGCCTGCAGAGGAAATCATCCTGGTATTTCTGCCTTTCCAGCTGCACTGTTCCTCAGGGAAGAGTGGTCAGAAAGTCCCCACCCTTGCACTGCACATGGGTTGCATATGGGGCATATGGGTTCCCCTCAATATGACTGCAAAGCCATTGAAGTTAGTAATACTGCAGGTAATCTTCAATTCTCATGAAGAGACTGCTGTCAAATCTGGGAGAGGATCTTGTTGTGCAGAGAGCACCTCACAGTATCACAGGATCGTAGAACAGTATGAGCTGGAAGGAACCATAAAGATTATCCTGTTCCAACTCTGCTTCCATGGACAGGGACAGCTTCCATGGGCAGGGACACCTTCCAGTATTCCAGGTAGCTCAGAGTCCCACCCAACCTGGCCTTGGACACTTCCAGAGATGGGGCATACACAGCTTCTCTGGACAACCTGTGACAGGGCCTCACCACTCTCACAGGAAATAATTTATTTTTAATATCTCTAAATCTACCTTCAGCCATTAGCTGCCCATCTGCTGAGCTTGGCATGCCTTCCCTGGCCCACTCAGCTGCCTCCTAGGCTGAATCCACATGGAAGAGCTGGGAAAGACATGAGGACATGGTAGTGTCCATCAGCTTTTGCTTTAATGCTACCCAGTGCTTTTTCATCATGTTTTCCTTCTGTTTACTGTCCATTGAAACACACAGTGAACTTGTTTTCTACAGATAAAGGTGTTCATTTATTAAATGAATTGAATTTATTAATTTTAGAGTAAATGGAAATGATGTCTTGAACATTAAGATAGATTTATACATGTAGGAGATGGTAAGAAAACCTAGTATTACTGCCTGTAATCCCAAAATCCCTGTAGATGTCAAGTCCTCCTGCTCAAAATATGGATATGCTTACATTCCTCATACATATTGTATATATCTGCAGCTATCTAAATTCTTGGATGTCTCTTGAATTAAACAGTCATTTTGCAATATAATTCATGTACATTATACTTCTTATTTGCTGTGAAAATGAAACTCTCAAACCACTGTGAGACTCCTGCCTACCAGGGTATCAATGTTTTCTACATATCCCAGTGGAATATGCTGCAAAATATTCTGGTCTTCTAAATGAATAGGATGAAGCACATGATAAATGATATATTTACCTGCATATCCATAAGATAGAAAGACATCATGGCCTGAATTCTATCTGTGTGTGCTGCACAACCCATAATAAAAATTGGTTACAGGCCAGCTGAAAAGGGACAAAGGCTGAAAAGTGATTTTCTAGACCAATTTATTCATAAGTTGTAGACACTCTCTTGTCAAAACTAGTCAGATACATTCTTACACTCTTCCATCTTCCTAAATCTATTAGTTCTTCCTCTAATAACTCCTTTTTGAAGAGCTTCCCAGCATTTCCCTGGTATCATGCAGCCAAAGAGAAGGAACTTCTCCACGCTGCAGTGTTTACACAGCACACTTGCTGCAATCCAGTCTTGTTTATACATTTAAGATGAAGTTTAGCACACAAACAGCCTGAAATAAGGTGGCAAGACTACATGCAGATCACCCAGGATCCTGCAAATGCTTAGACATGTGGAAGCTTTGAAGGTTTGTTTTGATCAGCACTTTAATACTAATGTTCATAAAAGAAATACTTCCAGCATCTGGATTAAGTAACTTCATGCGTCAGAGGAGGGAGTTGTTACAGCATTTACAGACTATGCTCTATGAAGCTAATGTAGATACTAAGTAGTATTTATGGATTTTATTTTCATAGATGGTAGATACTATTGAGTTATGACTTGGCAGGCACAACCTGATTTTTGGCATTTTTATTTTCTGTGCCATAATTTACATTTGCATAGTGACTCAGGTCTGAGACTGAGACCTTAATAAGTCAGGGGAAAATCCATGTGAAATGAATGGGAACCATAAAAAGTAATGTAAGGACAAAATAGATCATTAATGATATAAAATCTGGTCTAAGTAGCAAAAGATAACTTCAAAGCACTGCAGAAACATATTTTGAAAGGCAATATTTTGTTTGTTTGGCTACAATTTTTGAGAGTTATGTGCTTGTTGAAAAATTTCCTGACCGTAATTTGATTATTACAACTCCCCTTCTGTCCCTCTAGCATGGGCAAAGAAAGATTGGGTTTTTCACCCTTCAAAATGATTGGAGTCCTAACAGGCACAGTGGGACAGCAGCATGTTACGTTATCTGCAACATCTTTAATTACCCAGTGCAGAGTAGAGAATTTATTTTCAGAAGTGTGGAAATTCATCAGTGTACACTTCTGAATATTTTAGGATAAGAATAAATAAGTACAAAATATTTAATCACTCTGAAAATGTAAGGCAAAGAATGATTATCTGAATATGATATTTGTGTTTACATTTCTATATACATCTTGCATATAAGTTTCCAAACCATGAATTGCCATGAGTGCAATGTTGTTTTGGGTGTGATTTGCCACTTTTCTAGGAATGTTGATGGCTACGGGTGGGGACAGTCCGTGTCTTCCTGTCACCACCAATCCAGCTAGTGTGTTCCTACTGCTGACCCAGTGAGCAAGGTCAGTTGGTAAATTTTAAACAAAACTGACCTTTAAGCAGAATTTTTCACTGAATTCACTCTGAATACAACCATTAGTCAATGAAAAGAGGGGGGGTTTACTAGCAAGAAGACAAGAGGAAATGGTCTCAAGCTGTGCCAAGGCAGGTTCAGATTGGATATCACAAAAAATTTATTCACTGAAAGGGTTGTCAAGCATTGGAATGGACTGCCCAGGGCAGTGGTGGAGTCACCACCCCTTCAAGTATTCAAGAAATGACTTGATGTGGCACTTCATGCTGTAGTATACCCATGGTGGTGTTCAGTCAAAAGTTGGACTTGATGATCTTGGAGATCTTTTCTGACCTGCCTTTTCTTTCAGTCACCTGACCTTAATGGATACGAGTCTATGCATGCATGATGAAAGAAGAATGATCATTTTCAGTTGCAGCCCCAGCTTAATTCATAACTCACAGCAAAAGTTAGCTGTAGGCAAAACCTTGATTGCCATTTAGCTTTGTATCACAGCAGTTGTAGTTAAGGCACAGAAATACAGTCATAGGCACAGTTTCCAGTGACATGTATGAATGTAGGAGGGACACCATTTCCATTGCTATTAATTTAAAATTATGAGCCAAAATAGTTTTCAATTTTGTCTCTGCTGTTTGATTCATAAACATGATACCCTACTAAAAAAGGCAAACCAGTCCTTTCCCTTCCTGTAGCTCAGCCACATAAACAAAACAGGAGGCAAAGAAATTTGTCTCATCATTTTTGCTGTTAAAATATTTGGTGTTTCTTTAGAGGTTATTGCCTTGGCTTCCTCTGTAGTTAGTGGAGAGAGATAAACAACTTCAGAAGAAAATAATTCCATCTATATCAAACGTGTGTCCTAGCAAGGGATCAGCTGTCCCTGAAGAAAGCTTTAGATTGCTCATTTACTCCCTATTGTACCTTCTGGATGGTTGAAGTTACAGTAAAGAAATCTGAACCGAGTGGCTGTACAGGGGAGTTAATGACGGTGTGTAAGCACAGAGTTCTGACAAATGCTCAGAGAAATACTGAAAGATGAAAGAGGCAGGTTTTAAAAATACATTAATCCTTCAGTTACAGGAGTCTAAGTTGTTGTGTGTAGCAAAAGCTGGGAGAAATGTAAGAAATGTTTTATCAGCTTCATGGTGCTTTTTAACGAGCTGATATCATCTGCAGATCATCAGTGCTGACAATTTTCCAAAAGGCCTTTTCACCTCTGTGGTTTTTTTTTCCTTTGCACTAAACAATTTTTTTAAAACACTAAAAAATTGGAAAATAACTCATAGAGATTTAAAAGAGCTGCTGTTTAGAGCAGGAATGTTCAATCAATTGGTAACTAAGGTAAAAGGAATTATACTGGAAACAGGATACTTAAATTCTGATCAAACTTCTTATAAACTTCATTTTTTCTTTATATTTACTTTCTGACACATAAAAACACTATTATCCTTTGAGGGTTAATGCAGAACAGGAATTTTATTATGCACTATACTTTAGCAAAGCAATATGGAGTGCTTTTAGACCTGAGCACCAATAGCATAGATGTTATCTCACCTAATTTTATTTTATTTTTTTTTTTAAACCCAGCTTTCTTCTCTACTAGTAAGAATTCTCATTTTAAGAATCACTGGACATTCTGATGAAAATAAGACTGGTTATCTCACTGACACAAATGATGCCAGGCAAAGAAATGGTCATGATACAAAACATAGATTTTGAGCAAGTTTCATCAATTTCAATGAAGTAAGGGAATTATCATGAGAAGCAATGACCAAGGCTGAGAAAATGCTGTTTCTTCTTTAGGAAGCAAACGTTCTGTCTGCAATTATCAAGAAGAACAAAGGTTTTTAGTATCCACTCTGACATACTCAGTTAGATGAAAAGTGATCAAAGGCATGACAATAACTGAATCAAACACAGTGACTAACTAATGAACTGTGCTGGTCTAGAAGCCAAAATATCCTTAGGGAAAAGAGTCAACACTTAATTATAAATTAATATATCATGCTGGTTGGATGTGGTGGTGATTTGCAGTTAAGATTCTCATGCTCAAATTTCTCTCCTCATTTACACTCACCAGTATCCCACCACCCGCAGCCACTCCACCTCAGGAGTTATCTCCTCAGCCCTTCCAGGCTTAGCAGGATATATGGGATGTACAGCTTGGTGGCTGTGTGCACGACAGCCTTCTCTGTAAGACAAAGCACCAGAATGGGGGATCTTACCAGGCAGTCTGGTTCTCTGTGTCAAGCCTGAGGTAATGTCTATGTTATCAGAAGACAAGAGGCTGCTGGAAACATCTTTAATAAAGAAGTGGAATGGAAAGTTGGCAACATGTGGTTTGTAAAAATCTGCATCATTTAATATGGAATACTATATCTGTATTAGATCCAGGATTTTGGCTAATTTCCAGAAGGATAATTAGATTCCTACTACTGAGACAGAAGTTGCCTTCACTTCCCATCCTTAATGGTGCGGTTTGAGCAGCTCCCACTGTTTACTCTGAGTCAGTAGATGAAAAAGATTCCTTAAATATATAACCCTTGATGACACAGGTTTCTGTGAAGATGCCTCCCAGTTTCTTGATCCTAACTAATTTTAAGGCACTATTGGTTATCACAATGTCATACAGGTATGAAAAGCTTACCTGCATATGTCCCCAGATCTACCTACACATAAACACACATACAGACAATTATAGAAAATGCTTTGGCACTGTGGTTCTGAAACACAATGTCCATTAACGGTGGGGACAGGTATTTCTGTCAGTGCAGCACTTAGTAGGGAAAGGAGTCAGAAAGAAAAACTGTTAAGGTCTAAGTTATCAACAGGTACATGCCAATTTTACGCTGTCAAAGAAATGGCTTTCACTTACTACAGTAGAGATGGGTTCTTCCATCACTGTGTATTACTATAAACATGGCCTGAGCAAAACTTTGCTGAAACTTGACAAGTGGGCTGTTTTTTAAAAATTTGGTTCAGATCAGATTAGAAAAAGAAGAAAAATTGTAAAAAGAATGTGTAAGGTGTTAGGACCTTCTTAGCAAAAGAATACAGGAAGAGAAATGGACACATGTGGACATATTTAGAGATTTAAATTAGTAAATTGAGGACTAATGTTTGTAAAAGCACAAAGGCCTATGTGGTTTGCTCCTGTTTCAGAGTTCAGAAGAGTACTGTACTGCTCACCCTACGCACGGAGGGCAAGCCTTGCCCCCAGAACAGTGTAGCAACACTCAGAGAGTATCACAGATGATGTTTCTTCTTTGCTGTGTCTGGTTATTGCACTAATCATAGATCAGCAGAGATGATTCCATGTAGAGTCACCTGAAGAAACAGCAGAGAAGAAACTTCCATCAGGGTCTTTAGTGCTTTGGGCTTTTATAGGCTCTTTCCTAGGTTTTTTCACAGATAGGTGCTACTTGCTGTCTCTCATCTCCTGACTATGTCTCATGACAAGTAGCAACAAGAAAAGTTTGTTCAAAGCTCTGGCCTACATCTCCACTGGGCTCCAACAAAAGGCAGCTCAGGAGGAGGGACAGTGTTCTTGCTAAGATATCTGTCCCAATACTCAGCCTGCCTGTGGCAGTCCCATTGCATCTCATCAGCTGCATTTTTCTACTCTGAAAGGTCACTGTTAATTACAGAGCAGAGCCCTGTAATCTTTCATCCAGGAATTAAATAACAATAATGGCTAAATATCACTTGGGATAAAAAAGGGGAAGATTGAGTACATGAAGCCCATACTCAAGAAATCGAGCATAACTACTAAAGGAAATAATTCTGTGAAGTTATAACTGTATGTAAAAACTTACAGTGAAAACTTAAATGCTAGGTCTGGTTTCCATTGTAAGAGCAAAAGGAAGAAAACTAAACACCCATGAAATGTTCTATCTTCTGCTAAAGACAATTTTTAGATTTGGGTTTGAGGAGGAGCACTTTTAACAACCCAAATATGAGTCCTTGTAAAACAGGTGGCTCACTGTGAGTTGAAGGTATTTGAGCGTCTGTAATCATCTGGGATGTCTATTTTCAGACAATTTAAGGATAGGGTAAGAATTACTGAATTTCCCCTATGTGCCTTATCATCAAAATAGAGTCTCATTTTCAGGCTCAAGTTTCACTCAGGGTTTATAGGTTACTTTTACACAGCACTTGTAGAGTTTATTTCCTGCCAACACAACTGATTCTCTTATTTGTATCTCTGCTTTTGTGATACCACCTTTTTATTTCTGGTTTGTTTTTCCCCCTAAAATTCGCAACTTTGGCTTGCTTGTGTCCAACTGGAATGTCACCACAAACTTCACTTTCTGATTTGTCAGTTTGTTGCTATTTTGTTTTCCTCGCTTCCTGCATTCCCATGGATCCAATAGGAACCACTCTCATGGCTCCACATCCCCTGTAGCCTTGACTATCATCCCTCTTTTTCATGTGCTAGAATCTTGTTTCTGGTTAAGCAATGATTACACCCTCATCTTCAACTGCCCCCATGCATGCAACATCTTCTGCCCTCCCACTTTCACTGCCATACAAGCTTTAGAGCAAATTCACATAAATACAAGGACCCCATTTTTCCTACTCAGAAGTCACCTCTAACATATTCACAAGAAGCTTGCCACATGCTAACACAGCTATTCAGCATGTTGACCAATACAGTCTCATTATTTTTCCGTATTTCATTACTCAACTGCTGACTATTTTTATTTTTAAATCACATGATTTCTTGGGGGCATCGAGTGCCTTTTTGTTCTCTTTTTGGTTTGCTTTGTACAGCAAATAGCCTGCTCTAAATGCTCTATTTGTTTTCACTTTCTGATACCTTTTACCTTCAAGTTCACATAAAATACATCAGAAAAGCAAATTATTAGTTCTGGTTTAGGGCTGGCAGGCAGGACCCCTGCATTTGTATAACTATCCACTCAAACAGGACACCCATGAGTAAAGAGTTAGGTATAATGCAGTGGAATCAGTCTGACCAGAATATCTACTTATAAAATAGGAAACAGTCCACTGGGCCACTGAATACAATCTGCTCATCAAAGGCACCCACACCATATAATCCCTTTCAAAAACTATTTAATGCCCCTTCTTAAAACCAACTAGATTCCCCATTTCCTTCATTATTCTCTCCGAAAGACAGTTTCAGAACCTTACTCACCAGAGGATTAGAAAACTTTATCTAATTTCCAGCCGAAATTTATTCATGGGCAATTTATAACTATTTGTTCTTGGACCAACATTGTTCTTTAGTTTAAGCAGTTTTTCTCCCTGGTGTTTACCCACCTGATAAGTTTAGAGGGAGCAATCACATCCTGTCTTTGTGTTTTGCAAGGCTAAACAAGCCAAACCCTCTTTGTGTCCTTCGGCAAGGAAACACTCTGCTCCTGCGCTCATCCTATGAGCCTGCAGGTGTCTGTTCCTGTCTGAGAGCACGTTGCTCACACAGGAGTCACCAGAGCTGCATTCTGATTTCCTAGTGAGGCCTTAACAGTATGGCAGGAAGAACAAAAATACTTCTCACATCCTATACTACAGTTGCATCCAACCGCTGCAGTAATCCTGTGATTCCTCTCTAACCTCTTTCCAATCCCACTGATCTTTCACTGTTTTACCCACTTTGTCTCTTTTTAGCTGACCTGTCTTGCAGTTTTTGTGTTAATCCTCTCCTTTTCTTTCCAACAGGAGTAATGATTTTTCATATATTGGCATAGGAAATAGTTAAGTGAGTTTCAAATTTTCAGTAATTTCAAATTTTCTGGGAAATGTAAGAAGCAAACATTGTTAGAATGAATTCATCCACATGAACTTAATTAGGCACCCAGATACTGAAGAGAAGTTACAAAAGATGGCTCCAGTGATACAGCTGAGTGTGAAGCCCATAGAATGATAGACTGGTTTGGGTTGGAAGGAACCTTAAAGATCATCTAGTTCCAACCTCACTGCTAAGGGAGATGTTCCACTGGACCAGGTTGCTCCAAGCTCTGTCCAACCTGGCCTTGAACACTTCCAGGGATGGAAGAGAGATGGTGGCAAGTCCTGTGGCCACTTACTTCTCCATGTCTGAGACCCAAACAGATCTCAAGATTTTGGATACTTTGTGCTAAGTAAGAGCTTCTATGAAGAGTTTTGTCAGATTTTTGTCAGTTTCTCAGGATGGTCACTTTATTTGTATATAGCACATTAATTCAAACCTTCTTTTCCCTCTCTAGTGCTTGCAAAGGACAGTGTTAAAATTTGACAAATATTCCATCTGATTCAGTCATAGACAGTGTATCTGGCACAGTCAGAATGAAGGAAAGACCCACAGATGATTAAAAAGTGCAAAAATCTATCTGCTTTTTATTTATTTTATAGCTCTGCATTACTAAGTCAATACAAGAGGGACCTAATTTCTTCACTAACCTTGTCTAATGAAGATTGAAATTTAATAAACATGTAGGAAATCTGCATCACCATGAACTAAGAGACTTCAAAATATGACATTTAGTTCATTATTTATTAACCTATCCCCCAGGAACATGACAGAGGGAATGCAGACTATCTGCATTAGAAACTGTTTCATCTCTAAGAGATAATGGAGACCTTATTTCCTTTGCATAAGATTTATATTCTAAAGAGGAAATAAGATCTAAGTTGCAAAATTTATACCACTCATGATTTCTTTTTTCCCATGAAAAGGCAGGAAGAACATTCCCTTATGGACTGAATGTGGTTAATATCGTGGGCTTTGAAAGTACATGTTTATAAAAATCTGAATTTCCTATCCAGGAAAAAATTAACAAATGCACATGTGGTAAAACAAAAGCAATACAGTAATGTCTTTTTGAACATTAAAATACCTTGCAAAATCCACAGTTAAAAGAATGGGGACTGGACATTTCAATGTGGCAAAACAGCTCTGTTCACCAAAAACTGAGAGAATAACTGAGCTATAAAAATCACCTCTAGACAGACAGAGAAACTACATTTCATGTACAACGTGGTTGCTCCTATTTCTCCTGAACGTATTTAACTTTCATTTCCTGGTTTATAAGAAACTCAAGACCCACCCTGATGAGAATCACAGCTTACAGAGTGTAACCAGAAAGCAGAATAATTCCTATTCACTCTGGGATGGCTCCGAATTTAAGCGTGTGACCGAGGTCAGAGTCTGGCACAGCCAATTAACTTCCCTGTCTGTAACACTCTTTTCCAAACTGCCTTCTCTGTCCTGCAAACTGAGCCCAGCTGGCAGCCTTGGTGCCCATGGCAGTTCCCCCAAATCTGCAGAGAGGAGAAAAGCATTTGCTGATGGGCATTGGCCTGCAGACAGCAGTTTACACTGCCTAATGTTTTTGGAAGAGACTCTGCGGTGTTGCTAAGTAGACCTGGGATCTCAAACGAAATATGTTTTGCATCACTAAAATAAAACTTCTAAAACTTGAATTTGGGTGATTAGAAGTGAGTTTTATGTACATATGTGGCAGACTTCTTTCTTGTTACAGTGAACCATCTACAAAATAAAAACTCGTTTCAGTAAGCTGCTTTAATTCTGTGGTCCACAGAATGTGCTTGGCTTACTTTTCCCTCATTGACAATGAAAATGAGACAGCAAATTAAAGGTACAATTGTAAGAAAAAGTTACAAAGGCAGGACACGAATTACTTTAATACCTTACCAACTGAGCCACTGGTACTTCACAATTCATGAACAAATTTTCTATTACTACAGAGTCATGCTTTTATTGACTGGTATAAATACACCATTTGTATCTTTTTTCATCCTGCTGTGTTTCTATTTTATTGGAAGTGTCCTGTAACAGGTATAACATCAGCTCAGATTACCAAGAAATCTATAAAATAGCTTCCTGCTACTACCTTTGGTGCAGATTGAAAGAATACATTATGATCCCACTGAGTAAATGATAAAAGCTGTTTTTCACAGGCAAACATGATTTATCCTCACCTGTTCAAAATTCCGAGTGTACCCACTTTATTATTAAATTATGAAAACATTTCACTCACATTGATTGGGAACACAGTTACATTATTAAAGAGAGGCTATTAGGAAGCATGTGTTCCAAATTTAAGTTCTGAGGTTTGTGACTCATGGTAGGACCACAAATATTTCATGCAAATGGAAGTGGACAGATACAGCTTCATAAATGTTCAATTTTGGCACCAGAAAGACGTGATAACATTTTTTTATTATCGATTATAAATTGGAAAATGACATTGCCTGGTTCAAATTAAGTTTTCACTCAGTGCAGCTTGTACATTAAATATAGAGAAAATTGTAAAAGAAAATTGGATTTTAAAAAATGATGATTTCTATTTCTTTCATACAGAAGGGCCTTTCTTTTTTTCCTCCTTTGGTACACTCTTGGATTATGAGACATCACTTTTAAGACATCTTTCTCTTAAGACTAGTTACCAACTCCAGAAATAATTTCTCTGTAGTATTGCTAAGTATTGGCTCAACATCTAACATAATTAATAAAAACCATAAAATGTATGAACACAAAGGGGATCTATTTATCTTAGGACAGAAAATGATGGCTAAAATAGTGATAAGCACTCAATAAGCTTCAATATTTGTTCTTAATAAAGCTAATAGGTCAAAACCCATGAGATTTGAAAACCTCACCACAGGTACCTATTAGTCACCACAAGACTTAGTATATTTGTCCCTCTACTAACCAAATACAAAAGATACAATAATGCCATGGTGCAGAGAATTGGGCTAAGCATTTGGATTAAATCTGTGTGATATTGCTCTCAAAGAGACTCAGAACTGAAGGATTCATAGGACACATCTGTAAGTGTGGGTGCTTGTATGTATGTGCACATTTATTTTTTATATTAAAAATGGAAGCATATGGAAAAATGTTATACTGAATGCTGAAGCCCTGTGTGCTGAATAATTTATATGCTCCCTGTCTTCTCCTGGTTCCCTTCACACTAATGACTGGTTTAACGCTGATGTACATCAATTTACAACATAACAATGTAGCTTTGGATTGCTTTCAAGTCCAGATTGCTTTAAGAAGCAATAAGAATACACGGAGGCATAAGAGTTTTGCAACTAGCAGTGACAGGATTCATACCAGGCCTTGGACAAACTCTGCATTATTAGTTGTGAATTCTCTCTGGTTTTATTGAAGATATCTTTTTAATATTGCATTAGTTTTGAAGGATAAAATGTGAAAAATACTTTTGGTATTTTCTTTTACATAAGAGCTGCTCAGAAGCTGGATGTTGTATTCACCTTAACTCCTTGCCTCCTACCTGCTTTTTGCTTAATATCATCAGCCTGTCTTTTGTTCTAAGTGCCAATTATTAAATTCTCCCTGGGCACTTAATGTAGATAAAACGATAATGTTTCTAATTCTCAATGCTAAAATTTTATGAACAATTAAGCTATCTCTCTGCAATGCTTACAGCATTCACCTGATGAACTCTGTTGACCATCTACCTCTCCTGCTTTTTGGATGTGTAAACTTCTAAATCCATCCGATGAGAACCCTGAAAGTTATGTCTTAACTGCCTCTTCACAATTACAGGATAAAAAGCTTCTCTAGTTCAACCACTAAAAGGCAGAAATATTACTCATCATTTAAAGGCTCATCTTTGTTATATAAAATCCTAACTATGCTGATTTGTATCAACTAAGATGTATTATATTTACAATGATTTTATGGACCGTAACCACGATCTGTTTTGCCTTTGGTACTGTGTGAAGAGAACACTAGAAGTCACACATAATGCTTGGAGCTAACCTTAATCTCTGAAAGTGGCTGGAAATAGAATTGTGTTCATTTCAATGATGATAGGGTAAAGTATATAGTTCATTGCTTTTAGACTCATTTAATTCACTCGGCTTACAGCTAAGAGGTCTGGCAAGGTGTCACTGCTTCTACAGCAAAAACATCAAAGACGTGTGTTATTTTCAGTTTAGTAATGTGAGAGCCATGGCAATCTTGCACAAGACTGCTCTGAAACAGGTGGTGTAACGTGTGCAAGATGCTGCATCTTTAGCAGAGTAGCATTTTGACTCCATTTAACCTATTTCATTTTCATTTAGAAAGACAAATGTCAGACTGTGAACCCGCTACTGAAAGCAAAAAAGGTACACAGGCTTGGACAAGGCACCGTGTGTTGGTTTAAAAAGTGTCCAATTCATTAAGCGCATCCTACAACTAAAGAGAAGATGAAATATCCTTTCCCTTTGTTTCCTCCTGCCATTACCATTGTGGCTGTGTGATGCACAGCTCACCCCATCCCCTGAGAGCCCAGGACAACAGTCACTAATGTCACTTGAGTTTTTGCTGTGCTCTGCATCACAGGACTGTGATGGAGGACTGGTAGAAGGCACAAGGTATCCGAATTATTTCATGTAAAGAAAGGTTAAGTGGAAGAGAAGACAGGTAACTGTCTCCTCAGAGTAGTGAACTGGCAGTTCACACCTAGGGTTGATACTAAGCAGGGTTCTGAACTACAGAATCACCTTGTTGTCATTCAGATATTTTTAGATGACAGGAAAATTACCCTGTTTAGGCTGGGGCAGTGCAGGAGACAATTCAGTTATCATTACCAGTCTCGAGTTTTTTTATTATCTTTGGACTTTTGTGGGAGAGCAAGAATGCTCTTTCTGTGGGCTGAAAATTATTTACTGCGTGATTGTTCTCTCACCATTATTTTCCTTCATGCTAGGGCAGTAATTTAAAGTGTATAGTTTAAAAAACTGTAATACTTTGTTGGCAGGGAAAATTCTTGTATCAGTTCTACCTAAAAAAATTACAGCATGGGTGCAATGTTTCACATTCCACAGAGATGCCAATAAGGAGCTCATCGACTTCAAAAGGAGCTTTTGGAGCCAAATATTCAGCCAATGCAAGTCTGGCAGGACACACTTCAATGAAACATGGCAGTTTATACAAGCAGAGGATCTTGTTTTTCTCAAAAGTCAATCTTATTATGGTTATGCAACTCAGTAAATCCAGTTGTGTTTATTGCCAATGACAAAACTGAAGTATCTCTACACAACTGTATCTAAAGATCTGAACAGAGAAGGGTGACCAAGAGCATATTTGTATACTTAAAGGTGACAGAAATCAGACAAAATGAATCATAAGTAAAAAAGATAAGAGGAGCATCTCAGGGGTTAGTACTGGGGCCAGTAATGTGTAGCAGCTCAATTAATGACCTGGTTAATGGGACAAAGTACACCCTTAACAAGCTTACATGTGAAGAGCTGGGAGGAGTGATGAATGCAGAAGCTGGTTGTGCTGCCATTCAGAGAAACCTCATGAGGCTGGGGAAATGGGACAACATGGATATCATGAAGGCAACAAACGGAAATACAAAGTCCTGCCCACGGGGAGGAACAATTCCACACACCAATACATGCTGGGGTCCAAATGCTTAGAAAGCAGCTTGGAAAAGAAGGACCTGGGGGTCCTGTGGGACACCAAACTGACCATGAACCAGTAGTGCACTCTTGTGGCAAACAAGGCCAATGGCTTCCTCTAGTTCAGTGGGTAGAGCATGTCCAGCTGGTCAAGACAGGTGGTCCTCACCCTCTGCTCAGCACTGGTGAGACCCCTCTGGGGTGCTGTGCACACCTTTGTGTTTCCCAGTGTAAGGCAGACATTGACACAATGAAGCAAGTCCAGCAAAGGACTATTGAGATGCTTAGGGGATTGGAGCACCTGTTAAATGGCAAGAGTCTGACGAACCTGAGGTTGTTCAGCCTGGAGAGAAGGCAGCTCAGGTGACAGAACAAGAAACCAGAAGCCCACACTGAAATACAGGAAATTCTATTTAAACTCTTTTACCATGAGTGTCATCAAACGCTGAAACAGGTTGCCCAGAAAGGTTGTGGAGTCTCCACACTCAGCGAAAGTCAAAATTTTGTGGGCACAATCTTGGGCAACCTGCAATGGTTGACTCTGCTTTGATCAGGTGATTTCACAGAATAATAGAATCATAGAATGGTTTGCGTTGGAAAAGATCGTGAAGATCATCTCATTCCAATCCCTCTTTCATGGGCAGGGACAACTTCCACTAGACCAGATTGCTCAGGGCCCCATCCAACCTGGCCTTGAACACTTCCACTTGAACTAGATGGTCTCAAGATCTCTTCCAACTTGAACTATCCAGTGATTCTTCAACGCAAAACATTTTAGTGTGAGAAAAATAAGATTCAATTTTATGGTATCAGGTTTATTTCTTTCCTACCAATGTTTTATTATTTGAAAGACATTTGTATTGCAGAAAGTCCAAAGTAAAATCTGTTTTGACTCATTCCAGGTTTCAAAACCCCATATGCTGAAATATAACAATATTCCTTTCTAAAAGATGGAGAACACACAGACCTGTACAAAACCACCTCTCTGATAGACAACATTAACGAAAAGTGCAAAGAAGTTAATGAAGTTTAGGACGACAATATCAGTTAATGTATAATTACAAACTGTAGAAACAGAAGACTTGATACAAGTTTAATTTGTTAGCTGTTTTGCAGCCATAGCAAATTTACTAAATTGAGTAAATTTGGTTGAAGTCAAATTAGGCACGCATCTTGATTCTTGGTTAAAATTTTGCAGTTGCATCCTCTTCAACTGGTATAAGTAATAATAATAAAAAAGCTGGTACAAGCTGAAGCCTGCAGCTTATATCCCATTATAAATTGCACTTCAGATTTTCTAAACTAATTGTTAAATTTAGAATTAGCAATTAGCACTGCACAACATTTACCAACAGAATTAACTGTATCACTTGCTATCAAGATGACATTTCAAGCTCAATTACATTTTCATATGTCCCAGACTGATAGCTCTGATGCATTCCAAGAAAATAAAACCTAGAAACAGGCCAATGGCATATTGTCATGACAAGATTCACAATAGGAAATGGCCTTTTCTGTTTCTGTTTTGGGCAAAAATGCAATCTTACTGGTTAAAATGCAATCTTATCTGAGCAGTGTGAAGTTTTATCACAAATTGGTGGAAATAAAATGAAAATAGTTACTTTATAAGAGTTCCACCACTTGAGAATTGCATGTAGCAACTTCAGTTTCCAAGAATCCTTATTAGCAAGTACATTGGAGCCCTTATTAGCAAGTATATGAACATTGCCAGGAGATGCTACCTGGTGTTGCTTTTTAGTGTGATAGGGTATGAATCTAAGAACTTCAAAAGACATTTGCAACAAGCAGTCAAACCTAAAGAGAAACTCACAGTTGGATTTCATGTTGTGTTTACTTAATAGAGCCAACCCTTAGGAAGGTTTTGCTCTGAAGCTGTATAAAGACTAAAATTCAAAGCCACTTACTCCTGATAAACCATTCAGATGCACAGAGTTGCACTGAATTCACTTGCTTTCAATGTAGGAGGATGAAAGGCCTTAAAGTTGCAATAAGATGAGCCAATCACACTTTGATGAAACTATATCTGCTTGCTTAATATGTTCTCAATGGAAAAGAACTCCCTACAGTTGCTGTCGAGATACAGATCCCAATAGTCATCATAGATGTGACACCACTCTCACCCCTTTAAGCTGATTTTTGGGACAAAATAGAACATAGAGAGAAGCATTTGATGTGAGCCTGGAAAAAAGAGTAGAACTATAGTTTAGACAAGGAATGGATATCTAAAATTACACTTTTCTTTAAATGAAAAGCTGGAGGCATTTGAGATTATCACAGATTCATAGAAGGCACCTCTGGAGATCATCCAGTCCAACCCCCTTGCCAAGGCAGGGTCACCACAAGCAGGTGACACAGGACTGTGTGCAGGTGGATTTGGAATGTTTCCAGAGAGAGAGACTCCATGTCATCCCTGGGCAGCTGTTCCAGTGCTCTCCCACCCTCCAGGGAAAGAAGTTCTTCATGTTGAGTTGGAAGTTCTTGTGTTTTAGTTTATGGCCATTGCTCCTCATCGTGTCACTGGGTAGCATTGAACAGACTCTGGCACTGTCCTCTTGGCACCTGCCTTGGAGATATTTGTGTGTACTGATGAGATTCCCTCTCAGTCTTCTCTGATCCAGACTGAACATGCCCAGATCCCACAGTCTTTCCTTACTAGAGAGGTGCTCCAGACCCCTCATCATCTTTGTGGCCTCCACTGGACCCCCCTCAGTAGTCCCTTGTCTTTCTTGTATTGAGAAATGCTCTGAACTGAACACAGCACCTCAGAGGAGACCTCACTAGGGTTGAGTAGGGGGGCAGACCACCTGCCTTGACCTGCTGATCACACTCCTCCTGATGCATCCCAGGATACCACTGGCTGTTCTGGCCACAAGGACACACTGCTGGCTCATAGTCAACTTGGCATTCCATCAGGACTTCCAAGTCTGTGGGAATGGATTAGGAATATAACTGATAATACCTTGAAATGATTAAGAATGTAACTGATAGCACCTGAAAATGATGCAGAATGTAACTGATAAGACCTTGAACTGATGCTTTAATATTGTGTAAAATGTATGTTTACCTTTGCCATGTATGTCCCCCTCTGGAATCCATGCCTTCCCCTTCCCAGAATCCCTTTGTGCCACTTCCTAGATACCATGTGCCCTTCCCAGAGAGCCCCTTCGGCATTCCAAGACCACCCCCCAGGGAACCGAGGGGCGTGACCCACCTTTCTCCCTGNTGGACTAAAATCATAGCCTAGGAGCCTAAATTCATATCGTTGTGACCATCCCACCACCCAACACACCAACGAGGCTTCATCACCCCACATATCCAACCCGGATACAAGTCTTCTCTGTAGAACTGCTCTCAGGTAGGTCAGCCCACCAACCTATATTGTTACTTGGTTTTATTCCTCCCCAGGTGCAGGACATCACACTTGGCCTTATTGAACCTCATGAGGTTTCTCTACACCCAGTTCTCCAGCCTGTCAAGGTCCTGAAGGGTGAATGGCAGCAGAGCCTTCAGGTGTATCAGTAACTTCTCTCAGTTCTGAATCAGCAGCAAACTTGCTGAGGGTTCTGTCTATCCTTCCATCCAGTATTGATCCCTGTGGAACACCAATAACTACAGGTCTCCAAGTGGATTCTACTCTGTGGATCACGACCCTCAGAGCTCTGCCATTCAACCAGTTCTNGAGGTTTCTCTACACCCAGTTCTCCAGCCTGTCAAGGTCCTGAAGGGTGAATGGCAGCAGAGCCTTCAGGTGTATCAGTAACTTCTCTCAGTTCTGAATCAGCAGCAAACTTGCTGAGGGTTCTGTCTATCCTTCCATCCAGTATTGATCCCTGTGGAACACCAATAACTACAGGTCTCCAAGTGGATTCTACTCTGTGGATCACGACCCTCAGAGCTCTGCCATTCAACCAGTTCTTTATCCACCTCACTGTCCATTCATCTAACCCACATTTCCTGAGCTTGCCTATGAGGATATTGTGGGAGATAGTGTTAAAAGCCTTGCTGAAGTTGAGGTGGACAACATCCTCTACTCTCCCCTCATCGACCCATCCTGCCATGCCACCACAGAACACGTCAGATTGGTCAAGCATGATTTCCCCTTGGTGAATCCATGCTGACTACTCTTGGGGTTCTTTTCCATTGCATGCTTGGTGATGACCTCCAGAACGACCTGTTCCATCTCCTTTTCAGGGATGGAGGTGAGGCTGACTGGCCAGGAGTTTCCTTTCTTGTCCTTCTCGAAGTTGAGAGTAACATTTGCCTTCCCTCTGGTCACTGGACACCTCTTCTGCTCTCCATGATTTTTCAAAGATGGTGGAGAGTGGCACAGCAATAACATCTGCCAGCTCCTTCTTACCTGTGGGTGCATTCCATCAAGGCCCATGGGTTTATGGGAGTCAAGTGTGCCAAGCTGGTCTTTAACCCAACCCTCTGTGACCAATGGGAAGTCGTTCTTTCTCCAACTTTCTTCTCTTACCTCTATGGTGTGAGTTTACTGAGGGCCTACATAATTTTTAGTCTAAATTCTTTTAAGATAAAGGACAAATCTTGTCTTAGGACTTATGTTCCTTTTTCATCCTCTAACATCCTTGTCCTTCTCTTGGTTGTATCAAGATAGTGCCAATGCCTATGCTTCTAAACCCAACACTCTTCAATACCTCTGTTTTCCTCAGCTCTAGAACCCTATTGACAAAGAAATTTTGAAAAGAAATATTGAAAAAGAGTTTTGATATTTTCTTCCAAATCCTTTGCTGACTTAAAAACCCTATTCTTTCAAAATGAAAAGAAGCTGTATGACCTTATGGATATAATTTTTCCTTTTCTCCTCATCCTTTTGTTCTTACACCTATGACCCAGGACTTTTCCAGGATATGAACTTCTGAAGCACGTTTTCAGAGAGGTACCCAAATGTCATGTGTGCACTCCAAAGCACAGTCAAACTGTTCTAATTCTGAATCCCAGAACTACTGATGGCCCCTTATGTATGATGTGCTATTTTCATATTAAAGGTTTATTCAGGAGAAATGTTCTCTACAGTGTGTTCAAAATTAATTTCCTTTTTTTATTTTTGCCATTGTGTAACACAAGCTTTCTCTCCTGTATTAAAATAGTAAATGCATGATGTATGCAAAGCAATGAAAACCTCATTTACTGTTATTCTGAAATGTCTTCTGAAGCATTGTTGAGTTACATCTGGTTCTGCTGAGCCGTTTTTAACCTGACCAGATGAAGAAACTTGGCGTGACCACATTTGGAAGGTTACGTGTTCTGACTTCAGGTGTCTGCAGTGTCAGTATCTAAACCCTAGCTGATTTCCTTAGCCTGACTTTGTGGTTATAGGGAAAAATACACATCATTAGAATGCAGTTTGTCTGTAGCAGTACATTACAGGAAATGAATCATGCCCTGCAAACAACTATATATAAATATATTTTTAAATATTTTTGGATGTCAAGGAAATTTGGGATAATTGTCCCAAGAAGCCTACAATTAGTCTGACAAACCCCTAGAAAGAATGTTAAAAGAATGATCTTACCTAAGAGGAGTATAGTTTCAAAGAGGAAAAGAGAACACCAGTCAGATGTTGCATTATTTAGAGAGCAAAATGCAAATGGGAAGTTGCAATTTTTGAAGGTCACCAGATGTCTACTTTGTGTTTTCCTGAAATCCTAAGTAGTTACCGAAGTTAGGGATTTAATCTCTGAGAATTGTTATGCAGATCAAGAAGAGAAAGAGACTGTTTCAGAAGGGTGTTTTGGCCCAGGACTTTGGTATAAACCCAAAACCTGGATAGACAAGAGCTCTCTCTGGAAGACTTTGTCTGTATGAAGGATATTTTGGCATAACTTGACAATAGGTTCAAATCAGGTAACTTATCTGCAGACCTGAATCCTAATCCTAAAGTGTGTGGTCCAAACACCCCACTGGTTTTGCTATGTGTAGAGTCTGTTTTTACTAGGACTTTTCCATCCAGGAATCATCTACACATTCATATTTTAATTTCTTGGAGTATGGACCTTGCTTTGTCAAAGTCAGGCTGTCTAGAAGAAGGCATCTGCATCTCTACATACTGCACAACACTACAGTTTCCTGCACATTCTAGGCTGCTATTATTGTTATTAGTAATAACCATAATATTGATCCTGTGTAATTTTTATCCTATGAAGATGAAAAACAAAGCTTCTATGGAGGCCTTACACACAAAGCAGAATGGTTCAGCTTTGCCATATGGTAGATGTGATGGAGACAATGGAGAGAATCGACAGTGTTCTGCTATAAATGTAGGTAAAACCCAATGAAGTTTGTTGTAAAGCTACTTGCTTGCTCTTCTACACAACATACATCAGCCGATCATCACAACCATCATTACAACCAGGCAGTAAACTCTATTTGAATATTGAGATTTTGTCAGAATATTTTTAAGGTTTCAAAACTTCAGGCAGCAAAGAGTCTAACACATCTGTAGGGAAGATGTACCGGTTAATTACCCTCTGAGTATCTTATTTCTACCTCTGAATTTGTCAAGCTTCAGCTTCCATTGCCTGGATCTTGTTATATATTTTTCTGCTAAATTAAAGAGTCAATGAATATCAGAAATTCTCCCTGCTGCAAGTATTAGATTGATCAAGTCAGTTGACTTCTCCTTATTAAGTTAAATAGCTTGAGAATCTCTCTCTTTAATTACTGTACAAGCTCAGAGTTTGCACTAAGTACCTGTTACATCAATTCAAATCAATGAAACCCCCCGCAAAAATATGAACCTACATACTGTAAAAATAAAGCAGAATAAGAATAAAAGAAATCTTTCCTGACAGTCCATCTTTTCTTATCTGAAAAGATGAAAGAGGAAATGTATGTCACACAGTAGAAACCACAACAGTGACAATAAATGACACAGAGAAGTTTACAGTATACGCAAAATAAGAAAGGGAAAGTCAAAATTTCAGACAGATAACACAGAAAAAACAATACTCTTTTCTATGCATGAATATTTCCTTCCTATTTAAGACAAAATTCTACATCAATGAGCAAAATTCCCAGAGAATTGTGTGTTTCTTAGAAGTAAAATTATAAGATACTGTTTGCAAAAAGGAAAAATACAACACTGAGAGAAATTTTAATAAGTGAGGTTTTTTCAATTTAATATCTAATAAACATACTGAAAAAAAAATCTCAAAAACCCACAATCAACATCAAACTGAAAATACTGGGATGATTCAATGAACCCCAAATTTACTGGGCTCTCAAGATCTTCTCATGGATAGATAGATGAAGCCGACAATCCTAAAATTAGTGCCCTAACTCTAGTGAAATAGAACGTGTCCCTGAGTTATTCAATCTAGAACAGATAAACAGATGGGAATATGTAGCTATTGTTGTCTTGGTACCATTAGTCATATTTTTCCTAGCCTTGATTTACAGAGTAGCAATATATTTTCTGAAAGTCCCAGATAGTTTTTATTTATCATCAGTTAAACCTTGCTATGGGATGAGTATTTGAATTACATGTTTTAAATCGAGTTTCATAAGTGCCTTTTTTTTTTTTTTTTCAATTTTTGCTCATTGTTGTTGGAATGAATCAAGAAGAAGAGTGTCTGGGTTACTAGGAGATACTGCAAATCAGAGGCAAACAATGATATTTGAAGAGCACATCAGCACAGGGTGGGATCACAGGCTGGAATCTTAGCTAAACCATGGATGTCAAGTGCAGGTTTTCCAATGGCTGCATCTGGAGTCCACAGAAATTAGTGGGAATGGGGTTTGGCAATTGGAAATGACCATTCATTTAATGTCTTATATCTTACAAACCAGAATTTACAACACAATGAGTTAGAACATAGCACATGATTCAAAATTCTGAGCCAGCTGAATTCTGGCATTCACCAGCACCATAGCACTCCTTCATAGAGCTTTTCAGTGGTTTAGTGTGTTTGGATCAATAGCAAAAACCACATTTTAACCTGGATAACATGTTGGCATTATGATAATGAGCCTCTAGGAGCATCTGGCCAGTGATTTGGCTCATGGCAAGGGAAGGTTGGGAGTGAGCAGCCTCACATGGCTGACCTCGTTTTGACATGCACATTACAAGCCATCATCAAATTGGACTGTAACTACATGCCAGGGCTCCCAACAAGCTGTTCTGAGGTTGTTCATTTTGAATCCAAAATGAATAATTTTAGCAAGGCTCATTCCTAGAGTATCACATATTTTTCAAGTCAGTAACGTGATTTGTAGGAAATTTAAAAATGTGCACAGTTGATCACACACACACTGGACTTCCTCCACTGTGTAAAGGAGAGCGATTTGTCAAGAGAGATGTTGGACAAGGCTTGAAAGGAAGTTGCTGGGGATCAGAAGACAGACTTACAAGGTTTTGTGTGTTTATTCTGTGTCAGTATTTGATTTAAGCCTTTTCTATGTCAAACACTGATCAGCAAAAATTTTAACATCTGGATTTAATTGTTAACAATATTTTCAAGACTTTATTTATTTATTTAATTTTTCCTCCTTTTTTTTTTTTTTTTTTTTTTTTTACCCTTTCTNTTTTTTTTTTTTTTTTTTAACCCTTGAGTCTCTCTGGTATTGGTCCTGGGTGGGAAGAGCAGCAAGATTAACATGTAATGTGACACTTGAAACTGCTGTTGGAAAACAATAGAAATCTAGATAATGCACCTAGAAGCTGTTTTTAGATGTTTTGTGAGTGGAAAAAACCACACAGATGTGTGATTTATCTTTTATAGAAAAACAAGAGTGTGGCTTTATAGAAATTTTCAAGAAGATTGGAGGAAATCTGAGGCACAGTAGGAGGCACAGTAGATTGTCTTAAAAAGAAAAAAAGGGCAGTATTCACCTCATTGCATTTTATTTAGCAATGCATAACAAATTGTGTTCAGTTTAAACTTTATGAAGCTGCTTCATCAGTTTGGACTGGGATGGAATAGACTGATTCTAGGTACTGGTATAAGAAAATTATATTAATTTTTTTATTACATGAGTACATAACAATAAGCTTCTTGAATAGATATCAGTGTATGGACAAATGAATCAATCTCAGAAGATCACATTTATCTTCAGATCTAGACTTTAAATATTGCAAATACAGAAGTAATTCCATCCAGGAATTCCATCCTCTCATCCAGGAGAGAAAGTCAGTGGAGGCAGTTCATCCTGGGTGGGTGCAATAGCATTTTAGATACCCATAGTGGGATGAGAAGTGCATATCTAAAAGCAGAATCTTCATCTCACATTGCATCCTAATCAAAAGTTTGCACAAAATAGATTGAAACCACCTTAGTGTTTTCTCAGTGTATACAGACATTATGATTTTATTATCATTATTATTGATGATGATGGTGATAATAATTCTCATGCATGTTGTTAAATTGGGGAACCGGAGATGTGTGTACCATGCAAAAATGATTTGTAGGCTGTTGTTGAACAAATTTAGCCTTGACACAGAGCTAAGTTCAGTTTTTCTGTTCAAATACTGTCTGGACTGTCATGTTTCCATTGCAGTTGTTATGCTAAGCCTAAAGCACAAAGATATCTATGTGGCAAGGTCTATCCTTGCCACTAATTTCATTTTCAGGCTTGGGTCCACCCTACACGTGTATCTTATGCCTACCATATATCCATGAACCTGAGTGCGCAAAGATTCTCAGTGATAAAAATTATTATTAATAGCAGTAGGCAGAGAAGAGGTTATCACCAAAGGATATTTTGGACAGAAGTTGTGTTGCACTGGTGTCCAAAGTTTCAGCTTAAAAGAGAATAAATTTCCTACATAATAAGCCATATTTACAACAAAACCAAATACATCAAGTAAACATCTCATTCATAGATCATGGCTGAACTATGATAATGTAGAGTTGAGAAAATATGGTCTAGTCTGTTTAAAAATCAGGCCATGCTGCTGTGCACTTGCAAGTATCTCAAGCAGGAAATGATGGAAAGCTTCACTGATCTCAAATAACTCAATTGTTTTCCCTTTTCTAATCAAATATCTTCATAGTGAGGCACCAGAAATGCATCATTCAGCATGCAATGTAGTTGTGAAAGCATGAAATACGACACTTCACTGTTAATGCAATATTAAAGATTAAAAATGTTTATTACCTGTTATTCTTCTCTTAATTGTTTTGTGTAGAGAAAAATAGAAGTTGCTGCCTTAATGCATACAAAAATCACAATGTGCATTCAGAGTGGAGAGCAAAGTGCTGGGGCTATGAAAATTATGTAAATGATGAATTCTAGTGAAAGAACTTTCAAACCCTTAGGGTCTTCAAACAGCATTAATTCAAGAAATTAGATACAAAATTTAACTTTTTCATGCTAATAATGATTTCATAAGGAAAAACTCGTCAGTAAAGGTGACAAATATGAAGTTCTATTGAACATTTAAATTCAGGAATCTTAGTATGCGCCCCTGGGATATATTTACACAGCCAATGACTCTGATGTTATTAAGTAATTTATTTGAGAAAGTCTCCATTCATGAGTTTACATAAGAACAATATCAGGTTTACAAAGGCTTGTGTTGTCAGTTTAGCAAATACCTAATTCACAATGACTTTTACTTAAGATTTTCATTAGGTTGTTCAATATTGTTTGATCATTTAATGTCAGCTTCATAAGATCATAATTTCCCCTATATGAAAAGAGGAAATTAAAAAGAGAAATAAATTAAAAAGAGCAAACTAAACTTAAATTTAAATCAGCTTTGCCACAAGAAGAGGAGAGCAGTGTCAGCACTTGTGATTATACTTTGCTTGGGGATAAACTATCCATGTTTGGCAACTTAAGGCTTTGCTGAAGTGTATTTCTATGGCAGCAATACCAAAAAATGTATTGAAACATCTGGAATGATGCATATGTATATTGTTTAGGACTGATCTGTCATGTGACCATATCGATTTCTGGCAGCATTAGTTAAGGGGTTCATCAATTAGATAGGAAAAAACCCCATCCTAAATCTCGTGGTCTCTATGGCTATTCACGCTGCAATCTGTGGCCCCCAGACAGGGATTCAGGCAATGTGCAAAAATAACTAATAATGTCAATTCCTGCATCAAGGATCAGACTGGATATGACAGAGAGAAGTAAACCAAGATCTGAAAATAGGGATGGTCAAAATTGGCAACAGAATGTTTGTCTTCATACAGAAAATGCTGATTTATCAATACAGAGCTATTCCCCAGGAACTGAGCCGATTTTACTCCACTTTCTAATGAAATACAGCCAAGCCTTGAAATCTTCATTGTCTCCTGGTTACATCATTGACCATCATTCCTCAGAGACCTCCCTGGTACCTAATCTCCATGACAGGGCTATGCTGGAGGAGTCTTGATTCAATAAGGTTTTGAAATAACAGCTGGTTCCTGTTACAACCTGCCTCCAGCACTTCTTGTCCTCCTCAGGGTGGTTCTGGCTCTTTCATCACCATGGCTCCTGCATTTGGGAATCTTTTCACCCTTGTTTCTCCCTCTCATTCAGGCTAAAAAGGCAACACATCAGCCTTTGTGCTTCCATGGGGGAAATCCAATCTGTGCTCCAAGGCTTGTCTCTATCTCTTCCAATATACTTCACTGCACATATCCTAAGACGACTGAATCTTAAAGGACAACCTACCTTAGTGTTAAATGTTTTGCTCAGTAGCAGCAGGAAAGCCTGGCCTACACCTCACCTTAGGCCAAAAAGAAAACAATATTCAAATAAAATTGAATTACAGCAATTACTAAATTGTGTCACATTTGACTCGAGTATGAGCTGCCTGGAGCATCTGATTCGGGCATGAGAAGGTAAAAGTGTTTTTCCTGGCAACAACTCCCATGAGAGATGAAAATGCAACTTACAAATAAAACATGCAGAATTATGCAATGACTATCTTGACTGTAACCTATCTTTCCACTAATTTAGATAACTATTTGATCTTTAACTTCTGTTTTTAGCTGAATGCATATATAATGAGAGTGAACAGGAAGGGGCAGGCAAGGTGAGATTTGGTTATATTCGCTAACACAAGTCACTCAGATGTAACAGGATTTGTGTGTTCTCTGGCAGAGTGGTTCTCTGGTGTCTTATGGACTTCTGAAAAGCAGAAGGACTCTAATCTATATAGAAAAATAAGCTCTATTAGTAAGTAAGACAGTCACAGGATAGGAGTGGGAACTGTAAGAGTAATCACAAGGTCTGAAAGGTAATGATATTGGACAAGACTTTCTTGCAAGGTGGGAGCTTTCAAGCGGAAATTAATGGTCTTTATTAGAAATCTGAGAATAGAGGAGATAAAAAAATGATACAAAATTAGGCAAGGATTAATAACTAAAATAAGATGCTGAAACTATGAAGTTATTTTACTGGATCAGTCTTAAGGTGCAATTTGTCTGAGTAAGGGAGAGAAGGCAGCTAGGGATGATTTCCAGATACAGACATAAGACACAAGGAGGGATTTGGCAGCATAATCTTGGAAGGAAAAAAAGTGTCTGGAAGTAAGTGAAAAAAAATGTAGTATATATAATACTTAGAAATAGGTTAGCATTCAATGACAAAAACTACCATCCATGTAATTAGTGCTGAAAAAGAAAAGCAGAAAGCAGGACACAGAGAAAGAATGGGTTAATGCTTTTTGAAGTAAGAGCCATCCACACTTTTAGAGGGGTTGGTTTTATTTCTCCAGGAATACCGTTGATGTTTGTCTTATTTATGCATTTGGTAAAACTGAGGTTTGCAACACAAACAGAAGTAGAAGGATAGGTTTCATACAAGTTACAAGAGCACAGAAGGACAGTTTATTCTGCATAATGTCCCAGCATGTGGGTACCTACAGGGATTGCAGAAAGAGGTAAAAACACACTATTCCTTTCCCTCCTTCATGACTAAAGGTTGGCTGTTTATAGTTCAGGTGGGATGCCTTTAAAAGTCAGTACACATTTAAAATGGAGTATTTTTTATGGCTCTTTCTTAAATTTCAGTTGGATACTATGCTAGTGAGGAAAGATGTTTCCTCATATTTATATGTGATCCCATCCTTATGCTATTCCAACTGGACTGTAAAGAGCTGCTCCTCAGACTCCAGGTGGTAGGATTGATTTAAGTAGAGGACTCTCAGGCACAATGCCTGACACATGCCTGCCCACGACAACTCTTCTACAGAAGTTCCTCATTGTAAAGATAAAATAGGTGCTGAGAGGACTGAATCCTCACTGTGAAACTGCTCCAAGTTTTATATAGTGTTGTTTATTTTTTTTCCATATGAAACATTCCACTGAAACATTCACTGAGCATAAGACAACGAGGGAGAAGCGCAAGTCCTGCTAATGAGATAGAGCCACAGAAAAAAGAATATGGAGCAATATGTCAGTAAAGATTCAATTGGGTCCAAAGGCATATTGGCCTACAATATTCTTAACCATTCATGGTGCCTAGGTCTGCTTCTGAAGTCCTGTATTGACCCCTTGGTGTCATTTGTTCCCAAAATTATATGGAGAAGTTCACCACTTGGCTCCTCATGTTCTCAGAGAAATGAAGCATTTCCTAGAGACTTTGTAGTTGTAGGTTGCTGCAGAAAATCATCTTGACTCCCTATGACCTTTTCCAGATCCTTTTTAAACCACTGTGTATCATCCTCTTGCATCAGCAACCTCCTCGTTGGAGGTAGTTGAGGAGGAAATAGTATTATAACTGAATCTTTCACAGTAGTAAATGTCACTGTTTCACACAAAAAGCAATCTTATAATGTACAGCTAGTGAATTTTGTCAAACTCTGATTTCTTAATAGTTACATGTACTGTTTCTCTGCTGTTTGACAGCAGTCTTGAAAATTGCCCAGAAAGTATTATAGCTAAGGAAAGATAAAGAAAATGCATTTCTAGTTCCTAAAGGTGAGGCAAACAGGTGTTATGTAAAATTTCTCTACCTTCAGATGAAACAAAACCCATCAGAAACATAGAATGGAGATACACAACTACACATTATCTTTCCTAAATAAATGTCCAATTGCTTAACTGCTGATTTAAAAGCTGAACAGACACAGTCACGATCATATAGCCATACTAAATAACTTAAAATTTAATTTTGATTATATTGTATGCACTTTTTAAAGTCCTAAAATGATACTGTTTACCCTTGACCTCTGGAGTTTGACAAAGTCTGGCTTTGAAAGATTTTTTCCATTGCAGGAGGAAAGTCATTATATGGTTCAGGGATATTTTTAATATTAAGTTCATTTTTTCTTTAGAACTGTGGACACATATACTTATTTCTGGAACATAAAAGGATAAGACTAATAAGCATATTTTCTTTTTTCTCAGAGGTCTACCACTCCAGATTTTTACCCCAAAAAATCTTCCTTGTTTGTGCTTTAAGAAAAGAAACAGAACTTTATATACAGCAAACAGATAATATAGGAAAAATTATCCCTCAGACCACCTGGCTCTGATACCATTTTTCCAACAGCCCAATAAAAAGTGCTGCCTTAGTGTAAGACTTGAACCAAGTAATGATCCCTCAGTCTGTAATACCTTTGGAAACCCAAAGTCTAAGAAATCATGTTTACCCCTTGGACAAACTCATCAAACGTTTAACAACAAAATTAATCCAGAATGTTTTTAGACCACTTTTCTTTACTGGATCAATCAACCAATTGATTGATTGATCTGTCTGTCTTTATGGTGTTACATAGGTGTAGGTATAGGTATAGGTACGGGTATATATACACACCCTCCTACTAAGGGTGTTGGGGTTTCCATGTAAAGTACAGCAGTGTTTACAGAAATGTGCTGCTGGGTGGTTAGAACACATTATTTAAGGAAATTAGCTATGATTTATAGCAGTAAATAAATAAGACAAAGCTTGTTTAACATACCTCAGCATTAAGTATCTGCTGCATTAATTGTCTCCAAAGTCTGTTCCATTTGTTATGTAACAAGGTATGCTCTATTATTTTTATCCAGTTCATTGCTTGATTCGATCTGTCCTTTCAAAATTAGCTTGTCTAATCAGAAATCACTTTGGCTGGTAGTTCATTTCACAAAAAAATGAGGAATTCTTGTTTACTGAGAAAGTAATTGGATTATAATTTTGAAAAGAAAGAAATATGAATTGTAATAAATTATTTCTAAAAAAAAATACATGGGAGCATGAAAACTAGCTAACCCAAGACAAATTAAAATCTCTAATGAATGAAAAGGCTACAAATAGAATATGAAACTGGAAAGGATAATTTATCATTGTAACTTACCTACTCCTTGTTATTCTGTTGAAAAGATATGAATATCTAAGGAAAGAAGAAAAGATTTATGTATTTACCAAATGATGGTCAAGTAAATATTTGTATTAGCTGCCACTTTTCTTCTAGCTTTTCAGCCCTTATAAAGGTAATGAAACACTTCTTATAGAAAAAAAAAGTTTGACCACAGTTGTGAGGCCAGAATTTCACTTCAGTTATTGATTAAATTCTGTTGATTAAGCTTGCATGATCACATGTACACTATAGTAAAGCTGCATTTAAATGAAGGGGAGAGAATTCAGACATTGTAATCAAAACTGGGCAATATACTGTTGTTGTTTATACAGTTGAACTATCCCATATATTTTACTGCTTCTCAACATTTCAATTCATACCAAACCATAGGACTTTTTTTCTTGTTTTACCGCTTAAACAGCTTTCATTGGTAAACCTGTGGTGTGTGTTTTTTTTTTTTTTAATTTTTTGCTTGTTTGTTTGTTTTTGTGTTTTGTTTTTTTTTGTTCTTGTTTTTTTTTGTGGGTTTTTTTTGTGGTTTATTTAATCTTTTTTTAGCTAAAACAAGTAAAACAATGACTATTAAACATAGAAGAAATAACTGAAATGAACTATGAAAATTTTCTGA
The DNA here is from genome assembly GCA_013399695.1 of Formicarius rufipectus. NCBI lineage: Eukaryota > Metazoa > Chordata > Aves > Passeriformes > Formicariidae > Formicarius > Formicarius rufipectus. Next base: position 1,117,916 of record VXAU01003660.1, read on the forward strand.
AAGAGAATCAAATACATAGAAAAGAATGTTCAAAAGTAAATTAGATTATAGAAGTCAGAAACAAGATCTGATAACTAAATTCTAATCTTATATTGTAAATGTATTTTTATATTGTAGAGAGGAGAAAAGCAGAGTAATTGTCCTGAAACTCTGAAGTAATAGGGAAAACTTGACACTTACCTGTTCAGATGATCAACACCTTGAGCTTTTTCTATTTGTGGACCTAACAAGAAAAATACAAAATTAAGTTAAATGCACTAAATTATGTGAGCGAAATTGTTATATGTTGATATATATTGATTTATCTTGACCTCATTTGTCTGAAAATCATTCAGGTTTTTCTTGTTGTTGAACTACATTTATGATACCAATTCAGGCTTTGATCTTAAATTACACATTTAGGGTCTGAAGTAAAAAACAATTTGGGATTAAAAGGATCCAGTTCTTACCTGCACACCAAAACTGGTTACTTATAGTGCAGTTTGTTCAGTGAGGATACTCAAATTTAGCACAGGAAGACTGATAAAGGTAACGACTGAACACTGTATTGGCTTAGAATAAAGATGAAAGCAAATGCACCTGAGTCAGCAAAGATAGGAGTTAAATGCCAGATTATCCACAAAAGTGTGTCAGAAAGTGTAATTTCATGTGCAACAGATGCTAGAATGAGCCTTAAAATGGTCAGGACAAAAAGTATTAGGAGTTCCATAAAACACATTGATAAGCATAAGTAGAGTGTCACATTAAAGTCTCTCCAACTTAATAAGGTCTGTTTGCATACTAAAAGTTGGGTTTGTACCTGAGAAAGATAAAAACATTAGGCAGCTTCTTAATACTCCCTGAAGGTGTCTGCTCTGCATTTAGAAAGTTTATCATGCTACCAAGGCCATGAGAGTCAGACGTGTTATAAAATGGCCAGACGGAATCTTATTTCTTTTGGGCCCTGGTATGTGTGGAGCTGTGGAGGACAATTCTATAACCCAAGGATGAGGCAGGCCTGGCCCCTCCAAACTGTGTGGAAAACAAATTGTTGATGCACTGAGAGGGAGGTAATGTTACTATGCCTATGGTGACTGAGCTGGTGTTTCGCTGAAGAAAATGGTATTATAGAGTCATAGAGGCATATACTGTCTTGGGTTGGAAGAGATCAATAAAGTTCATCCGGTCCAACTCCCCTGCGGTGAGCGGGACCATCTTGAGCTAGATCAGGTTGCTTCGAGCCCTGTCCAACCTGGCCTTGAGTATTTCCAAGGATGGGGTGTTATCCTACTTGAGAAATGAAGTTTTGATTAAACCTGAGCCAGTAGCTACTTAGAAAGATTGTTCATGTAGGGAATGAACAACAACACAGAGAATCACTTTGTCCAGTCAATAAAAAAATATTTAAAACAGGGTATTTCCTTCTGTTAATCTAAATACAAAGTAGTGTTGCACATTCTCTCCAGCTTCAGGTCATGTAAGAAAGAAGTTTGAGAGTGTTGTAGAGTCTCTCAGGCTGCCCAAGTCATAAGATTTAGGTTTCTAATTCAGGACACTTGGGAATGCATAATCCTGCTTGAATATGCAGTCCATGAAAATCTTCAAGTAAACATTGGTGATAGGAAGTGCCAAAATACAGCCAAAGTAAACCATGAAAAGTGTCAAAAATACTTGGAATTTTACTGTTTATATTACAGTGATCCAACCTGAACCTGCTAAAAGAAGGAGTAGAACTGTCAACAATTTTATTACTCAATAGGTAATATTAACCTCAAAATTATTGGCATATGTCTCTTAGACTGGTGGTTTGGTTTATTTTTAGGTCTGGGTATGCACTGTTATGGCTTGAAGAATTCACAGAATAAAATCAAATATGTCCTTTTTAAAGCTCTCATGCAGTTTATCCTCTTTGATTTTAGTAGTTTATGACCTTGTAACTATTTAACTCTGTCAAGGGAACTCTCTACCAGTGTTTCATCTTCTGTCCCTGCTGCTCAGGTTCCAGTCAGGTTTGGTACAGAGACCACTTACATACAATCACCTGCCAATCACTGTAGATGTTTAGGCAAAATTTATGTTAGAAATGAAGGTAATTCCTACTAATGCCACGTAAGGAACTCGTGAGATGGTAAGCTACTTCTGGTGTGATGCCTATGAGTATTTATCTCCTTTATTAATTGAGCCTTTTCCTCCCCCACTGGCTGTGTATCCATTTCTGATCTTTCCCATTTGCCTCTTCTCTGTCTGATGTGCCCTATCACCTCATGCAAGGTCCGTCTCCTGCGTAATCTGACCACACAGACCCAGGCTCTCACATGGGCTCTTCAATATCAACATAATGAATGTTAAACTGGGATAAATAAAATCCCCACAAAACAACTGTGCTTTGATTCCTTTGGTGCAGTCCAAGGATTTGACCAACTCATATCAGAAATCAGATTAGAGCATAATATACATATGTTAAAAAAATTATTATATCAATTTTTTAAAAACCTAGATAATATGAGGCTCTGAGGATTGTTTGAATAACAGCTCTACTACAAATTGACCTGTCTATCTACTACATTCAAAAGATTGATTTCCTTTTCCTGAATGGAGACTTTTCTTTGAAAGGAAAGAATTCAATTTGTGACACACTCTGTGAGCATTCTGCATGTGATTCTGAGGTCTTAGAGTATTTTAAATCAATAATAAAACCATTTTAATTTGGCTTAACTTTGTAGAGCATATGTACCTGTAATTCTCAATGAATATGAGATAAGGAAGTGTTACAGGTCCAGGATTAAGTCCTCTGAGTCATCTGCATCTAGTTTGTCTGTTTTGGGCTTCTCAGTTAGCCTGATTGGAAAATGCATGTGTTTGAATCAACCTGCATAGTTCAGACAGAGTCAGACTTTTGCTCTGAACAGTCTGGGGCCACCAGTCTGTGAAGAAAAAATAATCATGTTATTATAAAATAGATACAGTCCAATGACAAATCAGGAGACTTAAGCCTATAAAGCTCGGGGCTATAACCTATGTCCCTACAGCCTCTACCTCACCAATGAGTTTGGCAATATTCTCATTCCCACAACTCCTTCATCAATGGTTTATTCTAGCTCCAGGTAAGCTTTAAGAGATTCTTCAGCAGCACTGAAAGCTGCATGCAGGTCAGGGACATAGCTGGTTAGCTAGTCTGGGCTGCAGGTATTCCAGCATAATCTTTTTGTGTTGACACCTTATTCACTGGTGCCTTAAATCCCTTTCTTTTCAAATGAGAGTTCCTTCACATGAGAAGCTGGGAGCCCATGGCTTGGACAGGCACACTCTTCACTGGGTTAAGAGCTGGCCCAGAAAGTGATGGGAAATGGGATTAAATCCAGTCGGTGGTCAGTCACTAGTGTGGTTCTCCAGGGTTCAGGATTTGGTCCAGTCCTGTTTAATGTCTTTATTGATGGTTTGGATGTGGGGATTGATGCGTCCTCAGTAACATCACAGATGAGATTTGGGCAAGAGTACTGATTTGCTGGAGGGTAGGAAGGCCCTGCAGAGTCATCTGGACAGGCTGGATTGATGGGCCAAGACCAGTTGTATGAGATTCAGTGAGGCAAAGTGCTGGGTTCTGCACTTGGGTCACAACAACCCCAACCCCCAATAACAGGCTGGGGGCAGAGTGGCTAGAAAGCTGCCTGGTGGAAAAGGAACTCGGGGTGCTGGAGACAGCTGCTGAACATGAGCCAGCAGTGTGCCCAAGTGGCCAAGAAGGTCAATGGTATTCTGGTTTGTACCAGCAATAGTGTGGCCAGAAGGACCAGGGAAGTGATTGTCCCACTGTACTCGGCACTGGTGAGACTGCACCTCAAATCCTGTGTCCCGTGTACTGGATCCCTCACTACAACACACCTCACTACAAGGGCAATGAGGTGTTGGAGCGCGTCCAGAGGAGGACAATGGTGAAGAGTCTGCAGCACAAGTCCTGTCAGGAGTGGCTGAGGGAGCTGGAGGTGTTTAGCCTTGAGAAAAGGAGGCTCAGGAAGGACCTTATCACTCTAGAACGCCCTGAAGAAAGGTTGTAGTCAGGTGAGGGTTGGTCTCTTCACCCAGATAACCAGTGATAGGACAAGTGGACATAGTCTCAAGCTGTACTAATGAGATTAAGGTTAGACAACAAAAGGAATTTGTTCACCAAAAGGGTTGCAAGGGTTTGGAATGGTCTGCCCAGGGAAGTGGTAGAATCACCATCCCTGGGAGAATTCAAGAAATCACTGAACATGACACTTAGCGCTGTGGTTTAGTAGATGTGGTTGCGTTTGGTTAAAGATTGGACTTGATGACCTTGGAGGTCTTTTCCAACATTAATGAATCTATGATTCTATGATGCATTGTAACATCAGCATAGTGATGATTACTCCAGCCCAGATATTCTGGTTACTTTTGGCTATCAGAATTGACTGTTTGCAAATATTTGATTTAATTTAGTCACTAAATTACATAATTCATAGAATTACAGAGAAAAATTTAGGGTGGAAGTGATTTCTGGAAGTCATCTAGTCCGGTGTTTACTGTAAATGAAGGTTCTTTGATAAACTTGCCCTGAATTTTACCCTAAAGTGCATTTGTCACCTCTTGTAAATGCAAATTAAAGTGTGGTGAACTACCCTGATGCTGATTTAAGACTATTTGCCTTGCTTTACAAGACTGGGGCATGCAGAAGGTCCGATGACATGGGTCAGTTGGCAAGAACTGTGTCAGCTGTGTGCAGTTGATGAGTCACAGGCAGTCATGTGAGCATGTCCACAATCAGCACCCAGGGAGCCTGAGGATGAGTTCTCAGGATACACACAAGCTATCTAGGAGTGCTAATAATTTGTGGCTGTTAAAAGTTAAATGCTGAAAATTGTCGTGATTCAGTCCTTTATACTTTAGTTTTCTAATTGAATTTGGTTAATTAACAATTTAAATGCCTGGAGAGATCTCTTGTGCTGTTTGGCTTTGTGCTTAAACTGGGACTGGCCTATACATCCTCCAGTATGTATTGAATGGTATTTTTTTTTTTGACACAATTGCTGTTAATCGTTATAAAGGGATTTTTTTTTTTGAGAGTTCCATTTTCTAGACTGACCCTTCAGTAACTTTTTTTTATCCTTACACAGAACTGAAAATAAATGAAATCCAGAAAAGTGAGATTAAAGCATTTCTATTATTGATTTAAAACTGTGCTTCTCTGTGCATAACGTAAATTGCCACCCAGACACAAAAGTGAGAGACAGAAATGTGCAAGCCTATTTCACATTCGAAGCATACACACCAGAGTCACAAAACCAGATTGTTTTGCCCGTAACTGGAAGGCTGAAGAGCAAAATCTCATTAAGATCGGTATATGGAAGGAGGTTTACAAGCCATGCATATCCCTGAACAGGTTAGTTTAAATGCCTGGGAAATAGATGGTTTTTCAAATATGTGGCTGACAGTCATGGCTTCAGAAATACAAACTAAGATGAACGCAAAACTTGATACTCAGAAATAGATCTGTCTGGAAAATGGTGTTATGAAGAAATGAATCTACATTCTAGGAAGGCCGCTTCTTAAAAACGGTCCTGATCTTCCCATGATTCAGCAGCATTCCTTTATCCCTGGCATTCTGGTGGATTTGGGTCTAATGCATGTGCTCTCACATGGCACCTCTAAAAGTCTGATTTGCATGGAGTAATGCTTGCCTAAGGTATTTAAAAGATTTGTCAACAGGAGGAATATTACTGCTGAAGGAATATTCAAAAGGCTTAGGCTTTCATGCAGTGTATTCCGTAAAATCAGACTTTACATGCTCATAAAAGTAAAAGTACATATTTCCAGTGGTTATTTGCAATAGCAACTAGTTGGCACCATCTTCTAGTTTTGTTTGGTTATAATGGTCTGCTATACATATATATTTTTGCCCTTCTTACTTTCTAAACATTCTCAATGCCATGAAACTATACAATCTGTGGAGGGAAATAGTAATTACCCTTGAGATTTGCTGCCAGCCCTTAGTTCTCTCCTCAAACCCAGGAGAAAAAAACCCCAAGACTAGTTCCCAACAGTTTTGATTTTATATTTTGGACCGGTATTTCATGGGTGGTTATTGGGTAATTCATCTGAAAGACGAAGAATTCCCTCATTGAATGAATCTCTAAGCAGTTAATTGTTCGCCTGTGTCCTATAGTAAGACCACATTGGCCTTGAATGGATACTGAAAACAGCATAAATATATTAATTCATTTGTGTATTTATTAATTCAAGATTAGAGTACTAATAGAAAAGTCAACATAAGCTATTGCTAAGAAGATATTAAGCAATCAAAATATTCTGGTTTTGTACTTAATCGGTTGCTAATGCACAGCACACAGGTGAAATACAGAACAAAAGAGGCAAAATCATTGCAAATTAAGCCTATTTTCATTAATTTTGTGACATATGAACTCAGGTAGGTTTGAACCTTGCAATCATTGTAGTACATTAAAAAAATAATAATGCAAAAACTTCCATGACTTCAATAGAGTCCCTGTCGTATTAGTAAGTGAACTCTCCAGTGGCCAAAATAATATCTGTAAATGCCAATGAATTTTAACCCAAAATGTGTCAGCCTGGCATGATTAAAAGCTTTAGATTCTCAAAGAATATAATGATTAAAGGAGGACTGTAGTTTTGAGTGGCACCTCATTGGTTTCATTTGCCAGTATTGTTATTTTCCAAGGTAATATTTGATTTACTAGAGAAATGCTTTTAAGTCCCACAGTAAGCCCTACAATGTATCCACAAGTACAAAATCATCAAATTGCCTTCATTTATCAAATGCTAAAGCCCTACCTGAGACTATTCAGTGGCAAAGCAGGAATCTAATGATGTCAGTAGGAAGGAGGGAGGTTAGATTTATAGAGGTTTTAGAACCTATGCCTTTGGTCTCTCCTCCCTTGTCCCTCTCCTGACTCCCTTTAATTCAGCACTTTGACCACAGTAATGCAGTTAAGCTTCAGTTTATGGCACAGATGTCTCATAAGTTCAGTCACTGAGATTTTATTGAAAGCTCTCTCACGTTAGTAATTTGAATTGATTTCAAATTCCAAATTATTATGAAATACTGAGCTTTAATGTTAACCCAGCTTTCCCCTTCTACTACACTTTCTCTCCCAAACTGTCATGGCTTTTCCCTTGCTTACACTACAGTTGCCTCCATTTAGATTTTTTTTCTGTGTGTACCTAAGGAGAATGAAAGTATTTTGGGGCAGAAATCATAACGAACGCAACCTAGATTAGAAACAATTTAGAAGTGAATGTGAACAATATCATGAGTAGGTGACTACTAAAAATTTTTACTTGCCTAATATAAATCCAAATTATCAAATAGTACCAGTGAGAAAATCTTAGGTGGTCATACACAGACAGGGACCATGGAGCTATCCTAGTGCCTGTCAGACTGCCATTAAATCAGGGTTGTCCAACAGTTATGGAATGCCAAGCTGGGATTGTCCTAGGTAAGCCAAGTGGTGTTTTTAACTTCAGTTTGTAAAATCTAGCTCAAGTACAACCAAGGTTTTGTCTACCATTTGTTTCAAGAGTCTGGATCAGATTCTTAAATCAAAGCCAAATGTGAATAAAAGCAGTAAATTCTTTGGCAATAAATCCTCAGTAATCTGCATTACTCAAAGACAGGACCTGCTGGAACATCTTCATAACATTCTTTTTCCTTCCTTCTCCTCATGTGCAACATATTGCAGTAATCAATTAACATGATGGAATATTCCTGTGCTGAGACCTTCTTGTAACTCCCATATGGTCAGAATTTAATCTTAATAGCTCCAACATTTTTTTAAATTTTTTTTTTAGGAAACTGAACTCCTCCTGTGCATCAGTGATCATGGAAAAAAATAAGCTTTCAGAGTAGTTTTGTGGTTTTCAACCTATTGGTACTGAGTTTTGGCGAAGTCTGGAACTCAGACAGGACTTAGTATCATTTACCTGCACATAAAACACCAAACTGGACAAGCAGAAAAGGTGGCACCCAGTTCCATCACTTGTAGTTGAAAACATGGGCCTTATTGTACCTCTTTAGAGCAAGCATATAAACAAAGTTGTTGATGTCTTGATCTGGTTTAAATAATTTATCCCTGCCCATCTCATCACACCCTTAATTTGCCTTTGCAACCCAAAAGACTGATTCCACTTCAACAAAGTAGGAAATTCAGGCTTATAACCTCAGTAGTACCAAATAGTGGTTCATACAAAGAAAGGGCAGTAGCTGATCTTGTGTCTCTTTCCGATTTTAGGGGTTCTCTAGATAGTTTTAGAAGTGTTGCAAAAAGTCAAAATTGGAAGCTTGTTTGAGTCTATTCATAATGGTCATAGAGTTGAAGCAACTAAGAAATTCCCAGAGGTCCAGAACTCTGCAACCAGTAACACCAAAGCTCCCTGACCAAACTGCAAGAAAGTTCTCCATTGCTATTACTTCCTCTGGAAGAACTGCAGGAACTGAAATTTCTGAACTTAGTACACAATAGTCTGGTAATAAAGTTTCTTACAAAAAGATTTAAAGCTTCTTTTTAATTATTTTTATTTATTTTTTTTAAAAAAATTAAGCATAATGTCAAATTGGCCTTCCACATTCTTCAGTTTTTTCCTAAAAAATGTAATACAATCCATATTACTCTTTCTGAATAGGCCTGGGGAGGTGGAGGAATTGCTTGGTCCGTGTATATTCCAGCAGAGGGTGGCAGTACAGTACCACACTCCCACAGTAAAGGAAAGGTTGTTCAGTAATATTTATGCCTTCTGTCTTCAAGGGAAGGATACATCCTGCAGAGGAATCTGTTTTGGGGTTGAGATGGGAATTGGACTGGGAAAGTAATCCCCAAATCACTTCAGTGACCTTGCTCAATCCCCTCAATCTCCATCCCTCTTTCATGTGAAATATTTTTCTTCCCTAATTACCATCAGCTGATGACTACAAACCATTATAATGCTCCTGAGGATAATTGTCTATGAGAATGAGTACTAGGATATCTGAAAGTGGGAATCTTTCCTGATTAACTAATAATACCAGAACAATTAACTTCATCACTTATAGAAGAATAGTCACCAACAGTGTGAGGCAGGATAAACTCTCGGAGATGAAAAGAGATGTGGTCTGGCAGGATGAATTTCCATGGCACTATGAACATGCTAAATGTCTTCTTCCTTTCCTCAGTCCAGTTTTGCTACTTTACTAGCAGAATGTTCTTCAAAATTTGAAATATCCTGTTGTCTTTTCAGTAGAACGTGGATTTCTCTGATGCTTTCTTAGACTTCCTTTATTAGTCTCTCAGTTTTGGTTTTTATTTTCTTCCTTCCTTCCTTTTTTTTTTTTTTTTTTAAAGCAGAAAACTGTTGGGAAATTGTACAAGGCAGGGTGCATTTTTTCGCCTTTGGAAATCTTTTGTAATCTTCTGGTTGACAGAAAAAGTAGCAATTGGTACAGCCTGCTTTAAATTACTGCAGTAAAATGCTTTAACACATTGTCAAACTTCAGACCTTTGTGATTTGAGGCTATATATATATATTTGGATTTGAAGAAATATTCCAGTGTAAGAAGAAAGCAATGCATAATAGGAAGGAACACTCCATTATGCAAATAATGAAAAATTATTTGTATACAGAGCATGATTTCTTTAATGCGCTTTTATTTCCCCTCAAGAATTCAAACCAAAGGATTATGCAGGTCAAGAAGAACTTGAAGAACAAAAGCCATTCATGATCAAGCTCTCAATATAGACTTACATTAGTAAGAACCTTTGAATAACATTTTTATAATAGTAATCTAAGTAGCTTATATTAACTTCTCTAGTAACCAAAGCCAAGTATAATTTTCATGCGTTCTTTCAGAAGACATTCGTTATTTAAATATGTGAAGTATGGAAGCAGTGTTCTGGAACTTCTTTCTATTAAGAGGAAAGAAGCTGGAAATGATGCCAGGAAATTTAAGTGAGGAATGACATGCCCCTTCTCAAAAAGAAGAGATTTTTTTCAAAGAAATAAGGGAATTAAATAGTTTCAGTCAGAGCTGTTGTCAATAATAATTCCTCACCTTAATCTACTTTAGTAGATTTCAAAGTGTTTGAGACGCTTAAGAGGAACCTTCTTGCTCTACGTAGCTTCCTCTATAACTCCTTGTAACAGCCCCAGTTATTCCTATAGGATGTGACATGCTTTTCAGTAGGGTTTTTAAATAGTAATTAACCTTCATAAAGTGATGAAATAATGGAAAATACATCCAGGGTGATCAGAAGCTCCAAAGCATGGTCTGGTCACCATTTAGAATTTTTTATGTATCAGTTTAGACAGAATATATTTCCCACAGCTAAGAATACAGCTGTCCCTACAAGTCCCAAATTTTGGGCTATTTTTATAGGGGCTATAGGATAAAATAACATCAATCACTGAGCTTGTTGCTAGAAAAGAGAGCTGATTTCACCTGTATGAAGGGAAGGGTGCCATAGTGAGATGAGCCATACTCTGGTCTCCATCCCTCAGCTCTGTGCATGAGGTTACAGAAAACCCCAGTAGGTGAGGAACATTCATGGAGTTCACCAGGAGAAATATCTTCTGGTTTTTGGCATCCTTTGAGATTCTGACAGAACAACGGCCAGACCTCAAAAGATGTTTGGCAAGCCTAACAGTCAAAGTAGAAAAATATTTGCTGTCCATAAAAATTTCACCCCACAACACTAACAGCTTTTATTAGGCCAATGCACCTTTCATAGTGAGTCTTAGGATGAATGTCCTGGAGGATAATCTGCAGATAGTCTGACTTCTTCCCATCAGGAGGTGTCTCCTGGGAAGACAAATGTCACAGGCTGCTTCTAGAAGCATAGTCCATGTTCACTGACAGATGAACACATCCTGGACACTCTCCTGGATCCCTGTTTTGGGAGAGAGGTGCTGAAGTGGCATCTACATGAGAGGTTTTGAAGGACACAAGTGGAACAGAAGGGATAATATTTGCAAGCTGAAGTCAGTAGTACTGTGATGATATTTTTATATCTATTGGTGGTTTTAGAAAGTTATAGGGGTCTTTGAGGGAGCAGGGAACAGAGTGGGCAATGTTGGTGCCCTGGATGGCCAACCTATACTATTGAATCCTTCCTGATTAGCAGACAACTTTGTAGCAAAATTTTGTTAAAAATTAAACTAGACTATAAGAGAAAGAGATGTTGCTTAGAAGATTCATTATAAAGAAATAAGAGTAACTGGGAAAGATTGAGAGTTTCTTGAGAACCAGCTTCTCTCAGAGCAGAATAGATTTAAAATCTTTTTCACTGATGTAACTCTGAAAATCCATGATTGAAAAGTCTAACCTTGAGAAGTTACAATACATCATAAGAAAAAGGTGAGTCAACATGTAATGCTTCAGTTATAGGGTTCTCCAGAGTACACAGGTGATGTAATAAGTAAGGTCAAGGTCTTTCCATGAGCAGTATCTCTGCTACTTCTGCAGTTACTATGAATGGGAAACAATAGTATTTATGATTGTTAAAAGACCAAAGCTCAGAACAGATTGATCTGATGTTCTGACGGATAAATAGATAAAGATTTGTTGTGTAACGAGTACCTATGGCATTTAAACTGGCTAGTCTGCCTTGGTGAGATGGTTGTCTAGACCATGATGAGGATCAATATTACGTCAGTGGGTAGCAATGTCATTTAAAATGTCATTCCCCCCACCATTCAATGACATTATTACTTCAAAAAATGGTTTTAAGCCCAGATTTCCCCCCTCCCACCCCCATTCTTGCCTGCCTTGTGAAAGATCAACAAGTGGATAAGGTTTCCAGTACAGTCATGCACCAAACCTGCTAGGTTATGCCCTGAACTGGGAGTTTATGGAGTTGATTCTATTCCCAACTTGGTCATCATCTTTGCTTGTTAGGCAATTCCCGTATTCTTTCCACATCTGTATTCCATTTTCCCAGCTTTTCCCCCACCCACTTTGCTTTGTCTATTTAGGCTAAGCTCCTGCAGGCTTGCACTAGCTCTTGTCTTTTGCTGCTGTTGTAGGTGTGGCCTGAGCCAAAATGAGTGTTCAGAGCCTTGACAGGAGATTTCCACTAGGCAGCAAAAATGATTGCAATTTCAGGTGCTTCCTTGGTTTCTTCAGCTCATGTGCATCATTATTAATGACATGCTGATGTACACAACATTGTAACATCACATTACACAATGTGATGTGTATTAATGATGGATCAGAGTTTTTTCTGGCAGAAAGCATTCAAGACTGCAGTGTGCTCCAATAGAACAGGAATGTGACTTTTAGGGACCCTAAAATAAAAGAATCACTGAGAGAAAACATCTGCTTGACTCTAGAAAGGTAGGGATAAACCGAGAAAGGAAGTGCTGGGGAATCTTCATTTTCCATTCCTATCTCAGACTTTATTTTCTAAGCACTGAGGAAATTCCAAAAGGGAAATAAGTGGTAGGAGGGGAGTAACAAAATTATCATTGAAGGAGCACAAGTTCATTTCAGGTATAAGCAACTCATCAAGTTGCTCTGCAGTAGTGGGTCAGTCAATGAGTCTGCAGCTCCCTTGCATAAGGGATGTTCATTCCAAGCAGGAGGCACTCATAAGTGTCTATGACTATACATCCACCATGGTGATCTGTTTATCTCGTTTGAGCCCTTCTGCATCGCTTAACTCTAATACTAAAATGGCAAATTATTTGAAGTGCAGCCTGTTCCTCTACTTTCTTGATGTCCCTTCTGTAGTGAGCTTCTGTAATATGATTGATCCTTTACTTTAGTGGACATGACACATGGATATATTTAATCCCAGAAGGTTTGTTGTAGGATATGCAACAACTTCAAGGAAAAATCACAATGTCATTTCAATTCTTTAGTTTTCAAAATGATAAATACAAGAAAAAAAGTATTTTCAAATTCCCCATATCTAATGTATTCCCAGTAAGTTTAGTCGGCCCATTATTTTAAGGAGACTTTCAGTGTGTTCAAATATAATATTTATTATTCAGTTTACTCATTGAAAGCACACACCTGACACAGATTATTACTCAAGGACCCTTAGCTTTTTCGTTTTCTGCTCTTGTGCCTTAAAATTCCTGACCTTAGTGTTGTATTAATGCAATTATCTTGCATTTTAATATTTTAACTTAATTTAAAATGAAGGTAAATAAGTCACTGGAATTTATACAGTAAGCTAATAGCCTTGACAGGTAAATTCAGTGTCCTTTCACCTCTAGGGCTCCTCTTTACTGAGTTAGCAAGCAAGAGGGCACTTTTAATTACCTATTTAAAGATAGCAGAGTATTCTGAGAGTTAATTGCTATTATATCACCACTCAGAACAAAGAAAACATTATTATGATTTTGTAATCATTGATCTTCTATATCACCAAATCCAAAACATTCTTAATTAGGCAGGAAACTAGACAAGGTTAACACAACTATGCAGTTCTATCAGATTGTGCAGCTACTCTTCCCCTGCCTCGCCTGCTGCAGAGGGGCAGCAAGTCCTTTCGTTCAATGAAAAATGCCCCTCAAAACTCAAAGAAAGCCAGTAGAGATGCTGTTGTCCAGCTTTATCTTCCTGTCAGTAAGATTTTTGAAAAGAGACAAAAGTGTTGAGTTCCCTTCGACATATTCTAAATCATTACTGATTTGTTGACACTCACATGGTTGTTTTGGTGGCAATAGAAGAACATTTTCAAAGTGATTGTCAGACAAGAGGAAGATGTATTTGTGAGTGGAAAAGATGAACGGGAAAATAGATTTACAGAATATACAGAAAGTTTCTTTCATTTATTTTTCTTTTTTTTTTTAATTTTTTTAACTAAAGAAATGCCACATGCATTAAAGAAATACATGAGCCAAACACAAGTCATCAGCTAAAAAAACCCCATTTTTTATATTCTGTTTCGGGGACATCTTCCTCATCACAGGAGTGTTAATTTCATCTAGCTGACAGCTATGAAAATAACCTACATATTTAAGCATTGAAAACAGAGGTAGGCACAGTCACACAATGAATTCTATTTTCTATTTGAATTTAAAACCTAAATGCTGTCCCTTTAAAGGGGACCTTGCTATCTTGATAAAGAAAACTAATGAGGTGGCCTTTCTAGGGCTAGTCACATAATAGCCATGGTGACAAGGACCTGTATCACAGAATAAAGCAGAAGATAAATGAGATTTTTCTAATATCCATTCCACCCATTGTTCACAAGTGTCATGCGATACAGCTTCTATTTATCATGAGATGGAAGATACTGGGCACTATTTTGTAAAGGAGGCCTAAATTGCACCATTGTGTATTAACAGCCCTTAAATACTCTTTTCTCCTTCCTGTTCTTTTTGTAACTGTACAAAAACAAGTGGGTTTTGTTTTATTTTTTTCTTTATTTAATAGATCTAAATAACTTTACTTATATTTATATTAGATAGTTCATGAACAGCTTGTTGTCCACCAGGACCTCCAAGTCCTTCTCTGCAGAGCTGCTTCCCCGCAGGTCAGACCCCAGCCTGTGTTGGTGTATGGGGTTATTCTTCTCCAGATGCAGGGGAAGGTGTTTGTTTTATACAATATTGTTAACACCAAGCCTCAAACTCTGCTATGGCTTTCACCTTTCACTGTGTTACAGCCACACCACAGAAGGAAGGTCAACCTGCTTCAAGGACATTTCAGAGTGTAGGGAGTATGGCTAATGTCTCTGCAAGTGTTCCCAGTGGGTTGCTTTTTTAAGTTTGGAAATACCTGGTCTTCACAGCTGTACCTGGATGCAATTTATAATAATTATAATTAAAAAAAAAAAAAAGGCTTAGTAAAAGGAGTACAGGCCAAAGCAGGAGACTAAACTAAATTACTCTAGGTGTGCTCTTCAGCCCCCTGTTCCCATGGTATTATTTTCCTGTGGTATTCAGGACTTGCAGGTCTTTATTTCCTCCCTACTCCTCTGTGATATGGTAATATACTGTTCCCAGGGGAGGGTTAAATTAGATTTTATTCCCCTCAAAAAAAAAAAAAAAAAAAAAAAAAAACCCTCANAAAAAGAAAAAAAAGAATTCATTTCACAGAGATGGGATCAAAGAATGTCTGAGGTTGGAAAGGACCTCTGGAATTCACTGTTGGAAACAGCATCACCTACAGCAGTATGGTTGCTAAGAGCCATGTCCAGTTGGGTTTTGAATACTCCAAGGATGGAGACCTAAAACCTCCCTGGGCATCATGTTCCAGTACTTGGCCACCTCCGCAGTAAAAAAAAAAGCTTTTTTTCTTAAGTTTAAATAGAATTGCTTCTTGTCCTGTCACTGAGTATCACTGAGAAGAATCTGGTCTCATTTTCTTTATCAGCAGGCGTTTATACATACTCATGAGATCTGTTTGAGCTTTGTCTTCTCCAGGCTGAACAATCCCAGCCCTCTCAACAACTAGTCATGCAAGAAATACTCCAGTGCCTTAATCAGGTTCACGGTCCATTATTGGGTACATTCCATTATGTCCATCTCTGTCCTGTACTGGTGAGCCCAGAGCTGGGCAGTGGCTGATGCATCCCAGAAATACACTGATACAATTTCTTGTCATTTATTCTCAGATCACAGACACAGATTACACTGAGTAACCAGTCTTTGACTTCTTTGACTTCCTGGGACAACAAACCTCTGATGAATTAGGTGCATTTTGGTGCACATGAAGTGCCACTCAAAATTTAGTTCTCCTGGAAAGAATGTTCATAAAATGTTTTGTGAGCACTGATGATCAAATCTGAAGCTCCTGACCCAGATCCAGTGACATACTGTGTTTATATGGCCTCCAAGACCTAAGCATTCAAGGATAATATAATCTTCCATGCAAATCAAATTTATGATATTCAGTTTGTTGCAATTCAGACACATCAACAACTTGAAAGAATGAATCAGAAGTCTGACCATCCCAGTCTTAACTTACCCTGTGGAAGCAAAGGAGCTATAGTGATACTTCAATATCAATTATGTTATTTAGACATTGATCGTTCAGTGAACAGAATGGAGCTTGATAGTAACAATGAAAACCACTGCATTTCAAAGGGAGAGCAGCATCAGGGAATGAAATGTGGAGGAAAAGAAATTCAGAAACAAAGGAAGTAGGGAGAAAGAGATGGTAAGGTGAAAGAGCAACTAAGGGGAATGGTGTGTAACATGGTAACAGCAGTTAAATCTATAATTACTACATTATGCCAAATTTGCCCCCTGGTCTCTGTGCAGAGAGTGACAATGAAAGGAAGCTGCTGTGCAAAACACAGATGATTTATACCCCAGTCTGTTGACCCAGTTTCAAAATTTGATCTTCCTTCTCATCTGAACTGGCTTGCTTTGTCCCTGGGGCTTTTCCAAACCCTTGGCACCTTGCAGCAAGTACTGAGTTTCCTTCTGCTGCAACCTCTATTCAAATAAGTGGCTGGAAAAGCTGTGCAAGGTTTTGATTGCTGTTTCAAAGCATGGAAGGATCTGTATAATTTACAACCTGTGCAGCTTTAGTCCTCTATGGTCACCTCTGGGGTGTCAGGCTGGCCAGCAAGTTATCAGCAAACAGTTTTCTGCATAACTTGAGAGGAAGGGAAAAATTCTAGCCATGGATATTGGCACAAATCCACTCTCTCATGAAACTCCCACTAAATCTTTAATGTCCAGGGAGAACACCTGTAAAAGCCTATGCTTAAAACACTGACTTGTAAATTGGATACTTGCTTTTGCTACAAATTTCCTTTGTGACTGAAGGAATTGTGCTTGATTTGTGTGTCTCTTCTTCTCTAGAATGAGGATAAAGCTTTCTGTTTCTTTTCTGAAGCTGTAAGCTGCTGGCAGTTACGGGTGGAAAATATTTTGCCCAAATAAAACACTTATAATAGCAATAGCTGTCTCTCAGGCAATGCTTTTCATCTGCAGATATTAATGTAGTCTGCAAAGTATCATTATTTCAATTTATAAAAGCAGAAACTGAGGCACAGGAAGGGGAAATTACATGTCCAAGGTCATGACAGCAACATCAGTCTGATCTCCCAAGTCCCTCATTTCTGTGCTTTACTCTGTCCCACAATGATGCCTTTCTGGGACACATGGAGCAATAGTGATGATAATGAGCACACAGATATCTCCTTTGAAAGGTCTCATCATATATCTGCCTGCATGCAACTCAATTTATACACCTTGGAAGGATGAAGGGCTGAGTCAATATAGCATTAATGCAATACCCTGATGGCTGTTAGCTTCAAAGACACCTTATCCCACTTTTCATGAGAAACAAGACTTTGAAAGGAGAGCAGTCACGATAGACATAAGTGCCACCTTTTAAATTATGATCAAAGTTGAAAAGTGTTGCAAAGTTGCCAAGAGACCTATATATTGGTTTATAGACTGTATTTACTGGATCCATTATTTCATGCATGGTGTTTCCAGCCTGCATGCTCAGGGGATAGGTTAGCAGAAGAAATTGCCAGTTTTTTCTCTTGGGACATAAAATGGAGCAAAGTACAGTGATTCAGTTCAGATTCTATAATGAACAGAAAAGACTTAAGTAAGACCTCAGTATTGATCTAGACTTGTAGGGAATTGCTGGCATGTCCATGGCTGTGAGATTCCTGACATCTTTTGGACCTGGGCCTTAGCAATTTCTATGTACCTTTGCTAAAGGCACTTTTCATTTATTTTCATTAATTTAATAAAAAAAAATTATAGTTATTTCCCTACTAATGGGTTTGTTATGAGAAGAAATGCAGTAGTGGTTTTGTAGGCACTCAAATTCTACAGCACTGGAGACAAAGAATTGTGGAAGTGGGTGGGAAACATCTTTTTTCTCAGTTGGGACCATCTTCACCTTACATCATTTCTGACAGACACTGGTCTGATCTGATGGGGGCTCTGCCCTCTTCCTTCTCAGTTTATTCCAGAGCTTTGTTGTCTTCATTATTTGAAACTCCTTCTAAAGTATAATCTGATTTTTTTTGTCATAGAGTAATTGCCATTCTGTCCTTTGCATCATCTTCTGTTTCTAACAGTCTTTCATAACCTTAACACTTCCCCTTAGAATTCATGGTTTTAGGTTAAACAAATCTGAATAAATTTAAGCATCGCCATCACTACTCTGTGGGATCTTTTCAGAAGAGCTGAAACTGGTCAAAGACCTGCAAATGAGTTTTTTAAAAGGTACTATATTTTGCTTCAGGATGGTTTCTCTCCTCTGGGAGCTGTGTTATCTGTGGTTTTAGTGGACAGTCTTTACTCCCTTGTTGAGATTTTAATGGAGACTTTCAATATAATCTAAAGCAGAGCTGAACTCTCTGGAAACTTTGATATCTCCTAATTTGACAACAAGCTGCTGTTGATGAATAACTCAAATAATTTTTCACCTTCCCTCTCCTAGTTTTCCTTGTGAGAACATCACTTAAGACAATGTCAAAAACTGTACAAAAAGTCAAAAGATTTGCCTTCAACTGCTTCCCCTTTGTCCTCAAACCTTTCCATTCCAGTGGGTGGCATCTAGATTGTTTTGACAGTTTCTTCTTGGTGAATTTATGCTGACATTTGTAAGTACCTAGATGAGTGTGTCTCCATTAAATAGTTCCTAGAGAATAATGATGTGGGAGATATTGTAGGTGTTGTCTTCAGCAGCTGGGGAGTGACAGGGGAAAGCAGGATTTGCCATTTGGTCAGTCAGAAGCTGGGTAAGGAAGAAGGATGATGAAAAGCACATCTTGGGCTGCTTCAGCAAATAAAACAGGAACTGTTTTCTGAAGAACATTATTTGAAAGGTAGAGAGCAACAAAGAAAGACTGTGATTGCCAATGACAGAGTAAATCTGAAAAGCTAGTGATGGTGGCTGCATCAATTAGATGGAACTTCATTACTGTTTAATATCTGAATCACAATCCCACATGAGCAAGAACCGTTCCATGTGCAGTGTATGTTTCTTTGAACTTTCCTCTTATAACAAACACATCATAAAAATTATGTTTTCTGAAGATGTATGCAGCAAAGCATTCTACTGCATACACATTTAATTCTGAGAGAGACCTGAACACAAAAAAATACAGGAAAAAATAGTAATGTTAATAAATTTGGGGCTGGAAGGCACACAGATACTGTGTTAGATGTCTGGAATAGGAGCTCTCTGTACATCCCATTTCAAAAGAAAACTTCCCTGTAAAAAAATTCCATAACTCAAAGTGTTTTACAACTTTATCTAAGACAGTTTGGAAGACCTTGTCATAGTCAAAGATACAACATGTCACAAAATGAAAATTATATTAGTACTTAAAAACAAATCAAGATATTTAGGTGTTATATTTTGTTACCCAGGGAGGCTTTCATAACTTTCATGCCAATCACCAAGAGAAAAGAAATATTTGCTTCTAGACAATATATATTTTAGTGGTTTATGATTAATTATAAACTGAGAAAGGTTCTGTATGTAACACTGTTGAAGTTTATTCATCATAACATCAGAGAAAGCATTTTCTAGAAATCTAGTTTGTTATTTGGTGTCTTTAGTTATAAAGCGGAATAAATAAATATTTCAGACCCTCTTCAGATTGTACAGACTTCTGCTGAACACAGCAGAAAGATCATTATGATTTGGTTGTGCAATACAACCTAGAGAGGTCTCTTGGCAGGGCAGAGAGCTCCAGGCTACCGTTGTGGGGCTGTTACGGCATCCAAGAAACCCATTTTAATCTGCCTCATGTGTATCTCTATAGTAGCAGAGCATTGTGTCGTTTCCTCTCTGATCACAAAGTGGTCAGGAGTTGTTTGCCTTCCAGAGTGCACTACTGATGAAATAGAACACTGTACACTGATATTTCAAGGCAAAAAAAACACTTCTAGAAAGCTACCTGGAGAATATTTAGTGTTATTTGCGTGCGGTACTTGTCTCCATAGGTGACTTACTGGGATTTGAGCATTGAACGATCAGAACTGAGAACACAGAGTGCCCTGAAGGAGGTGTCAAGGCAAAGCTCTGTGTGTGTTGTAGCACATGGAATCATGGAATGGTTTGGGTTGGAAGTGACCTCAAAAAGCATTCAGTTCCAACCTCCCTGCTGTGGACACTGTTGTCTCTCTAAAGGGCAGAGTATAGCATTTATTTACATGCACTCAGGAGATTAAACACATGCACAGAACAGTGAAAAATGAAAACAGCATTCAGATGGAATTTTGTTTGAGGTCGTCATGCCAGGTAAATTCAGAGATGTATTCCAAAATGCCAATTAGAGTGCAGTAAGAGAGGAAAAGCTCTTTCTGCACAGAGTTTGAGGTTGAGTGTCTTTTCAGAACTGATTATTAAGAGAAAATAATGCTGTGTTAAAGAGGCAAACAAGTGACACTGCTAACTCGCATGGTTTTATACCAGGTCTTGCAATATTTGATGTTTTTCTTCCAGCTTAATGACTCCAGTGACTTGAAAAGAATATCTGTTTTCATTTCTTTATGGTTGTGGGAAAAATCTTTTCCCACCTCAAGAAACTTTAAAACTCTAATATCTCAAGAACCGGGCAGGGAGCAAAAAGCCTGCAGACAAAAAGACTATTAAAAGAACTTTTTGGAGTGAACTCATGATTTTTTATTGCTTGGAGTCAGCAACATGGGGAGGTATTGTGTGCCTTTCCAGTACTAAGGAACGATTTCTTTCTGTACTAACCTGAGTGGTTTTTCAAGCTGCTGTGTGTGAAGCTGCTAATAAAGCATTATCCTCAAAAACCAAGTTAACATGCTTTAAAACTCCACTGCAGTTACACTCTTGGGGGTCAGTTGCTCTGAAAAATTCCCCTAATTTTGTTTTGAAGGAGCTAGGTGAAATCCACAGAGCTGGTGTTTGGGTTGGCAGTGCAGAGGCTGAGATGTAACTGGTGTCTCTGGTGTGGAAGGGTCTGGAGCACCCCCCCCCAGCAGCAGAGTCAGTGAGCTGCTGTGGTTACAAGGAGAGCCTAACAACCTGAAATCTGCTACGCATGGCTACATGGATGTTGTGAGGATTTAATTAGCACTTGGAAAGCATTCTGAGGTCCTCAGATGACAAGGTTTACAGAACTCCAAATGACTGTTATTATATCCCCTCTGTGTTTGTGGTGGCAGATAGCCAGCAAGAAGAAATGTTCAACCAAAACCAGGCATTTTTCCCAAAACCTTTTTTATTCTCAGCTACTGTTGGAAAAAAAGGTGGATCTGTATCCAATTTAGTGAGTGCAAATTACAAGTGGCTTTGTTGGGATTCCTCTGTACTTTTGAGGATTATACATGTAGCCAACAGCAAGCTATCTTGCTGCCTGAGTATATACTTATTACCCAGCTAAATCAGAGAACTGGTTGCAAACTCCAATATTTGAGTAAAACCCATCTATCTGTGACACTTCTCTGATAGCAAATACCATAAACAAATAATTTTCTCCATCTGCAACTTGGCTATTTTTGAAAACAGTGTTCATCTTGTCAGACCCCAGCATATATGTTGAAAACAAAGCCCAAACAAAATAAACCTCTCTCAAAACAATGCACTGTATGCCACATTCAATTCTTCCCTAGGAGCAGTTGAACTGTAAATTACAGATCTTAATTACGGACCATAAGGTTTGGTATGAAAGTACCCAGATATTGTGATGACAATAGTATTGAAGCATGTCTATAATAGATTCTTCTATTCCAGATGCATCTTCATGTATATGAACTTTGGACTCAGGCTATTCAATGATTCTTTGATATATGTACAAGGAATACACACCGAGATTTTTCTGACTGGAAAACCTATTCCATCAGCTGGTTTCTGGTGTTTTAGTAGACAGATGCACCAGATAGCCAGATCTAGCAACAAAACTAACCTTATTCATGGATAGTTGAGCCTTCTTTATGAATGGCTCAACTCGGTTCACTAATGAGGGATTCCATAGATAACTGTTTTTTGCAGTTCTTCCTTTTTGCAGATTCTCAAGAGAAAGACTTAGTGCATAAATATATGCCGTCAGTACATGTATGTGGAGAGTATTAAATTCTCCT
Organism: Formicarius rufipectus; assembly: GCA_013399695.1. Taxonomy (NCBI): domain Eukaryota; kingdom Metazoa; phylum Chordata; class Aves; order Passeriformes; family Formicariidae; genus Formicarius; species Formicarius rufipectus. Next base: position 1,139,912 of record VXAU01003660.1, read on the forward strand.
TTCTCACAATGTATCCAGCTTAAGTGATATTGATGTGACTCATATGTTTCTATTGTGTTTTTATGCTAAAAACATTTCTGCAGTGTAAACACATACAATTATATTGCAGATGACTGATTCATTGCTTTTTCCAAATTGATCTATTCCATCCCCATGCAAGGCTATTAACATAACCAAACTCTGGATCTGATTTTATTGCAGAACTCAGAGCTACTTAAAAAGAGTAGATACAGAAATGCTAATATATTCAGCAGAAGGTGTTTTAAATAAATATCTGTCAGATAGTTAAATCTGTGCCTCCCTAGTGTTAATTATGGAGCAATCAGAAGAGGACAGGGAAAGAATATTCATTGTAGGATAAAAAGCCAGCTATTAGGTCTGTATCATAGCAAGCCATATGGACTTACCCATAGAAACTGTCTTTCTAATGATGGATCAAGTTCTTTATCAATATTTTTCAACCCATATTTGAATTATGAATAATGATAACTAGCATAGCAAAAAATTAAAAGCAATTAAAAGCGAAGGAGAGATGAAATAGTCATCTAGGGCAAAGAATGCAACCATTTGCCCAGCTGTAAAAACAAAAATAAAATCACGGTCAGTGAGAACCTAACTAACTGAAAGCGCTACTTTCATACAGCCCAAATATAAGGCATTTAGACAGCTAGATCCCATTGACTTCCATGGAACTTAAGACTCTGTAGACATGTGTCGAATGGTTAAAGGTTCCTGTCTATCCTTGCATGATATTTTTCTATACAATGAAGCCCCAGGAATTACTGTGAAAATGCTATGTGCTAAATGCTACTTGTCTGTGATCTGCTTGTAGTTTATTAAAAACAGGGTCTTATAGTGTGAAAAAATCTAGGGAACAACACATCATTAAAAGACAGTCAGCAAAGGTGGCTCTGAAGCAGATACATCTGACTCATCTCATTTTAGACCTGCTACTCAGTAACAAATTCACCTCCGCATGAGCATCCACCATGCAGACATCTGCAGGACCAAAACCAGATTTTGGAATTTAGCAAAGTGGTGACTGTTATGTAGTGTTTGTGATGAACAAACCCAATAAATCTTCTTACCTGGTCAAACAGAATTTAATTGTTACTGAACAGTAACAAAGTGTGCAAAGAAAAGTTCAGCATTTACTGTGCCGCCCAAGTCCTGTATGCTGCCTATTTCTTCTTGCGTAAGATTGCTACCAATTGTCCTGAACTCAGTATGAAATCTGAGGATCAAATCCACTGAGACACCAAACCCAAACGTTTCTGACAGAAATTGCAGAAAAAAAAAAAAAAAGTACAGACGTAGGGTTTTATTTTTGAAGGCTCTGTGATTTGTAAGAAGTCAAATATTAAAAATGAAGTTATTATAATTGCTGTCTTCCCAATTCAGTCCTGGTTACAGTGAAAAGCAAAGTGCCACGTTCCTATATGGCTAGAACAAGCACTGATATTAACAGGAAATGAAATGCTGTCTTTGCATCCCAGTTCTCACCAGAAAATGAGATGTGGCTACAGTGGCAAATGCACTCAGCCACTCCTGCACATACATGTTTTTAAAACCAAAGGCATACAGTGAAAAAGACCTCTTTTTGCTTTCTCATTTCCATTACAGAAAAGTGTAATTCTTGAGTATTCTGCAGCATGAGAGTTACGAAATTCAAAAGTACTGTATCCAAACCCATGAATATAATGCATAGTGATTTCACAGTGCATCCATACTCCAAAATGCTGATGCTGACAGAAAATGCTACACATATAGAAATGGCCCAGACTGTAGGGTGCCTGATAGCAGCAACATTTGATGATTTGGACTTTCTGAGCACAGCTTATCCCAGCTGATACGCAGGTAAGAGATTTTTACATTGGTAATGGCAGTGTCTCTGTATTTTCTGCATAATTCTCTCTTTCCCAAGGTAAAGGTCACATTAAAATAGACGTGCAGATTACTCTCCTGACTTACTGTTCTTTCCATGAGATTTTTGTCCATCATATATATCACAAGCCACTGTCTTCCATTTGTGTTGAAGTTGCTGATAGACTTCTCTAGACATCGAGCACTAGCAAAGCTCAATATTTTTCAGATGCTTTTCAATCCGATTTTCCAGGTTTCCATTAGAACACTGGAACTAAGGTGCTCCTATTGAAAGTTTAATTCACCCTCTTGGCAGAAAAACAACTGCTAAGAAGATGCCTGGCCACTGGCATTAGACATCTCATTTAATTCTTCTACAGTTAGTTGAGACTTTGCTCTTCTTTTTGACCCATAAATGTCAAGGTTGTCTGTAAGGTGAGGGAGTGGGACATGTATCTCCAGGGCTGTCTGAGGAAACAGGGTGGATGAGGCTTTATGCAGCATGGTATAGTGTAAGGTTCCCTGTCCTTGGAAGGGGAGTGGGAACTTGATGATCCCTAAGATCTCTTCCAACCCAAAATGTTCCATGAGTCTAGGACTATGTGGTCACTTAAACCTCCAGAAGCAGGACCTGAGTGGTGCTCTGAAAGAGGATTGCTTTCTAAGATGTTGCTGTGGTATCAGCTAGACTAAAAGAGAAATGTCTCATTGAATACAGCAAATCATATTTGGGCCATGAAATATTAGGGCAAGCAAATGGTAAAACATCTGCTCTTCCACTTTGCTGTGACATCAGCTAAATATAAATCCTAGCACTTAAGTGAGAGAGAAGTTAAACCCTGTTTTTTCTTTACTGAAGTACTACAGTATTTCACAAAGAAGTAGCAGAGGGGCAGAAATTATAATATAAGGAGAAGGTGGAGTTGAAGACACTTAGGAAATTCAGATTTACATGAACATATCTTGCCTATTGCTTTAAATTAATAGGTTTGTGGATTTCAAAGCCATAGGTGACCACTATAACTAGTTCAACCTCTATCTAGTCTGAGCTCCTGCATAACACAGGCCTTTTCATCCAGGGATTTCTGTCTCAAGCCCAGCTATGTTGTTAATCTAAGACATATGTTTTATAAGCATATCTGATCTTGATTTAAGGATTACAATGGTACATGATAATTTGCCCCAGTAAGTTAGCTCATTGTACAGTTAAAAAATAAATGACTTTCCCTTTATTTGTAGTTTGAACTTTTTTGATTTCAGCATGCAATTACTAGACCTTTAACTGCCTCTGCCTGCTAGATTAAAGGCTCCCTGAAACTCAGAATAAATACTTGTGCAAATAGAGACTGTTTTAAGTTACTTGTAAATCTGTTCATTTTGAGCAACTAAAGTGCCCCGAGGCATTTTGCAGATGAAATACTGTTTTAAGGGACACTTAAGGGACACATTTTTGCAGATGAAATACTGTTTTAAGGGACACGATATCGCACCATTTATATATATATACATATTTTTTTAAGGACAGTCAGATTGGTCCAACAGCTTTCCAAAGAAGTGTCACAGTCACAGGCAACCAAAAGAGAAATTCCTAGATTGTCTTATCTCCCTTTTAACACTGATAATGACTGATAAATAAATAGAAATGTGGATCTTGTCTGTAGAGGATTAGATGATGAGTAGCTCATGTCATGCAAACCAAAGTTCAATCAGTTTTTTGTATTGGATTGATTCAGTTGCAGACTGAGGCACTTACATGTGCCCTAGTTACCAGATCCTTCATGATAGTTAGTGGAGACCTAATTAACAAAACCATTTACCTAAGGTATGATTCACCTGATGACATGCAAGTATTCCTTGGGATTCACTCTATGATTGCCTAGATGCCAGTGGCTGTGTGTATCAAGGGTGACCTCATCCATCTGCCCAAATGTTGGCATTAAGGTTGCTGGACATGTCACTGGTGCCTCATCTGCTCCTCAGCTACCAGTGTAGATGGATCAGGGTCTCTCCCAAGCCCTATATGAAAGCCACTAATATGTGTGAATGTCCAAGATACACTCCAGCAGCAGAGACTGCAGGAGGTGCATATGTATGAGCAAGTGATGTCCATGAGAGCTCAGCTGCTCAGCTTACACACAACTATATGCTGACATCTGAATTTTCACATCTTAATCATAAACCTACTGAATGTGAGTTTCCTAACTTTAAACCAGTAGTCTATGGAGCAAGGACAATCCTTTAGCCCCCACTCATCTGTTGATGTCACATGGAGTGGAATACACGCCCCATAAAATCAGGGATAAAATTCAGCAGCGTCAAACAGACATTTACTGCTTATTACGTGTTGTGGAATCTTTTATCTGGTCTTTAGATAGAATAATAAAATCATAGATTCATAGAATGGTTTGGGTTGGAAGGGACCTTAAAGACCATCTCTTTCTAAGCCCCCGTGCCATGGGCAGGGACACTTTCCACTAAACCAGGTTGCTCAGGGTTCCATCCAACCTGGCCTTGAGCGCTGATACCTTCAAAGATCTTGGGCCTGCTGGAGGCTCTGCATCATCTCTGCCACTCCATGTGCGTGTCTTAGATGCCAAAGGGCATCTCAAATGACCCTGAGCATCTCTTTTAAGCAACTTAATCCTACCTTATGTACCTAAGAAATGTGTTGTAGAGGTTTGAGTCGGACAATCTTTCCAGAGTCACTAGAGACAAATGGGCACCTTTAGAAGATAATCACTTTGACTTAAAAAGTTGAGAAAATTGGTTTGGAGAAAATTACTAACTCTTAGGAAGCAATCCTTTCTTTCTGTGGACTATACAGGGAACATACATAGTTCAGATTTAGAGAAACAATTGTTAGATGCCTAATTTAAGGCACATGAACTTTGTCCCATGTGACCTTCGCTTGTGCCCTTTGAGATAAAGTGACATGCTTTATTTGGAAATAGCCCTAAGCCATTTACAAAATGTTTCTGTCCTTTCATGAAAGCAGTGGTCATGACATTAAATAACACACACAAGATTTGATTACAATCCATATCTGACATACATTAAAAGCTAACAATATTACTTTACAAGACACAGCATGTTAAAATAGGCTGTAAATATATTCAGCTTAACATGTACCACATATGACCAAAGGAAGCCACCCAGGGGATTATGCTGTCTGAATTCCTCAATAAAATGGCAACTGTAAGATGTATTAAATATTACATTTTTGGGGAAAAAAAAGTAAAAATGAAAATCTATAGCTAAGAGAAACACAAGCCCAGAGGGAGAATTCAAGACCTGTTTATGTGTAATTGGGTTTTGCTTTGTGAAAATCTTGACAGCTAGAGGAGCTGCCTTACTTGCATGAGACTGTTAATCACATTCATGGATCTACATGCTGCTAACTGCATACTAAATTCCTGAAGATTTACAGCTCTGGTTTTACCTCATTTACACCACCCATTGCCCTATAGATGTAGCTCACCACATATGGGGGATTGAAATTCAAGCATTATCTCAGTATCTTAATGACTAATCCTGAATGATGAACCTGTGGGTCCAAGCACTGTTGCACACCCTGAAGTAATTTAGGTTGTGACAGTCTGTAAATCAATGAAACTAGAGACATATTTTATAATTTGTCTTAGGCATGTGTGTATGCCAGATTAATGAAAATCAGTACAGACAGACAAAATTTTGCATTAACATGTTATTTAGCATAGTTTCATAATCAGTACTTTATGAGTTAAGTTATTGCACATTTGTAAAGAGAAGGCTGCAGCTTGAGTGGAAAATTAGCAGCACTGTGAAATATCAGCATATTATGCTCCTTCTGACTTCAGCAGCAAAAAATTAAGAGGACACCAATGAGATCTGGATTAGATACCAGTGAGGTCCCGCCTTTCTGAGTCCTGCAGAGTTTCAAATGTGGGCTCTTCCCCTTCAGATGTTGCTGTGTTTTGTGCCTCTGCTGTCCTTTCTTATTAGCATCTCCTTGCTCTGCCTAAAAGGCCTTGCATTCTCACCACTGCCAGATCTGATATTTCTCTCCTTAGAACACTCTGAGCCCAAATAATTAGGTTGTTCTATGGTGTAGTTTTGAAATCCCTCAGACTGAGGACATTTAACCACGTTTTCACCTCCAAAATTTCTATACAAGGCTCGTCTTTAAAAACAACTCTTCCAGATCATTAAATTAAGAGATGTCAGCAGAAAAAACCAAAACATAGCAGATGACTGAGCATGAGATTTGGGGGACTTGAGATGGATATTTAACACGAGGATTTCAATGTCAAATATTAACATTGTCTTATGAAACATTTGAGAAAGTAAACCTGGTGCGAAATGGAACTGGAGAAGAGGAGAAAGCAAGTCCACCTTAGTTTGCATCTGATGTGTATTATTAATGATGAATGACCATTGCCTCTTAAAATGTAGAGCCCAGTTCAACTTCCAATGCCAAACTTTTAGAGTCTGGAGTGTTCTGGAAGAGAATGTCCTGGAGATGAAGCACTTTATGCCCATTAGTGCAAGTCATGGATCAGAAATCAGAGTTTATGAGGAAAGTTGTCTGACAGTGGTTAGCCAGAAAATTTCCACCAAGAATTTTTGTTGTTGCACTAATGTAAATGGAGCAATGGAGGGCACACTTATCTAGAATACTTCATGCAAATGCTTTAAACAAAGCTGTGCAGCACACACACTGTTGGAGTCCTGTCCATTGCCAGCCTTGAGGCCTCTCCAGGCACATCAGCACACGGGGATGTGATTGATGAAACCAGAAATTGCAGCAAGAAATGTCTTCCAACCCTGAACCACAAGCATTTCTGAGTAAATTTGGGCAATTAAAGTTAGGTACTGACTAAGATGTCTGATGAATGTAGGTATCTTTACTGGTAGACTCTCTGGAAATAAGGTAGACTGGATCATTGAGTGGGATTTAGGTTCTTGAAGCCTTAGTCCTATTTTAGGTGGAACAGGGATTTAGGCATTCCATTTCATAGAGTCTGTTTAGGCAGTCAATTCCTCACAACAAGACTAATCTTCAGATCTTCAGGTATCTGTCAGCATTTAACAAGTAAATAGGAAGCTCTTGATTAAGACAGGATGGTAAGAATACATCCAGGATTCCACACTAGATGAGGAGACTTATAAGACGATGAATGTGTATTCTGCCACACATCATCTGCCCAGCTTAAAGAAAGTAACTTTTCTTTCTTCTTTCTCTTTCTGTGTACAGACTGAAGGAAAAATTTAATTCTTGTAAGTGTTGTCTGTATAATATATGTATTATTCTTTAGAAATACCAACACACTAGAGAGAAGCAGCTAATATAAAACCCTGGATGAAAAGCTTTTATGCTAAACAGAACTTCAGATTAGCTTCTATGCTTAAATTTCCAAGTGTAAAAAATGGAGATAATACTCTTTATTATAGTCTACAAGGGATTTTGAGGTCTGTAGAGGATGCCAGCTTATATAAGTATGATATATGGGACGTAAACAGAGCCTATATAAGACTTTATGAAACATTTAGACCTACACACAGTAGGTAAACAGTGCCTTAATTTCCTTTACTGAATTTCACACCAAACTGTATAATTTGTGCCAGTGAAGATTAAAATATTATTTTCCTGAAATCCATTAAAAACTAATTAAAAACTGGGAAAGACTTGTATTGGACAATCCTTTAATGCAATCAAATAATAAAATAAATCCAAAAGCTGTTGCTGTTATCAAGGTTGGCAGCAATCCGTTAGCTGTGTCTGATTTCATACCATGCAGTGCATTTGCTCTTTATTTCTGTTTTAAAAGTGGACACTGATATCAAAGCCTGCTGCAGGCAAGGTGGGCAGATCCTGAAGGAGAATCCAGTCCACTGCCTAACCCAAGAATAAAAAGTAGAACAGAGTTGCTTTCGAAGGTATAAGCTCACATGAAAGATCCCAAACAAAAGAACAAAAACCTAAACCAAAAAACTCGAAGCAATCTCATTTTTTATGGAATTCAGTGCTTTGAGCTCATGAAAATAGGAAAATTAAGAAAGAAATCATAGCAAATTGTTTATCACAAAATAAGAGCAACAACTTATACTTGAATTAGTATACTAGGAGGAAAAAGCATCTGTGGTTTTGGTTTTTTTTTGTGACTCATAGAGAGAGTAGTGTGATGCAAATAGTTAATATATAAATTGTGTACATTTGTTGTTGACTCTTTAACTCAATATACATTTAATATTCAAGATGTTTCTATGTAGGTTTTCTCCAAGTGAATACATTATGATTGTATTGTTGGTAAAGTTTGAACTATACCCATAAATAGGAATGGTTAAGAAAATGTGAAAAAAACAGGAGAAATATCTGTGGTGAATTAAGAATTCTGCAGGAGTTGTAGGATAGTGTTAGGATTGACTGCTCTTATGTCTTCAAAAGGCATCTCTAGAAGATGAATCCTACCTCCATACAGTTTTTCAAATGGTTAATTTTGTTGAGGTGTTTGTTGCTGTCCACTGAATGCAAAGGGAACTCTCTCTGTAAGTTTTAAAGTGTTATGGTAACACCAGAAAGCCCAACTCAGCCCATGCTCTGTTGTGTTAGATGATTTATAAAGACATACAGGACACTGAGTACATCCTTGTTTCCCCAGAGAGCTTGGAGGATGAAGGCAGAGTAGCTTGGGAGACATCCAGCTTTGAAACTGAAAGGTGTCTTGCAGAGTTGGTTAGGTATCTTCCAAAAAAATAAATTTTCTCAAAAAAAATCCCCCCAAAACCCCACACATAGAATGCTTGAAACACAGAGCAGTTTTCATAGGAAATATGCTCTCATAATGCAAGTAAAAGAAAATGTCACTCTAAAACTGTTAATAATTTGATGGCTAAGGAAGGAATCTGAGCTGTGAAAATTGAAGTTCAGATCCCTGATTTAAATTATGTATAGGGAAAATTTGCTTTTAACACCCTACTGGAATACCTTATTACTGTCTTATGAGGTCTGCCTCCATCCCTTTGAAAATCTTTTCAGTTTAAGTTTAATTCTTGTTTGGAACACATAAATTTCTGGAATCTCATAACTTTTTCCCTCCAAGCATAGCTCCTGCTTGTTGTAGCCATAACTTCTCAGACAGCAAACAAGGGGAAAAACACCCCCAGTATTAAATTCTGCTGCAGCTAGACAAGAAATGTATACTGGGACTGATCCAAAAGTCACTTAAAAGCATGAAACATTTCATAGGGTTGGATAATGCACGTATAAATTTCACATATATGCATACAGTGCTTATAGATATATGATATGTAAGCTACAGCAATGTTTCCTGAGTACTGAGATATATATCACTCTAATAGAATCATTCAGAATAGAAATAGTCTTTTTTTTTCTGTTTAAATATCTCTGCACATCTAAAATGCCATTCCAACAAGCAGAGATGACATGTTTATGTACAGCTATTTATGAAAAGTAGATGTTATTTGTTTATGCCAATGAAAGACAGGGAGAAGTACATGTATGAACAGGTATATAAATTCATTAAACTGTTTTTTACTTGCACATCCTGAAACATAAATTTGCAATTTGCCAATCCATCTTCTTCCAGACTCCCTCCGATATTACAGCAGCAGTGAGAAATCCAGAAATCATTATCCTGCCTTCAATCAGTAGCTTACACGCCGGGGTAACTTGCTTTATCTTAACAGTAAGATAGCGACTGGCAAGAGCAATAACACTGAGATAAGACTGGATTCATATTGCTCCTTGTCAACATTCCTGGCACACCACTAGTTTTTTATTCTTGAACAGAGACCCAATCAATCCTAACTCACAGAATTACTAGTGGCAATGCATGGAAAGTTGTAGAAGCTCTAATGATATATCAGTTTTAGAGACATTTGGCTCACATAACTTTTTATAGAATAGTTTGCTAAAGGATAAGCTTATTTAATTCAGACAGAGAAGCATATTTCATGAGGTGTTCCCACATCACTGAAGACATGTGTGAAAGACAGTTTGTCACTGTCCATGTCAAGGGCAACACATCTGCCCTGGGTATGATTCTGCTTTGAGGGATGGTCCAGAGAGGAAGTAAAGTAATTTTTAATAAGATTTAAAGGTGGGTCTAAGTAGGTGAGAACATTTGGTTAATATCCTTCCAAAACCAAGAACTTTAAGGATTTGAAATATCTTCAGGCTAAGCAGACTATTCTCCAGTCTTGCAGCATGCCAGTGCTCAGCCCCAAAACCACAGCAAGTCTTCAGCTCTGGCACATTCCCTGCACCAGGCTCTGCTGCTGCTGGCTCTGGATGCCCAAGGATGATACACCCTTAGAGAGGTCGTGCAATAAGCCCAGTCTCTGGGTGCTGGTTGTGAACTTCATTAAACTACATGTTTTTTTGGTTGTGAAGGCCATTAAAGTACATTGTTTTTTGGCTTTCTTTTCCTGAGGAGCAGCCATGTACGTATTGCAGCCAACCTGTCAAGTAAACATTTGATAACCCACCCATTAAAGGGGACAGGGACTTATTTGGCCAAATGCAAGGAAATTAATAATTTCACTTGTTAAATAAATGATTCAAATGGTAGTCAAATCAGGGAAGAAAAATGATTCCTCTAAAATACAGCATCAAGTATATGCCTCATAGTCATCATGCCTGACTAAGCTTTTGATAAAAATACAAGGTATACCCAGTTCAATGTACTTCAACATCTCTCACTTGTTTGGGATATTGGAAATACAAGCTAAAATCCCATGAAGGCAAACACACTTCTCACGCATATCTTAGGATCGTACACTTTCCTGGAAATTTTTAGGATGATAATTTGTTTCATATCTTCACCTTGCATTTGTTAATTAAACTTTTCTTTTTTTTTTTCCCTAAAAGAAAAAAGTCTCTATGATTCTTTGGTGGAAGATAATATTAGTATTTCATCATTCAAAAAGAGGGTAGAAATATCTAGGAAAAAAAAAAAGGATACATAAGTAATCTTCCTAATTAAACAGTAAGACAGCGGTACAGAGTGTCACACCACACTGTAAATATGAAATTAGGGATCCTAGATGAAATGTCAGAAGCTTTTTCTTATGAGTTTATATCAGCAACTTGATTATCATATTGATTCTGCATATCAATGAGATAACATCCCACAGTGTTTATTCTTCACCCAATTTCTTTCTTGAACATAATAAAATTAAATCCAATATGATATTAAATGTAAACATACAGTGATATTATATGTAAATATCCATTTAAATATCTCTCTGCTTATTGATATTCAAATTCTCTCTGCAAGAGTAACATTGCTAACTACAATAATATATATTTCAACCTTCATCCAGGGACTGGAACTAAAAAGAGGATAATCTATTTCTATTCCTTTCCATAATAACATTGCATTATTTATGTAGAAGAAAATGAAAATACTAAGTCTATTCTGTCCAAACTATGCTTCTTAGTTGATCCCTCCTGATTGGTCTTGGAAAGCAGAATGGAAAAAAGAATGTGATGCACATGCTAAACTGGTGCTGGCCAGACTGAGTGGAGAATTTTTACCCTGCCCTCCACAAAACATGAGCTATATTTAGACCATCAACTCCTGACCCAGGCAGCCTCTTTGTTCTGTGTTTGTACCGAGACCAGCACTGTGGGGTCCCGTCCTTGGCACTGGCCTATTGTGTAACACAGTAGAACAAATAAAAACAACATCCTGTCTGTTTTCTAGAACTGAAAGCCTTGGTTGTGGCTATCATTTGTGCAGTGACATTGTATGATCTCAGTGTGTTCAGCAGTGTCTCAGACTGTGATCCTGTGCCACTAAGAAACCACCATTAAATGCTGCTACTTGTACCCACAGATGGGAACCTGAATCTCATTTTTTTCTGAACTGATGGATTTGTCCTGTGATGTTTTGGTCTTTACAGTCACCACTCTATGCCAGTTCCCTACAAAACTCTGTCCTTGTTCCTTCCATGCTGATTTAGCTCAGATATTTACCCTGATCTTCCGTTACTAAAACAAAGGTAAAAACTTTGTAGAATCACAGAATATTTTGGGTCAGAAGAGAAGATTATCCAGTTCCAACTCCCCACCATGGACAGGGAATCTTGCATACACCAGGTTGCTAAGAGCCCCATTCAACCTGGCCTTGAACACTTCCAGAATAAGGAACATTAAAATCTGCAAGAAGCTTTCACTTAATTCATAATAACACACATGCAACTGTTTAACCAAAATGCTCAAAAGATCACTAGAAATCTTCTTCCAAATAAAACATTTTGTATCCCACTTGAAAGGATTGAATCTTTCTTACTTGAATTTCTCTCTGTGTTCTTTTGCTTGCTGAATGGATAAAGGGAAATCTGAATCTATCCATCAAATCTTTACAGTGCAAAACTCAGCGGTGAAGATATTGATGAGATTTAATTTTCATTCTGAATCGAACCCAAAGAAGGGGATTTAACAAGAACTAATCACAGGGTTGGAAAAAGAATATTTCTCTTTTTTTTTTT
>VXAU01003660.1:1152302-1319017 GCA_013399695.1 Formicarius rufipectus
ATTGTCTTTCAAATTCATGTAAACATCTCAAAAATTATGGCTATGGCCTCATGTTTGGTACTTTGTTTCTTAATACATGATATTACACTTGACTTCTCCTTTTTGCCACTGTCAGTAGATAAGAATATAATTGCTTTTTTGTCTAGCATTGCCTTTGTGCACCAAGCTCTCCATTTTACATAAGACTTTTTTCCATGTTGTAGCAGTCGATATGTTGTTACTTTAAGTCCTCACAGTTTGCTATCACTTTCTCCTTCATAACTACTGAATATCACTTTCTTTCAAATACTTATATTATTTGAATGACTACCTTAATTAAATACTGTGAAATTAATGTATAATCTGGATTTTGTTGTTAGCCCTGACACTGTGATTTTTTAGCTTGAGAGCGGTTATTTTCTAAGAACATTTTCCCTGTTAGAGACACTTCCTTTCTTATAAACTACTCCTTAAAAATACTTAATGTTTTATTTTAAGAGGTAACACCCTGTTTGTAAGTTCATGGGAAATGATAATGAATATTTACTTACAGCTAATTACCCAGCTCATATGTTATATAATACAGAAAGTCTGCTACAGGGAATCATTATTGGATGTTACAGATTGTATAGGAAGTGTTTGATTGCTTTTTGATATTTATCAGAAGAATGTGAGTGGTAGAGGGAAATTTATTTTCCCAATATGTAATTAATGAAATGGGTGATGTTTGTTAAAAGCATCTCTGAAACTTAGAAAAAAAAATTAAGGTGGTCCCAAAAAATTTTACTTTTTGTTTACTACTTTTGTATATAACTATGGGCAGGTCAGGATTATCCAGATGAAAATGTATAATCTTTGATGAAGATACCTTAAATAACTGAGGGCAGCAAGAAAGAAATATATCAGTGTTGCGTTGTGAATCGTACAAGATTAAAATTATAAAAGTCTCATCTCCTATGCCCTAAATTTATGACATCATATACGTATCAGAGGGAAATTTATAACAAAGAATTGATCCTAAATACTTTGGCTATAAAGAAGAAGTGGAAAGGGATTTAGTTCATGGAAAGCTTTGGCTTCACATTTTGATTTCAGCAAACAAAATAACCTCACCTGATCCCTCCACTTTCTCTGAAGAAGTCCTGACTTCCCATGAAATTGTGAGTATTATTGAAGGATTGAAACCTGATAAGGTGTGGGGGTTGGGGGCATGGAGTGTTTGTGTGAGGGATATTGTGTGTTTAGAGATTCAGCTCAGGGTGTCCATGAGACAAGGATTTCTCTAGAAAACAGCCACAAGTTCTGTCTGAAAATCTCAGCTTTTTGGACTTTTGAAAGGCTCTGAACTTTTATTTTCTCCATTCTTGTCTCAAAAGCAAAGTAAGAACAATTCTTTTTTTTTTTTTTCCCCAAAAAATATGGATAGGTTGCAAGAGCTGGCTAAACACTGATGGTTTAAGCTGTAATGAAACTTAAACTATTTTCAATTGCACCCTTTTCAGTTTTAGGAGATATGATTAAAAATGTATTGAAGTATTTGAAAACAAATAGGCACAATTTTAAAAAATAAAGTTGTGAAACATGGTAAGACCACTGAGGTCCTTAGAAATGTAGAGCTGAAAGAAAAGTGTGAGAAATATCTTATGAAAAATAAAAGATTATTCTATATTTTAACTTGGGAATCCAGATCACAGAAATTCCAGCATAGCTCTGGAAAATTAGGAATGGCTATTGATTACCAGTATTTCCCATCATCCCTAATGCCTCTCTGATAACTTCTCTATGGATAACTCAAGGCAGCCTGCAAAGAGATAATGCTGCGTGGTTTCTTTCCATGCAGATAAACTCTATCACCTGCCCAAAACATTGTGGCTGCACTGCAGACTATCTCAGCACAACTGCATGCAAGAATTGCCTTGGCTTGGAACTGGACTGAAAAGCCTCCCAAACTGAGAAATTAAGGGGCAGCTTTGAAAGCTAATACAGATACTAACTAAGCATGGTTTATACCACCATTAGTGGCACAAGGCACGAGCTGAACTCACTGACCCGTGGGATAAAAAACACCACCAGGCAGATATCACACTGTGGTTTTCATCAAGGAAAACCAAGGTAGTGCAGGAAGGAGGTCAACCGTATTCACTGGATGGGAAAGCTGAGGTTAGGACCAACTGAAGTGGTCATCTGGATGAAACCCTTTGTTTAGACTTTAAAGAACACGTGGAAAATAATTCTCCCTGCAGTGCATTGTCCTCTTTGTTCAGTTTTTACCTTTTGAAGTTGTAAGAAAGCATCTTGGCATTTTCAACATGATCACCACAGCCCCAGAAAGGATTCCAAGTTAGAGGGTACCTCGGCCTAAGATTGCTTTTAAAGTATAACATGTATTGTTTTAAGGTGTCAGCAATGTTGTGCATCACGCACTAAGCTCTCCCCTACCTTCCTGTGTTTAAAGGGATTTGAGACTACAGATAGCTTAGCTTCAGCTGCAGAAGCCACAGTTCACATGTACAGCAAAGTAGTAATTTGTTGCAAGCTGGAAAAAGCCAAAATTTACAGGCAGATACAGCTGAGGAGATTTTACTGGATCCTAACAGAGGCAGTGACTTTAATAGGTGAGTGTAGAGACATACTTGGTAGGGCTGGTTTAAGAGCACCTCGGTGTGGGGTCTTTCCACTCTGTACTCCAGACTGTGGTCAAGTATTTATGTTGACCTTATCCACATCCTCACCTCATGCCAAAAAATGACCAGAACAACAGAGTGGTTTTCATTAAGATACTTTGGGAAAGATGGTAAGATATTTACTGTTACATTTCAGAGGGAAACTCCTGCCCAGCTCTACAGAATGATTTTGGATTATGCTGTTTTTATGCCTTTCCTTGAGGTTTATGACAAGTCTCAGATGAAAGCCTTAGAAGTAATGATTTCTATTGTAACATGTTCATTATAAGTAGCATCAATAATTCCACTGTGAGACTGAGCAAACACAAATGAAAACTGTGAGAGAAAAAAGCTGGTTTTGCACTACAAGCCATATGTCACTGCATAAATTAATGATTTTGCATGTGTTCCATAGCACCCGTCTCACTCACCAGTAATAAAGTTATAGATTTTGAAAATTGATTTGGTGAACATTTTATAAACAATTTCTTGGACATTAACAGGTATGAAATTCCACATGATCCAAAAAAACCATGAGAAAATAATAGTGTTGACATTAAAGTACATCAAACAGCCAAACTCTGAATTTATTTGAACACTTACAAATATAATATTTCCTTTCAGTTGTTTTTATTGAAATAACCTTTCGTGACTATTAATAGTTTTCGTGTAACATTGGTTTCAGCAGCTTGACTTTGGACACAAAGCTAAATGCAAACTAATGAGCACTTAACTTTCCATTACATAAATGGACATTTATCAGATGACAAATTAAAACCAATAAGACACCAAGACAAATGTGCTGTCAACAGCATTAAGATGGGTCATTTTCACTATTCCCCTCAGCTGCACATTAATAAGCATTCCCTATTGCAGTACATTGAGGGCTTTGATATTGATTTTTACAGCAGTTCAACACAAGTCAAAGTTCCTCCACACAGCACAGTGTTAACTCCCACAAGAAATACAGTAAATGTGAGTGTGTTTTTGAAGCCGTGATGATTATAAAAGTCAAATATCTATAAAAGCCATTTCAAGAGAACACATAAAAAGGGTGGGGTTTTTTTGCTCATTATGTCCATTTTTAGAAATAAGTCACCAGATATTTCAGTATTTTGAATACACCAAATATTCAGGCAACACAACAAGCACAAAGGTGAGTTTGTGCTCTACTTAAAGAAAAGCAAGCTAGTTTAAGATAGTTTGCTTTAATTGCCTTTGCAGCTAATTGACTTAATGCATGCCTGGTGTGGCAGTTTAACTACTAACTTGGGAAGTTCTCATTTTTATTTAACAACGCCTTTCATTTCTTCCAGAAGCAAATTTCCAACAGGAGATGATCAGTTTAGTCATGCCTCTGAACAAGGTTTTTGCAGAATGGGAACGCAGCTCCTACTGATGTTAACCCTTGCCTGAATTCTGGGAATAATATCTCAGCCTTAATGAGGAAATGCCACATGTGATAAGAAGCCTCTGATGATGAGCAGTAAAATATAAGTGACTAGGTTATAATTGAGCAATGAGATCTAGCAGAGTGAAAGACATTTGTAGCGTGGATTGTGGATGCAGTTAATGATTCTTAGCGTTCACTGCCTGTGTTCATCATGCCATGAAGAAGGCAGAGTTCACTGGCTGTCAGAAGCACAGGATGGAAAATGGAGATATGTGGGATTTCAGGTACTAACTCACTAAATGAACATGTGAAATCACTTAACCTATAATTAACAAGGAGCCAGTATGAACAGCCATTGAAATTTTGTAAGTTAGCATCATAATTTAATACAGGGAATTACTTAGAAATCTACATATTTGGACTAGAAATAGTGGGGAGAAGAAAAAGGCTGAAATCAGCCTATGTGATACTGGAGGACAGGGGCAATTTTGCTGTGTGGTTGAAACCCAGGCACACTGAATAGATGAGACCTGAAAGCACCCAAGCACTGATGTATCCATAACCAGCTACATTTGGCAGCATAAAGAATTCCCTTGCAAAGGAAAAGCTTAATCTGGGGGAAACAGCATTAATTTTAATTTCTACAAGAGGAGAAAAAAGAATACTTTTTTTTTTTTTTTTTTTTTAATTTTCAAAATTAGCAATATGGCCATTTGTAGAGCTAGAAATGCAAACTGGGATTGATCTGAACAAAAGGGAGTGGAAGTCTGAGCTCACTCTTTGGAGCATTGAGAATCGAGGCTCTGTGAGAGTCAGTGGAGATTAGGGGTAAGGCTTATCTAAGAAAATGTAGCTGTCTAAAATAGTATGAGACACTTGTAGGTATTGACTGTCTCTCTCTGCAAAGGGAGTTTGGAGTTACTTGGTGAAATGCTGAAACCAATTTGTGTACATTCAGAAACTTCTGTGTGGTTGGATGAATTCCACCCTGTGCAATACACACAGAGTGAAAAGAAGCCCATGTTTTGCATTTCCTTTGTCCTATAGATAGCCCCTGGAAACATGCTTGTGCTTTCCAATTAGTACTTACTGTATTCAACCCGAGACACTTCAGTGGGGTCCATTCACCGATGGGTGGAGACTCAGTGCTAAAAACCAAGCTCATTTAAGACACATAGATGAAGACAGTCCAGATTTTACAGGTGGCTGCAGATTTGCACATAAACCCAACTAAGAGCATAAATACACCCTTGAATATGTTGCTGGAGTCTGAAACTACTCCCAGTTTTGTGTAGCTACATACTGTATGAAAATCTTCCTTTCAATTTCAGTTTCAAAGAAACAAAAACAAAAAAATCCTTCTTGACCTTTGAACTTTCATAGCAAGAGATTGGTTTAATCTTAATAATAACTGAATGAGCATTCACAGAAAATAATTCCATCACTTGCTATGCATTCTTAAGGACTCAGAGTCTGTGTTTGACATCTGGGGGTAGTGGGAAGGTTTAACCTTTTCTCTCTTAATCCCCCCATGGTAGTGAATGTAGGAAATATTTCCTGCTATCACCTCAATTCCTGTCAAACTTTAACCTCTCCCTGGAACTAATTAAGAAAGTGAGTATAGTTATCCCTTGCTTGATAACATATTTTCAGAGGAGATGCTCAGGCACCTGTTGTTGATGGGACAGTGTGGTACAGGCAGGTATCTGGGTGTCTGTTGTGCAATGGAAACCATGAGCACTATTTTCAGCATCAGGAGTTTGTGTTTATCACTGTAACTCACTTTGCATTTTATTGTTAGCTAGTTCTTTTGTGTGGAAAGATCTAAAAGGAACATTAGACTAATTTTTTTTTTAATTTTTTTTGCAGACCTGCTTATTTGTAGAAATGTAAGAAGCTGCTGATTGAAGCCTTCTGTGCTCGGTTACTCCTGAAAAAAACTGTGGGGATGCTGTCAGCTTGAAACACAGCACATTAAAATGAGTATTTTTTTCTTTTACTTTATATTGGAAGATTACAGAGTCTGCCTAAGTGTTCTTTTATTTGAAAAAGGAGTCAAGTGCTTTTTTTAAGAAAAACCTCATGGTAGGGATGTTCTTGCCTCTGCTTTACATTAAAGACTAATAAAGCTTTCTGGCCTTTAACTATTCTTTAATTTGTTGGTCCTCTCCTTTAAAGCAAGCTGTTTGTGTCCTGCCTATTGCCACTCACTAGGCTAGCTGAAATGTGCTGGTGAGTTCTTGGAAAGAACTTGTAATGTATTTGTTTTTTAGACAAACCAAAAACCCTGCTGGTGGCCTTGCTAGGGATGACACTCTGCACTGGGAGACATGAAAAACCCCTCTCAAGAGCAAACATTTACCTTAAAAATAGGCTAAGCAGTACTAGAATTCAGGTGTTTTTGAAGATTCCCTGAGGGAAGTTTTTTGGGTGCTGTGACCTTGTAGAGCACTTCCACTTCAACGAACATATTGTATCCACATCTGTGACCATGAAACATGTAGAAATGTCCTTGGGGAAGGCTGAGATCTCCTGAAGGAATGTCTCGTAGAGAATTTCTGCATCCATCTAGAGAAGGTCAAAAGCATCAAGGCTTTGCATGGCTCTGCACTTTCCCAGGAATGCTTGGCATGTCCCTCTTTGCCTGGGGAGGAGACCTGGAAAAACAAATTCTTTTACCTTCTTCCCCTACCAGGATAAACAAACCTGCTACACTGAGCTCATTGGAGGAAGCTGGGTAGCTTTTTACTACAGTTCTGGTAGAGCACCGGTGAGGGCAAGGATTTGGCTAGTTCTACAGATTCCAGATCCTCTACTGGGCTCTGCACAAGCAGGCAGTGTGTGGGATTTGCCGTGCAAGAAGCTCAAAAACTACATGCCTTGCCCCTGAAGTACTTGCTTTCAGTAGCTTTTCCCCAAATTGTTTATAAATGTTCTTTTCTTTGAAGGGCATTTCTATTCCTCAGTTGGCTCAGACAGCCTTTGAAGTGAGTAGAGGACCTTGCTGTCCCCTCAGTTCTCAAGGTTTTCTCCCCCTTTCTTCCTTCAGCCATGTTTTACCCCCAGTGAGACGTTTTTTTTTGCTAAGTTGTGTCACAGTCAAAAAAACGACTAGCACTGAATATTTTTTTTCCTCCTAACATCAGCATTACTGCAGAAATGTGGTGGTAGTTGCTAGATCTCACAGCCACATCCTCAGGGGTTGTTTTGGGATATGATGTCTCATCTCCACCATGAGTCCCTCAGATGGGATAACTGACCATTCTCACCTGGCCATAATTAAGCAAGATTTGAGGTTCATGGACCAGCCACTGTCCTTTTGACTGGCTGTCTCACTGAACAGTAATGTCAATTATTCTGGACTGCTGTGCTGGTACCCTCTGTAAAACTTGGAGCTGACTTTCATCAGCTGAAAGACTGATTTCGGTGGTCTGAAGACCATCTCCAATTAGACTTCAGTGACTCAACAAACCAGTCAAACAGGCAGCACAACATTTTAAGCCAGTAAGTGTTAGCATGAATCACCATGAGTTTTCATTAACCACAAACCGTTAATTAGCTGTGTTGTCTATGTGGCATACATTGAGATATTTCTTTTCAAGACCACTCTCCTAATAATCACAGATTCATAGAGTCATACAATAGTTTGACTTGGAGAAGGGACTTCAAAATTCATTTGGTTCCAATCCCTCCATCATATGCAGGGACACCTTCTACTAGACCAGGCTGCTCAAAACCCCATCCAACCTGGCCTTGAACATTTCCAGGGAAGGAACATCCACAGCTTCTCTGGACAACTTGTTTCACTATCCTCTGAAGAAAGAACTTTTTCCTGACATCTGATCTAAATCTCTCCTCTTTTAGTTAAAAACTGTTGCCCCTTGTCCTATCACTACATGACCTGCTGCTACTGCTTTTTGATCGAGCACCATTGTTTTGTGGGGTGTCCAAATCTCTCCACAGTGGGCATGAACAATGTGTCAAAACCAGGGGTATAACTTGTGAAAACCACTTATTTTTGTAACCCTGAGCCTTCACCAGTTACCTGACTGTTTGTTTCTATTTTCCAAGAAAAGTTTACTGAGGAAAGTGTGACTGAATGCAAGGAAGCAGAAGGGAACACAAGCCTTCATGTTTTGGGCTTAAATCTGTATAATTTGCTTTATGTTGTGAACTGGCCACCAAACTGACATCATCTAGTACCTTCCCTTACCAGACTGGTCTTTAACAGCTCCCCTGGCAGCACAGAAACAACATCAGAGAGAAATGGGAAATGGGAGGTAATTTGCTTTCTCCCAGACTCATTAATTTGCAAACAGATCTCCGTTAGTGGAGCCTGAAGCATAAGATCTCACCTCTCCCAAATATTGCTAGCATTTATTATTATAACCTTAGTTATTCTTGTTAGTTTAACACCATATCTAAACATCCCCAGTCAATTTTGGAGGGAGTGTGGATGGAAATGTGAGGGGTTTATTTATTTTTAATAAGGATAAGCTCAGGCTCTAGAAACCAACTGTGTTTTCCTAGTTTTCGTAACAGTCCCTGAGCAACCTCCTACCACCATCTTACAAACTCAGACTGACACTGAGCTGATAAATTGACAGAAAGTATCAAATGTCAGCTAAGGCTCTGATTCCCTCTGGAGGCTCTTGGGAACAAAGTATGAACAGATTGTTCATTCCAGAATACCTCATTATTTTAAGCAAATTGACTTTCTTATTGACTACATTGAAAGGTTGTACACTAGTTATAATTACCAGTTCTACTTAATTTTCTTTTATAAAAAGGTCTGTACTCTCTACTTGACAGTATTATTTTGATTAACCTACTTTTTGCCCCAAGAGGCCCCTTAATATTTAAAAAAGAATGGCTTCATTGTACAGATGTATAGCGCACACACACACAATTGTTGTTATAATCACCCATGTCTAATCTGACTGGTGAAGTGCATTGCACTACATTTTGCAGTGAACTATGAGATTTTCCTGGTGATGGTGAGGTTAACAGCAATGTGCACATTAAAAATAAAAAAATCCTGCAACTGCAGGAGCTCAAAGAGCATTTTGTGCAATCTACCATAAAATACAACGGTGTGATGTGAAGCAAGAAGATTAGAGGATTTGTTTCACACCCCTTGATTTTATCTCGTGACTATTTTATGATCACTATATTTATTGGATGTTTTATTGGTAATAATAATATGATATATTAATTTTTACATTGTCTTCTATACTGTTCTCACATCTGACTTTCTCCCATCCCTAGTTTCAAGATGACAGAGTAATATGAACTGAATAGAGTTTGGCCTGCTCAGATATGGTCAAGGTAATTGTTGGAAACAGCTTCTTGGCTTCCTGAGATATGAGAGAGGGATTGAAAAGAACCTGCTGATGCAGAAACATCTACCTGGAATGAGGGCCAGTGAAATGTCACTTGCAATCCCATTAGAGTGATCGTGGTTGACTACCCCACATTGCCCTGAAGGAAGCATTTGCTCTCCACACTGATTCATTGAAAAATAGGGGAGAAAAATTATGACTGGCTCAATAAAAAATGGTGCTGTCAAGGGTCTAAAGCCAAGCATTGTACTCTCTGGTGTTCTTAAAATTTTTTTTCTTCTAGATTTTTCTTTCCTTACATTCTTACAAAGCAGTGTCACACCCTGCTGGCATTTGAGTCCAGTTCTATTTCAAATTCATAGTTCAAGACAAGAAATTCAAAACAAAACTTTGATTTCTTCCACATATCAATTTTCTCCTGACACATTAACAAATCTCTGTGAAATTCTTTTATACTATGACACATGAATTCATAAAAGTGACCTCTTCTTATTCAGATATTGGCCTTTACTATGTTTAACTTGTTGACAGGAAAAATGTCTCAGTATGATTAGAGGAATAAAGTCAAAAGTGAAGACCAAATTAAAATGTATTCTCATCATTAGAAAGGTAAAACTCTGCTTGCAGAACCTTTGTTGCTGGTAATGAGGCAAGAAGTAAGAAGTACCCTGCTTGGTTTTCAGATCACAGGCTGTTTGCAAGTGGAGGAAGAGAAAATAAGCATCTTTGCACTCATGAAGTGAGAAAATTGGATCTGGAATCCATTGGGAGAAGATATACAGGAACCTACAATGTCATTTTACTGTCACTTCTCAGACAGCAAGTACTTTTGGGGAGCTCCAGTGAGAGTTTGAAGGAATGATCTAATAAAGCACATACACTCCATGGGGCTGTTGTGCTAGGGAATGAGTGACTGCAATTAAAATGACCCTAAGATGCTTTAGAATAAGATTTCAGAGATTTATAGTGAGAACACTTAAAAATGGTAGGCTGCTTTTCCTACTGCAGAATGATTAGCTCCCCCCAGAGAAATGAAGCAAGACATGAGTATGTCCTGTATAAGCAAAGGATTAGCTGAAGGCAGAGGACTGTCATTGAGATGCCAGAGATCTCTAGCCACTGCACTGGCACAGATTTAAGAAACATATTATTTTTTTTTGGAATTATTTTGCCACAAAATTCTAAAAGCAAAATTAAATAATTGCTTTCTAGTAATTTTTCATGAAAATGACACAAAATGATACTTTCACACAGTGTGTATATTTAAGTTTAACAGTCAGGTCATAGAAAATCTGTGGAGATGATGCAAACCTGGTATTTAGTTATAACACTCCGAACACAAGAATTCTATGTAGGGTAAGATTCAAAGCAAGCTGTGGCAAACTAAATTGGGTTGTGGGTAAAATTTCTGTTCTAGGATGTTGTAGTTCAGTGGATATTTCTAAAGATGTCAAATGTCATTCTTTACAGGAAGTTACTTTGCTAACTTGATTTCTCAATAGATTGTAATTCCCTTTTTCAACCAGACCTGAAATGCCATACACAATTATTGTTTCTGGACTATCTGCTCTCTAAATTCCATGTGAACTAATGGGACAACGTCTCATCTCTTCAGCTGCTCAGGTTGGGAGGCCCAAGAGAAGTGTATTTAACTCACACTGCCGTGAGGGGTCTCCTCACAAAAATGCATTATGATATATACCTAATTTTTTTAAGTTGAGATTCTTTTACAACCCTCTTTACAATTTATTGATCTGCCAGACAATAGAGTTGAAAGAATCTAGGGAGCAATTCAGCTCACCTGAAAGCAGACAGAGATTAAGATGATTAAACATAGGCTTCTAGTGCCGCCTGATGCATCCTGGAGGATCTGATGTGCACCAGGAGACTGGCCTATATGACACAAAACATATGATCCCTGGAGGACAGGCTGGATACCTGGCTCCATCCCAAAGGGCACTCAATGTCTATTTGGGGGGCAGGGAAGTTGGATCCCATGTCTTCAATGACTACAGTGGAAGTTTAGGCACCCAGCTTACAGCCAGATGTTTGCAGATCTCTGTGTTTAGGAGTCTTGATCTGTGCCGAATCCTGTTTGCCCTCTTGGGGTTCTGAAACTCTGGAATTCCAGATGAACTGAGAGGCTTTCTTGCATCTTTAAAAAAGCATTTTGGAGGAAGATTTCAGTCACATCTGTTTCGCTGTGGCAGCTCTGGTGGGAGCCTGACATTCACCTGGTGGGAACTGCAAGCCCAGGATCAGGCAGCAATATGCAGTGCAATGAAAAGTCTCTGATGAAAGTGTCCTAAACCCTACCTGTTACTCTGAAATTTATAGTGTATCTATGAAATGGCACTTTACTAATGCTAAAATATATTATAGAGTTGCAGTTATGTTCTAAAAATATATATAAATACATAAAGTAAATATATAAACCCAAATGTTCCTTATTGAATGTACAAGAATTTATTGTCATCTAGGGTGCCATACTACTTGTGTCTTGTATGTACCTCTACATTGACCTGTATATGACTATACAGAGGGGAGACTACGTATTTAAAAAGAGAAGAGAGGTGCAGGTGTAGTTGGCAGGACTGTACACAAGAATTATTATGAGATATGAAAACTAATGTAGAAGAAGGATCTCTACAGAAGCATAATGGAGCAGTAATAAATCAGCTTAGTGCAATTCATTGTGCTTGTACGTTGCTTTTTCAACAAGACAGCCCTGGCTCCTTGTGCTTAAAATGTTAATGGGGGAATGATGCTTTTACTACATCTGTGGTCCAAAAACGTGTGTGCAGAGCAGCAGTTACATAACTCAGCAGCTCTGGGTGGGGCTGTGCATTCAGGCTCTAACAGATCTGTCTGTGCTTTCTTACCCTTGTGCCTATGTCATACCCACATCCCTTACTCTCAGAGAGGTTTGGAAAACAGAAGAAAAAGAATCAGGTTTGCAAAAACCTGTAGAAGAGACTAATTAACCTACTTTCACCTGGAAGAAGGATGAGGAGAGACTTTTTGCCAGGGCTATAGTGATAGAAAAAGGGTGAATGGGTCTAAGCTGAAATAGAATAGGTTTAGATTACACATCAGGAAGAAATTCTTCACTGTGAGGGTGGTGAGGCACTGGAACAGGTTGCCCAGAGAAGCTGTGGCTGCCCCATCCCTGGAAGTGTCCAAGAAAAGGTTGGATGGGGCTTGGAGCAACCTGTTCTAGTGGAAGGCATCCCTAACCATGGTAGGGGGTTGGAACCAGATAATCTTTAAGGTTCCTTCCAACCCAAACCACTTTGTGATTCTGTGATTCCTGTGAGATCCTTTTCGTGGACAAACAGGTGTACATCAATGCACTGTACATCCAGAAAATGGAATTCTGTTGTGAATTTGTGTCTGACATTATTGATGGCCAGAGCAGGCACACAGTTAACTTGTGGAGTGTCAGATCCTTGCTGTGCTCTTCCAGCCACGTGTAACCCACCAAGTGCACAGTTACTCACACTGGCATGTCAAAGCAGCTCAGCCTTGATATAAAGACACGGCCTCAACGGGAGAAAATTAAGGTCAGTTCCATCTTTGAGTGTTGAGAGCAGGGATAACAGCAGAGCACATACCGTAGTTACTGGGATACTGTTCTGCCTACAGGGATGTGGACTATTTAACTTACTTTCTTTAATGCCCAATTGACAGTAACAACTTCTGACTAACTCAACGCTCCTGAGCTCCAAGTATCAATTTATTGAGTAGTCTGGTTCCTCATGCATTCATAAAGATAGTACCTTATAAGTGGCTGAAAAATACCTGAAATATAGTTCCCACTCCACCCCTGTCATTAGTGCCTTTTCAGAGACAGTAAAACTGGGGGTATCCCAGGGTTTGGAAATGCAGTGATTCCCTTTGTACTCAAAGCACTTCACACTACTCAAAAAGCCTATTATGCCATAATGGAATTTTATTATGGGTGCTTCCCCTGTTGTACTGGGGAGGAATGTTGAGGACTGCCTTTTTATAACTATTTTTATCAGGTACAGCATCCTGACCTTGCTTTCTGGATCCAGCTCAAGAGCTGGATTAGGATAGTTGAAAAAACTGTAGCCCACTGAAAGGAAAGTATATGGTGAAAATATTCTCCTCAAGAACTGCATAAGTGGGAAGTCTGTGAGCTGGTCAGCAATAACAAGGCTCAGAAATTGTGTGTTTCTGGCAGGAGAACAAATTAGAGTATTAGGTTCACTTTTTGACTATAATAAATTTTTTCTAAGATAGGTTTTGTAGTCTCCCTCCTTCCAGCTTAGTAAATGAGGCATCTGATTTGCACTTTGAAAGCAAAAATTCCCAGATTGAAGTTGCAGATGAGCTGGTTCCATACCAGCTGTCCTGAAGACTTTTAAATACCATGTGCACTTTAAAATCCAGATGTTAAAGTCCAGAGTGTTTGCGGGAGATGCTTATGAGCCTCATGATCTCCAGAGTACAAGGCAGAGTTCCACCAGAACTACACAGTATTTGATCAGGCCTTCTACAGTCCAAATTTCTGCAATTAAGAACCAGTCATGTTCTTCGCACCATCCACTCCCAACCTCTGCTTCAGTTCTTGGGTTTGAAAAATACCTGGTATGATTTCTGAACTTCACTCCTCCTTCTTTCTGTCACTTTATGCAATTCATCTACTGGCTCAATCACAGATAAACTAGCACAAATCAATGAAAAAGATTTCAATCTTAATTGCCACTAATTCATAATGGACTAATTAACTGAACATACTATATCCTGCAAAGATTCTGTCCTTTGTTCTGCAGTTTTACTGTGCCATGTTTAATTGATTCTGGTAGCAGCTTATAATGGACTGCACAAGCTCTCTTCATAAAATAATAAAATAAAAAGAAATTGTAAAAGGACTTACTGAATTGCATATGAAAAAAGGCACGTTTCCAGCAGCTAGATGGAACTGTAACTTGTAAATTTTACCTCGGCTCATAAAGCAAACACATCTTACAACAATCTGTCATACCACTCCCTCCTCCACGAAGCCAATAGATAAGATTTATTGGAGAGATGTAGGAAAGAGATAAGGATACATTTAAATTGCTCTGAACTAAACTGTGATCCTAATAGCAACCATGTAAAAAGAGACAAATGTCTGAAAGATGTCCCATCATCATCAAAAGTATAACATGTTGCTGCTTTAGCACATGCCTGCTCCTGTTACAGAAAAACCTGAGGAATTATTCATTCTTCTGAACACTGCATCAGGAGAAGGATAAATGATATTTTATTAGAGCACTGTGATTTATTAGAGCATTTGGACTCTTCCATTGCTTTCTTTATAGATTTTAGACAGGTCACTAAACTTTGCCTATAATCCAGTAAAGTTAGTTGTCACTTAACACTGCTTTTTCTTTTGCTATTCGGCTGGTACTTTACCCCCCTTGGCTGTGGTTTCACAACAGCTCAAAGATGATCTTTTTCTCACCAGTTTCCACCAAATTCTGTGCTCCAAGTTCCTTATTCCTTCACATGTATCACATTTTGCTCCACACAACTATGGAACTGTTGTGTGGGATTCTTTATTTAATTATCATTATTATTTTTAAAACGCATCTCAAAATGAGTTCAGAAATTAGAGATAAGGTGCAAAAACTGCACTGGTAGAACTAAGGTGTTGAATTATTCTGGTGAGACATGGGCTGGAGGTGCCCAGGGCATGATGGAGTAAGAGTTTTCTCAGCCAGAGAAAATGTACCATGGAACGACACAAATGAATCAGACAGGAAAAAAAAAAAAAGATGATGAGCTATTAGGGCTGTTGAAAGAGAAATTCAATTGACTGTCATCTTTATACAAATTCTGAGAGTCAGGCTTGAAGTTACAGTGAAGAGGCCTTAGAGAGCAGAGATAATACTGCTAAAGTGCAGGGGTTTTTGGCTGCTTTTTAGCACAACCTTGTCCCATGTGTTAAATTACAGCCCTGTCCCACTTTCCCGTTGAACAGCACCACTGAGGTGCATTTTCATTTACTTGTTCTTTTGTAGTGTGAAACAACCACTTTGTACAGAGATGCAAATAAATATAAAAAGTGCAGAGAAATAGTGAACCAGAATCTTTGTGCCCTGTCTTGAGCTGAGACCTTCTCCTTTCCTGTGCTGCTCCCTTTCTCTGCATGCCTTCTACTTTGTCATATTCACATCATGCCTCATTTAGCTGAATTACTCAGGTCACCTTACATTAATTGTGCAATTTGGCACTGATGTCTCTGATCTATCCCTATCTGAGTGCTGCGTCAAAAAAGTCATAATATAAGCAGGATTTGAGAAGATAACTGCTACAAAACAAGAACACAGACCAGGAAATCTGATATTTGCTATCGCCTTGTTTTTTATGATGAATTAGTGGATGTACTGGAGTACTAATCCTGTGCATGTGCAGCTTTGCTCTATATTTTCCAAGCCCCATGCCTTCCATTCAAACTCTCATCCTCATTATTTTTCAGAGTGTGCTGCTTAAAATGTTTCCTTCCTATAGCAGCTTTGTCTTGTAAATCTATATTCTTAATTAAGAATGTTGCAGAGAGGCAGTAGGATCATAGGATGCATCACAGTTTAAAAATAGTCTATCCTGAAAAAGCTGGTTTTCATTTAAAGTTAAAATCAACTAATATGAGAAGGGATTCAACTGAGAAGAGATCCCAAATATTTACATAGAAACTTATGCTGTCATAAAAAGATTTTGAGTAAGAGAAATGGGTGTTATTTCAAACATTATCTTCTTTTGTGGGTGTTGCAAGCTGACCTGTCTCCCAGGCACCCTAATCCAGCAACGCATTTAAGGATATACTTGCTTTAATCAGCTATGGCAGTGAATGGAATTCTTGAAATGCTTAAGTTTCAGCGTATGCTTAAGTTTCGTGCTCAGTTGAATTCCTGGTGTATTATGTAAATGTTAAAGAGTGTCACAGCTTAGAAAATCACAATCACATTAAAGTTAGATTCTTTTCTTTGCTTGCCTTTTTATTGTATGTTTAATATGTAACATTAATATTTATAAGCATATGGAAGGCATATTTACAATCTTCTTTGTAAATAAGATGCTTGGAATTATTACATCGTTTTTTGGTTTTATTTTTCTTCAACATTTTATAGTTTCTTTTTCTGCTTTCATGATTCTTTCCTGAACTTTTCCACTTTAGGTTTACCATTCCTTTAATACATGGAAAATAAGCAGCATTATTATTTCTTTTCTTTTTTGAGCTGTTCTCTCTATTTGTTTCCATTGGCTTATTTAAATATTTTTTTATTGCTACTTTTTTTTTTGTTTGTTTGTCAGTGTTTTCTATACTTTGGACTTTCATTCAGGCTTTCTTTTACTTTCCCTTTTTCATATCGTATCCATTATGATTTTAGCTCTGTTGCTTTGCCTGAATTCTGACGTGCACCACTAGTGGTATATAATGTCTGTGGCATTTTCTTTGCTGAAGACCAGCAAGACAAAGTCTAGTTCCTTAGTATTTATGACACAGTGGGCTAAGAAGTAGAATGCAAAGAACAGTGTACCCAAAGGATACTTTTCAGTGTCAGACCTGTGAATATCTGCATATCTAGAGGATTGAGGATTTTAATTCCAAAGCAGAGTCCTCACCCCAAAAGAAGCACAGAAATGACCTAGCAGAACACATAATTCCTGGGGAATGCTTGGGAAACATTAGAAAGCCACATCCATTGGTTTTACTCTTTGCTACCTGGAAATGAAACTATGAATGTTAAAAGTCTTAGCATACCTATGATCTATAAAGACCCCAAAAAACCCCAATGTGGTGAATTTTATTGTCTTATTTAAAGCTCTGACATCTGAAGGCTATTTTATTGGGCTCTGAAGGAACAAAAACCTTTGTAAGGCAGTTTATGGGATGTTTTCAAAGCTTATTCAGTTGTCCTCTTAAAACCAAGAAGAGGAAGAGGTTTTTTACTATCTTTCATGCTAGTAGTGACTGGAAATTTTTTGGACAAAGTTAACACAAAGAAATTAGATGTGTCAGCCCAGACACAGCCCTCTGTGAGGCACCTCTGGTGCTGCTTTAGCTGTGAGGCAGAATAGCACTTAAAACCAGAACCATGGAGATATGAGGTCCTCATCCTGGGCCAGTCTTCCTGGGTGATTTGCCCTAAAACCAGGAACTTTATGAAATCTCTGCTGCAGTCTTATAAATCCGATATCCTTGTAGAAAAACATGTAGCCAGGCTGCCAATTTCAATGTCTCCCAAGAGCTTCTGCTCTGTAGAAAATTCTGGCATAAAACATTTTCAGACCAATTCAGTCTTTTTCAGAAGAGCAAGGATTTTTCCACAATTTGGAAGCATTGACTTTTGTCTAAATTATCCTTTACACAACCAATTTGGAATCACATTTAAAAAAATAATAGGAGCAGCAGATTGTTCTCATGCTATTCTTAAGTATGAGATGATAATTATTTATATTCCCAGGATAAAAAAAACAGACAACAAAACCTCTTATGTCCCAGTCCTGACCCTCCCTTTAATATACCACATTATTCAGATTAAATTGTGTAACCTCTCAATCCCTTAGATTAGCCTTCTGCAAAACCATGGAATAGCATTCTTTGAAATATTTTTCATTAGTATTTAATGATGAAAGTATGATTTTAAGCTTCAATTTTTTTTTTTTTTAACCAAGAAAAGAGAAGAAGGTGGGGGAGGATTTTGTTTTATTTTTTTTTTTAAGTTGACAAGCATGGCAAGTCTTTCAGCGGAATCTTAATCTGAATTGCTGGTTCTCTAAAGGGATCACTAGCTGCTGCAGCAAGCCTAATTAAAGCAAATATTGAATCAGACAAGTTTTACATGAATGTATAGTATATTGGTTATTGATTATTCAACAAGAAGTTCAAATAACCTTGTTTTCACTGACCTGTAAGAAAAAATGCATTGCCTTTGGGTTTATTATAGGGAAATTTCATAATTCCTCATTTCTACACACAAATACCCATCTTCTCCCCAAGAAACCCTGGTAATTTATGTAGAAAAATGTGCCTTTCAAGGTTTGGGTTGAAATACACAAGAACTAAAAAGAAATAAATTGTCTTACTTGAAAAATATCTTGTGTTCTAGTTATGATTCTGCCTATGCCCAGCACAGCAATAAATGTTTTGACCAGGAATTTGTTGTAAACTACGTCTCAAGTTGAAAGTCTGTCTTATGATAATACCTGGGGCTTAGTCTGCCTGGCAGCTGAGGATAATCAAAGCCTTGCTTTGGATAAAATCAGAGAAACAATCCATATTTTGTCACTGATGCTTCAGTGCAAATAAGCAAGTAGGACATGGAGGCAGTGCTATCTTTTCAATTTCAAGGGCCTGCTTTCGAGCTGCCTGACACGTCATTTAACATCCATTCTGGAACACAACATTCTTTGCTTACAACTGAACATTCATTTCTATCTGGAGCTATCCAAACTCTTCAGCCAAAGACTAACCTGTATGCCATTGTACTGGGCACATGGAGAGTGCAAATGTCTCTCCCAGATGGACTCTTTCCTTCAGAACCTTCTGCACCACCAAACTAAATAGTCCGTGTCAGAGGTACAAGGCAATCATTTTATCTAAAGCCACCCACTCCTCTTTTGTTTTCCTGAGAACATTGTGTGCCTTTTATTTTACATCCTCCTCTTCAGATCTGCAGATATGAAACTTTAAATGCAGGGTATTAAAAAAAAAAAACAACATGAAAATTACAGAGCTTTGCAGTCAAGCACTATGTGTCTGCAATTCTACAAGAGAAGAGATAATTTTACATGCTACTTACAGACATCCATGTGATAAAAAGAAAAATAATAACCTTTTCCACAAAACAAAATTCAAAGATTGCTATCTGCATTTAATACCAAATACTAGAAAATGAAAAGTACATTAATTTCTATGAAATAGATAAGCCTTTAAAATGAATCTCCAAAGGGGTATTTCTAAGAAGAAAGGAAACTGTAAACTGAATATCAGAAAATGCTTCCGAGCTGTTAGATCCAGCACGGGTAGACACAAGAAATGACACAATATGATCTCTAAACTTCTGAGAAATGGATACTGTATTGGCAAACCAGCCAGAGGAACAATCCATAAGAAAATCTTCTAAGACCTAAGAAGAGTCCCCTCCGTGCCTAATTCTACAGTTATCTGATAAAAAAGCCAGTACATTGCACCCTGCAGTCACACCTTGCTCTTTTTGGGTTTAATAATAGATTGCAGTTAAAATTGTGGCTGAAAAACTCACTTTTTATTCAATGGGCTAGAAATTCTCCCTGTGATACAAAAGTATTCCTCATATAGGATATATTTGGCCTTATACCTAAAATGCTCAGAAATAAAAATGAGTAGCTTTTCTCTCGGTAAATGTCAGGTTTATGATAAACCTAATATATTATTATTATTAATTGCTTTCCAGTGGCAGTCAGAATTCCCATCAGAGACTGAAACACAAAGGAAGAGATATTCCTTGTCCCAGAGGTCTGAAAGTACAGAGGTAGAAAGGGAAACAGAGATTTGCCTAAGATTAAAATCAAAGCAAGGTCTTGGATGGGACCCTAGGTGCCCCTGATCCCCACGGATTTTCTGTAAACCACTATCTGTTTTATAGAAGTGTTTTGTGCCACAAAACTGTGAAACACAGACACTGGAGCAAGGTCTGGAGTTCTGGAGAATAAATTTACTCAGAATTCAGGGAAGATAGAGGTCAATGCACAGGCATTCAAAGGCAAGAGGTACCAGAAATACATTTATTTAGATTCCCACATGCATTTACATTGACATAAGACATGTGCAATGTACACCACCTCAGGAATAATTAACATCTTGTATATCTATGTTTAGCATGAAGAAAACTGACTGCATAGCTTTTCCATGGAAAAGAAACTGATTTACAGTGTCTCAAATTGGGCCAATGCTACACTGGGTAGTGAGACACTGGCACAGGTTGCCCAGGAAAGTTGTGGATGACCCATCCCTGGAAGTGTTCAAGGCCAGGTTGGATGGGGCTCTGAGTAACCTGGTCTAGTGGAATATGTTCCTGCCCATGGTAGGGAGGTTGGAACTAGATGGTCTTAAAGGTTCTTTTCCAAACTAAACCAATCAGTGAGTCTATCATTCTATAAATATAAGGAAAAGCATAACTTGCAAGACACAGAAGGATTTGGTGTCCTAAATGTAGACAGGTAGTGTCATTTTAGACACTCTGCAATACATGAGGCTTCTGTGTGGGACAGATAGATGACACAGGAGAGTTGTATTTCACTCATCCCTTTCTGAGGAGGAAGATGGAGACCAGATGGGCTAAGACCACACTACCTGTACAAGTGTAAAAGTCTACTTGGGAACATAATCTCTGTTCAAGATTTTTTATCTCTTTATTCTGGCATCTACACACTCACTGTATACAAATGGGTCTTCCCCAACACAGATGTTGGAGTTTAGGATTCAATTCATCTGGCCAAGAGCAAGCACTCACTTTGTAATGAAACCGTTTGTGCCCTGAATGCTGCTGATTTTAAGGGGATGATGAACTCTCTGCTGGGTATAAAAGGAGCCTACAGTGAGTTACTCATCTGTAGACAACCACATCATAGAAACTGGAATGAATTAAAATACTTCCCAGTGTCCACATTTTGCTCACAGGGCTGGCTTAAGCTAGAGAACCTCCAGAAAAAATAAGGAAATGCAGTCTGTCAGTAATGAATGAAAGAAATTAACGACCTGTTGTGGGAACAGTAGCAGTCTTCAGATACAGAAGTAACTGCTGCAGTGTGAAGGGGAGCAATCTATTTCTAAGGCCAGGGCTGGAAAGGATTAGAAATAATGGGTTTCAATCAAAGCAAAGACATTAGAGAAAAAGCAAACAAACAAACAAAAAACAAAACAAAAACAAAAATATTAAACAAACCCTCTTTTGAACTGTGTGGATTGGAAAATGTTAAGCAGACTGTTTGGGATGCAGTGATGACTCCATCGCTGGAAATATATGAGAAGACCTTAAACAAGTACCTGCCAGAAATACTATTTTTATTTTCTATAATATTCTATTATCTGCTATTGATGCCTCTTAGGGCATGGGAAGAGGTGAGATGGTTTCTGAGATCCCTCCCAACCATATGAAGCTATGGTACAGAAAGGAATAATTAATTTTTTCTATTTGCAGAGATGTGGAAATAAATAATAACTGGAAATTTAATCTTAGAAAAACTTAGAAGAGTAGGAAAGACATATATAAAGCATTGGTAATCCTGCAAAATAATTTATACTGCATTGCAAAGGTGCTCAGCACCCAAACAGTTAGGCAGCTTTTCATAATACCTCAACTACAATTCAAATGTCAAGTGAAAACAGACTTGCCAAGTCTACCAACCAACAATTTTGAGATTTTCTAGGCAAATTGCCATATGAATTTTGAAAAATAGAGCAAATAAGGTGAAGAAATAGTTCCTTCTAACCTGTAAATTGTCAGACCTTTTACTGTACATGATCCATCATTGTGACAAAGACAACATTTGATTAATTTACAGCCAGTTTTATTGCTGAATCTACTTACTGCATGGTCTGTGGTAAAATTTAGCATAATCAGGCAATCACACATAGGGAAGAAATGGATTTTTGAAGTAGTTTTCCCCCCAAATAGCCCATGTTTATTCCTAGAATCAGTGCTATTTGCTCTGGGAGCACACACTTGAACAAAACGAGGGCTGCCTACAGCACATAAAAACAAATTAAAAACATTTGTTTTAAAAAGGTTAAACTGCGTATGAATAATTTATTCAAAATGTTCTGTGTAATTAGCAATACAGGAATTATTTGGTAATAACTAAACCATTACTGTGCACTTCCTGCATTGACATAACAGTCTCTACTGTCAATCTGCGAAAATGGTGTAAGAACTCAGCAGCAGTTTCTCAGATAACTGCTTTTGCACAAGCAGTTTCGGTGCTACTGAAACTGTTTTGTCTCGATTAACAGCACCAGGTGCCCTATATAAGTGTATTATTTTGAATGGGTTTTAATATTTCTTTTACTGATTGGTATCAGTTCAAACCCTATCCTGAAGGGATACACTTGTGCCTAAAGCTTCACAGTTACCTTCCTTGGAGTTATGTGTAAATAATGCACTTCTTTTGCTGTCTTACCTCTATTTATCTCAGGTTCTGGAATGGTCTTAGTATGAAATACTTGCAATTTAAAAGCTTCTTTTTCTGTGATGACCATCACCCTTCAGTTTATGTGGCTTTTACTGCCATATCCCATTAGAGGTATTGTTTGTTCTTTTATTCCCCTTCGTTCAGTGCAGGTGTGGGTGAAGGGACTGACAACAGGCACTTGGATCATTTCATTTGTTCCCATCTTTTCTTCCCAGAGTGTGCAGAAGATCAGGGAGGTGAAGGGAAGGTAAGGACAAAGTACTGGTCTGAAATCTTTGAACAGAAATTTCTCAAGAAAAAGCCAGCGACAAAAGATGAACTAAGGTTCAAGATAAACTCTCCCTTAAACATTTTCAAATAAAACTTTCAATTACAGAAGCACAGACCTTTTTTTTCTTTGATTCTTGAAATGTCATTTGATTATGAATACATAAATTTCCAGATATTTTTTTTTCTATCTCCATTTAAGTCTTCACCAAACTTAACTGAAGGTGTTTGTCTCAACACTACCAAAGTTCTTTATTATTTGCGTGCATATGATGTGGCCTCAGCTGGAGTTTTCAAGATTCTCCATCTCAGATCTGTGGACATAAATCAATGCCTAACTCTTGGACTTCAAAGGAACATCATCTCATATGGTACATTGTTTGGAGATGTTGGAATAACCTCCACTAAGAAATTTAAAGCTCTCTGTTTTATGGTAGAGAGGTCTAGACACTAACACTGACCTTCCAAAGGAAGAAATCTGATTTAAAGAAGTGTATGGGTGAAAGAGGAAAGCAGGATAGGTATGACAACAAGCAGCATAAAAACAAGTGAGAGGTGACAGAGCAAAACCCAGACAACTCCTCTGATTTTGATGCAGTATAGCAATAGACAAATAGGCATTGGTATGAAATGCAGAAAAATCCCTTCCAAATCAGTCCAAATGGAGACCAACATCTGGCTTTCAACCTTAGAATCATGGAATAGCCTCTGTTGGAAGGGATCTTCAAGATAATCTAGTTCTAACCCTGCTGTTTTGGGCAGGGATAGCTTCCACTAGATGTGGTAGCTCAGAGCTCCACTCAACCTGACTTTGAACACTTCCAGAGAAAGAGCACTCACAGTTTCTCTGGGCAACTAGTTCTAGTGCCTCACCACCTTCATAGTAAAGATTTTTTTTCCCAAATATCCTATCTAAATCTGCTCTCTTTCAGTCTGAATCCATTTCCCCTTGTCCTGTTCCTCCATGTCCTTGTAAATGCTCTCTCCATCTTTCTTGCAGACTCCCTTCAGGTACTGAAATGTTGTAATTAGGTCACTCCAAAGCCTTTCTTCCCCGGGTTGAACAATCTTCCCAGCCCATTATCCAAGAGGTGATTGACAGCAAAACAGGGATCAGTTGCTCTCTGTCTACTAAGGTGCCATAGACTCAAAGTGTCCATAATGGACACTTCAGAGCAGCTGTGAACTGTTTTCTGCTCTTCCATTGTCTGTAAACTGAAAACATTTAGCCCTTGTTACTTGTTTTTTTACTGTTTTTTCCCCCCATCCTCCTAAAAGTTACTTTTGGAGAACTTAAGGGATACACCTCTGCAAAGATTTAGGATCAATTAGGCTGTACCCTTTTGCCAAATACTGTCAAAAAAATTATAACCAAACTTATTTAGGAGTTTCTTTTCTACCATCCGTTACTCAGTTGCCAGAAATCCTAAAGAACACTTTGCAAGAACATGAATTTTGCTGTTTGCATGCTAAGCTGAAACCATGGACTTAATTTTCAAAAGTAATGAGTACCTACACAGGCCTGCTGACTCCAGATGGTGGAAGAACTCTGGTGGTCTTTGAAAGTGCAGGATGTAATAGCCCACAGAACACCCCAGAAAGAAGCACTGATGAACATCACTGAAATTCTCTGGTTTAGTCCTTATTTCTAAAATTTTTACCAACGAGTCTTCTCTTTAAGGGACATATATTGATGGACCTAAATTTGAAAATGTAGAGAACTGCAGACAACTATGATAAAAGAGGACCAGGGAGGACTCAGTAGAGTTCTCCCTTGGAAATATGCAGTGTTATTGTGCATTGTATCTTGCTGTCAGCTCTACATTGCAGAACTGAGTATGACACCTCAAGCATGCCTGCTAAACCAAATTTGAATAAAAATTCATATTACAGCAGTTCTGTTACCAGGAAACCTCTATTAACAATGTCCAATTTTGCTCCAATATACATACCCCATGCTTAAGTGCATTGCAGTGTGTATTATTTCTCTGTGTGCCTGCTAAGATTTATAGTGTATAACCATTCAATTGACACTGCATTGGAAAAGAAAGCTCTGTAAATATAACAAATGTACATAAAAATCTCTGCTGTGAGAAAGCAGAGGAAACTTCTTTTTGCAATATACTGCATGTAAAGCAGGTGCTGATGATGCTTTGAATGTTTCATGGGCTTTTTGATAGTATCTAATTTACCTGTAATATTTACAGCATCAGTAAAAGAGGTTCTTCATTTTTCAAATGAAAAAAGTGTCAGAGAACTAAGTCATGTGTTTGAGATAGCGAAGAATTCTGTAGGTTCTGTCCCCCTGCTATTTTCAGGGAGATGCAATGGAAAAAACCTTAAGTAAAAAAGAACATGTTCACAGACTCCTTGTAATCACCTTTTGAAATCATAGCTTTTCGGCTCGTGAAGTACATAAATTTAATTTATTATGTGGGAAGGAGACTTTTGGAAAGAACTTTAGCCTCATTTCCTCCTGGTCACTCCTGTCTGGGCTTTTGAGCATTTTTCTGTGTCAAGGGAAATCTGTCACATATTAAACATCCTGTTGAGTTTAGTGGGAGTAAGAAGGACATTCATAACCCTTTGTAAAAGAACATGCCTTACATTGGTTTCATCTGGATCAGAGATAGATTTCAGGGCCATGTCATTAATGTAATTGTGCACATGTATATATCTCCCTTAAAATACCTTATTATTATGTATCTCAACTCAATATACTTCAGCTGGAATGATTTTCTGCATTCTGTGTTAAAAAGGGTTTTGTTTTTGTTTTGATTTGTTTTGTTCGTGTGTTTGTTTTTGTGGTTTGTTTGTTTTGTTGGTTTTTTTTCAGATCATATATTCATTGTTAGATGCAGTAAAAATTATAAAAGTAGATAGTAGACAATTATCAGATGTAGTCTGTGGTTAAGTATTAGCTAAGAAATTTAGGATTACAGAAAATAAATAAAAATTTCACCCTTCCTGCTATGTGGTCAGTACAAGAAAACTGAAAACTAATACAAATCATACATGAAGGAAGTTAAAAGTCTCTCTACTGAGAAGCTGATCAGAAAAATTAAGTGGAATTGCAATTTCTTCCACTCCTAACTTGATTCACCAACAAGATGTCCTTGTACCTTCAGCAACCCTTCAGGTGTACTTTGTCTAAGGTATCTATGCCTCCCTACTTTTGTCACATTAGATTGGTACAAAAGCCCATTGTACATAGTTGCTTTTTAAGAAGCTGCATATTTGGCTAACACAACATCAATAAAAGTTCCTGACTTGCAGTATGATTTCAATGGTTAAGCTCCACGTGTGGACTCAGAGCACAAACCCCCAAACCTAAGTGATAATGGATGAATTTCTAACAAGCACCACCCTGTTCTAAATATTAAAGTACATTGTACACAGTGACAACCCACCCCCAGACTTCAATGCTTCATCATGCAAGGGCATCTAACTTTTTGCTTACAACTTCCCCTCGTAGTGTTAGTTTTCCAGCTGTTCAAACAGCAACTCTGTTTTGGTAGCAGCTTGTGGAGACAACGTCGTGTTTTCCCAGTATGTGCTTGAAGAAGATTAATGAGTCTTACCAACATGCCAAGTCAGTCTGCTCCCTTCTGTCAATCAACTCCCCTAGAACAAGTATGTCTGTCTCACTGGCTGTATTTTCATGCAGATACACTGCAAAACTTTAATTAAAACACCAACCACAACTGATCATGAAATATATTCCAGAACACTAGTTAAGAAATAATTGGATATGTATTAGATCAGCCTTTTTAGGAAGAGTTTTTCCTTCAAGAGGTCAGTGAGGACAAAGGGAAGAAAGAATAAATGATATGAATAGTTTGACAGAGTAATTCTTATGACTGAATTTTGATTTCTACTGTCAGCAGGTTCAGCCTATTGTAAAAATGATGTTGACTTGCAACATCCTACTTGACCGTTCTCCAAGAATAAATAATTTACATTTAAAAAGAAGTACTGTATTGTTCTTAGCTTGAGATCTGGGGTGGGGGAAAGAAGAAATTTTGTAAGTTGGGAAAGCAGATGACAATTTTTGCAAGACTGACTTTTCATGGCAGCAAGCAACATGGTATCAGCCTATTCTATGATATTTATTAAAAAAATAATTAAAGAAACTATGGGAATTTATCATTCTTTTGATTTCCGTGGAGTTTCAGCATTTGCAAGAAACTGTTATCACTGATGCAAGTGAGAAACTGTGGGGTGATATAGTGCTACCTACCCTACATCACATAGAATCTGAAAAAGTGAAGACTTGAGGTCTCAAACAGCTAAATCTGCCACAGTGCAAGTTAACTGTGAGGGATGCAGAGCACAGATGAATTAGCCAGCACAATTAGAGCTGACATGGAGGAGGGAGCAGCCCTTTGAGAAGGCAGTAACAGGAGGCAGGGGAAGTCAGTCATGTTAGGGGAAAAACTGAAGTAGCGGAGCAGAAGCAAAGAGAAAGATGAAAGTTCATCTCTGGAAGACTGAGGACCACTTAAAGAGGACAAACCCATACCAAATATGTAGGATGTAAAAAATATGTAAAAATATATGTGTATATTTCTAGAATAAATTGTTGCTAACTGTAATTTCTCTTGTCCACTGAAGTAGGTCAGTTTCTAATCTATTTTCTAGTTAGGAAAGTGGTTCAAATGCAATGGAAATTCAGTAGGGTCCAGAAAAACATAGAGTTAAGGCACCACAGACACTTCTGTAGTTGAAATACATTTATTTTTTCATAAACAGCAAATGTTGGAGCATTGGTCTAATATGGGAACATTAAGAAGAAGGAATGATTCTGCTTGCAGGGGTAGTACATCATTGAGGGAAAAATAACAGCAAAATAATGTGTCCTGTTTCAGAGAACATGCACATATTCCCTAAAGATCACAGTCACTGGAAGAGGAGCCAGACCACATCATGTTTTCTATTGGTTGAAGGCATCGCCCAAAATATTGGAAAAGGTTTCAGTGGAAAAAGATTCTGCAGGGCCATGGGGCTTTGTCCCCTAACAAAACAGCTTCAGGTAGCAGCTCTGGCACTGTCCAGCATTTAACAGTTGCTTTTCTGGTGTTTTTTTTCTTCTTCTATGTTCATAGGTCAAGAACTTCTGATAGACCAGGCCTGTTTTAAGGTGACTTTATCAGGTTGATCCTCAGAGTCCTTCTGGATGCAGCCTCTCACTTCAGTCCTCTAGCCATCTTGCAGTTTCTCTGCTGTATCATCTGCTTTTGGTCCACTTGAACAGGTGAAACTTGTTTGGAACTTGCATGGAGAAAGGCTCCTGGACCAATGGCTCTCCTTTTTATATATGTGAGGAAAAGGAAAAATAAAATAAAAAAAGCCATATAATTAATTTACATGATCAGAAGGATAGAAGATAATACTCCACATCAACCTGCACACATGGACTACTGAGACAACTACCTAAGGGTAACATTTTGTAACTTTGCTTCTGGGGCCCAAAAGTGATCGTGCAACCTTGGAGATCAAAGAAAAACCAGGATATCAGGAAGCTAAGAGTAAATTTCTGGGAGTCTAGTAGAAAGGGCTTAGAACTTTTGGCATTTTGATAATCTATAGGTTATGCTATTAGGATTGGAGCAGAGGGTGGTGGAGCTGAACTGTTTTTGTGGTATGAATGTGTTATTTCTGAAAGAATCCATGAGAGAGGTGGGTGAAACTGTGCTCCTGCCTTCCCTATACCCAGCAGCGCTGTGCTGTTACTATCTCACTATTCAATTGATCAGTAAAATCACTGCCCAAAGAGGGTTATGCATAAATATTTCCAGATTTCAGGTCTAATCTAGACCCTACCGTGGAGCTGGTTTGCTGAGTTTCCAAGGACTGGAAAAATGCACGACTATGATCTGAAGCGGGATGACCTTGCTACTACCATTCGCTGTCAGACCTGGGAATGTCAGCAGAAGATGGAATTTTTTGTGCCAAATGAGGTACGTGAGTGGAGTTTAGACAGAGGGCAAGAAACTGGGGTGAGAAATGGCTGCTGCTGCTGTGTCTCACTGGGCAAAACTCTAAATCTGCACTTAATTGACTTCATGGTCTTTTGGAACCCAGGTTTCCACCTTTAAGGAGCTCTGGAGATGGCCCAATTCAGACACACATTTGATGTTGGGAGAAGGAGAGACAACAGGGCACAGCAGTCTGGGGTCTTCTACTCAGCTCAGAAATCACCAGACTTTTTCCAGATTCAAGCACTGAAGTGTGTGGGGCTGACAAAGCTGACCAATAACACTTCTGGTCGTAATACAATTGTTTACCTGGGGAATTTCCACCTGGCTTCATTTATGTGCCTCTGCTGCCTAATTAAATGGAGTTCGTGCTCTTAAGTAGTGAGAAGTCCAGAGCAAGCTGGGGAAGGAATCAGCTCCTGAAGTGATAGTAGGAAGTTTTAAAGCAAAAGGGAACATGCTGTTGTTTCAGTTGTCATACCCAAAGTGCCGCATACATCTCCTAGTCCCTTGGCAGGATCCATGTGTCCCCCACACATATGCCCCTTCTTTATGTCCCCTCAACCAGCATGTACTCACCAGAGCCATCTCTTGGGCTGTGGAAAAGGTCTGGTTGTGCCTGGAGAGGTCTGGGAAGATCATATCCTGGATGATGCCAGCAGGTCTGAGTTTGGAAAGCAGGCTGAGCCTGAGATGTGCTGAGGATCCTTTGATAAGGTGGCCCTGGGACTTCTGTTGGACACTCAGCTCTGCCCTGCTGACAAGAGTCTGTGAACACTTAAGCATTCCCTGGTGACCAGCCATTCAAGTATCTTGTGCAAATCATCTTAAAAAGAAAAAGTCAATCCCTAGTTGTCTCATTCCTTTCCCTATGGGAAGTTCTTTCTTCACTTTTGTTTTTGAACAGAGTACTGTTCTGTTGGTAGAAGTCTCAGCCTGGCTTCTCAAGGTAATTTTGGTTTTCCAGAGAGTTTTTTCATTAGAAAGAACCCCCTACCAGGATTCCATCTAAGGGCCAACCTCAGTCTTCCCCCTGACCAGCTGCAGCTGTAATGATGGGTGGGGGAGTTCCTTCACAATTAGAAGTCTCTTGTAGAGGTCTGCTGAAAGCAGATAGTCTTGGGATGACAGAGCAAAGGAAGTTATGGTGATGCTGCTGCATCTAAAGGACACGTAAAGACAGAACCTGAATATAATGACCCCACCATGAAAATTTTTCCTCCCAGTTTGCCTATCTAAGGCACTATGGGCTCAAGATGGAAAGCAAGAAACTGGGGAATCTGGACTGCAAACTGAAACATAAATGTGTGTGATGGCTTATACATGATTATGTTACTTGAGAGCCTGGTGGCATGTGTCCATGGGGAGACAGCAAAGGGCTGTGCCCATTCAGATGTTCCATTCATCAAGGACGCAGAGCAGGAGGCTGCCGAGGATAATCTTAGAAGAAGCTGCAGAGTCCTCAGCACTCTGCTGAATCCAGAAAGGGAGCAGCTTTTCTCCTCCAAAGTTCCCAGGACTAATTGTACGAGGAAAACTCTTCTCTCTGAGTTTACATTTCACTTATTTTCTTTGATATTCACAGTCAAAACTTCTCTTTTTGAGCCAGAATGACATTTCAAGAATTTATTGTAACTTCCCTGAAGTTTCAAGTGGGACATCCTGAGAAAAGACTTGGGAAAGTTTGGTTTGGTTGGTCTTCTTTCTTTCAGTATTTTTGATTTTTTAAACTGGGGTTTTTACTGGCAAACACAGGAAATGTTCATATTGATAAGTGTCCAAGGCACAGACCATTAGAAATGTCACATACATTAATGAAGAGTTTGTTAATTTAATTGTAGTATTGAATAAGTGCAGATGCCCAACATGTGCCTGTATAAACTACATGTTTGTCTTGCACAGCATGGTTAGGACATGTCTAGAAATATGGTATGCAAATTTGATGTAGGAACAGTCTTTTAAATTGTTGATTATAACTTTAGGCAGGCTCTAGTGGATTAATAGAAGTTCATGTTTGGTAAAAAATAATTGTGAGTCCAAGTTTGCACAGTGTGTCAAACTTATGTATTTTCCTGAAATAAGGAAAGTAGTAAGTTCTAAATGAGTGAGTTAAAAAAACCCCAAACAATCAAACAAATAGAAAGTATAATATGAAAAAACCCTAGCAAATCTTATTCAATTTTAACTAAAACACACCTAGGAAAATTAACCCTCACTCATTTATGGTTATACTATTCAACAAGGGAAGGCCAGATATTTCTCAGACATAAAGCATGTCATAAGAAGCATCCACTTATTCTCAAACTGGTTCTCATTCTTTCTGGAAGACACCTTTTTTATAATCAAGTGAGATCAATACCTTGATTTACCTGAATAACATATTTAAGCAAGGCACAAAACTCTGCTATAGAATTTAATGAGGACTGGCTGTCCAGGGGATTCTTAACATTTCATTTTTCTTTAGTGAGCTGAAAGAGGTTCTGATTAATTCTAGCTTTTCCTTCTCTGTCTTGCAACAGATCAAGTATACTAAATTGACCCAGAGTTACCTGTTCTACTTAAGAAAAAAAAAAAAAAAGGATCCAGATATAGGGTCTATTCTCCTTACTGCATGATAAACAAGGCAAAAACAGTTCAATTCAGATGTGCCAGGCGCAAACTTCCTTCTGCTTTTCTGTGAAATTTAACGGCAAGACTTCAGTAAAGGCCATTCAATATATATTTGCTGAACCTAATCAGAACAATCTTAACTCTGAGACTAGCTTTACATGTCTGCGATGGAACAAACCTGATTCCTGCTTATAGCACTCCAGAGTTTCCAACACTCGGGCTTTAAAAGACGTAATCAAAATGTTCCATGAGGTGTAACTTGCACAACTCTACTTCCTTATTAATTAAAGAACCACCTCAGACTGTGCATATGCTCCAGCAGGAATGGTGTCACTCAGAAATAAATTGCATGTCTGCTTAAGATTCTTCCCCAGCAGTGTTAGAATCTGTCCAGGATGATGATACTAACTAAATTCGCCATAGTGCTAATTTAC
This sequence comes from Formicarius rufipectus, assembly GCA_013399695.1. Lineage (NCBI taxonomy): Eukaryota > Metazoa > Chordata > Aves > Passeriformes > Formicariidae > Formicarius > Formicarius rufipectus. The sequence continues at coordinate 1,184,154 of VXAU01003660.1, forward strand.
ATTGCCATTAATGAGAATACAAGTTTGAAATCACAGACATGGAAGTACTATTGTGGATCCAGCTTATTTCAGCTCCACTCAGGGTGATAAGGCATTCTCTAGACAATTGTAATTATGAGTAATTTGTAAAAGTAATAAGAACTGCTTTTTATTACAGGCAATAAAAATCAATTCTTCATTCAATTATCTTTCCTGGCTATGATATGACAGCTGCCCTGAGTGAGTGCAACAGGGAAAAAACTGAGCTAAGTCCTAAGGAAAAGAGTTATTAAAGGAAAAGACAATAATTTTATTTGAAAAAAAAAAGAAAAAAAAAAGTCTACCAAAATTTCCTCTCCATTTCAACTTCATGTCATATTACTACAATCCTTCTTTTTCTTTAAGACACCAAATTCACATATATTTACATTATTTTAACTGTAAGGCCAATTTCATTGATGGAGTAGGATAAGGTGAAGCAAGATTGTAAATCATTGTAGATTCAGGGTGATGGTGAAGAAAACCGTTTTAGATCTGATCAGTTTTTGTGTAATAAAATTTGTTGAACTCAAACATTAGCTCCAATTTTAACATGAATTACAGTTTAAAATCACAGATGCTTTGTATTTAATAATACATGAAGCTTATGCAGGAATGTTTTTCATACAGGAATGTATCTGGGGACAAGTCTGCTTTCAGTATGTATTTTTCGTTTTCGTTTCAAACTTACCTACTCAACTAGAGGGGTCTGGAAACAAAATCAAACAAATTTACCTAAAATACTAGTTTAATAAAATAAGTTTGTATACTTCGAATTCTTTTTCATACATTTTTGGTTCCAGGGAAATGGAAACTGAGGAGCAAGGGTGCCAGATTTCGTGTTGTAGGTGGGACCTGTTTTTTGTTTTTTATCATTTTCTCATCTGCCAGAGATGTAAGATGTTCATGGAAGTGACAAATTGAACCTCCAGTACAGGAGGATTTGAGGACGAGTCACTTTACTCCACTACCTTTGCTCTCCCTTCTTATTAAGCAGATGAGGTATATTTGTTTGAATTTTGATTCAGAATGTTAGAAATGAACAAAGACTGCTTAATGGACAAACTGTTCAAGGATTACATGAATTGAAAAGGTTTTTGGGGAGCCCATTTTTCACAATGTCTCTAGCACAAGACATCACTGCTAAGACAGCAGTGGATGCCAGCTTTAGCCAGGAGCCATTTCTGCAGTATTTTATTCAAACAAATCCATATTAAATGTATGTTCTGGATCACCCTTTTCGTAGTCTTTCTCAAATCTTCATCTACTTACTTGTAATATATCTCTTTTTCTTTTAACTGCATGTATTTTAGAAAGTTACCTTCTTGTGTTGAGTTCTGTAGGTCACTTACTTCAAAGGGATTAAAAGACTAATAAGAAGTATTTATTATAAAATTTCTTTTTTGTGAGTATTTGGGAAGAGTGAGTTTTATGATGTCACTGTAACTCAAGTTTATTGTCAAGTTTTCAAATCCTTCCCTGAAAAGAGCTATGTTAATTGTCAGCCTGTACCTATAGCAACAGAAATGCTACAATTTCCAGCCAATCTTCTTGTGAAAAGTTTCTCAAAGCACTGCTTTTAGAGGAACATTCAATTCACAAGTAAAGATGGAAGAAAAAAGAGTCAAAGAATTTTGATTTAAACTGTATTACAAATTTGCTGTCTACATCAGTAGATGCGTCTTGGTTCTCTTAAATCCATAAAAAAATTCTGATTTGGATCAGGTAAATTTGGAATAAAACACCCACAAAACATCAACAGAAAATATTTAGGCTTTTATAAATAAATCAAGGTAAAATACTATGGCAAATAAGCTATTTTTCAGAGTATGATGTGCCCAGCTCTGGTGTCAACAAGAGGTCATGCTCTCCTGTCTTCAGAAGTGAGTCTGAATAAGACTGACATAACCTAACCCCAGAAACTCCCCAATGTAAATTTACTGCCATAAAAATGGGTGCTCATTACACTGACAAGATCCAGTTTTAATATTGGCAGGTGTAATGAAATCTTCCTCTGCATCACAGTTCCTGAGCTCTGCCATCCTTGTTATTGCACTCCTGAAACTCTCTTAAGTACAGAACTTGGCATTTGCATAAATTCCCTGAGGATCTGTGAGGAAAATGTTCCAAGGCCCTCCGGGGCTAAGTGTATCTGGTGAAGTATATGAATAAATCTGTCAGTTTTGAGTCATTAGGAATGGATGGCTTTAGGGTTGGTTTTAAATGGGTGCCAGAATATCTCAGGGTTTTACTAAAGACAGAGGATGGGCAGGATAAGCTTACATTTTATTTCTTGTTTGGATAGGGTTAATGGGAATGTTTCCAGGAATTGTGTGGGAGTTACAGAATCATAGAATCATTTAGGTTGGAAAAGACCTTTAAAATCAAGGCCAACCATTAACCCAGCACTGTGAAGTCCAACACTAAACCACATCCTTAAGTTCCCCATCTACAAAGTCAGTAACACGTATATACAAGTTAATAGTATTAACATGGAAAAACTGACAGTCAAGTTGAATGCCATACCCATTTTCTCTCTGTTTTATTGCTCACAGTCTAGGTAGCATAAATCAGTACTGGCTCTTATTGAATTTCTAAAATGACTTGCAACTGTCTCATACTATTTTTTCTCTATGAATTAAAGGCAAATCATATAGGAGGATAGAAGGTAACACATTAAAGCACTGAGTTTATGTTATCTCAAATATATGTGTTTGGGACTTGTTAATGGGAATATGGAGTACAGGTACAAGTCACAGGAAAGTAAATAACTTACCTTCTCTTAGAAACCTGACCTTTCAGACTGAATTACATAAGCTAGGGCCAAAATACCTTTCAGTCCCTAAGGAAAGGAAGGAAAGTCTTCCACTGTCAGTCATAGTTTTTGTTGTGATGTGCCTGAATCTTCCTAAGATTCTGTGTCTGATCTTCTGTACATTTAAGTGAACAGCCTCAAAAAAGTCCACAAGGTCCAGTTCTGTAACACCTCAGGTCTGAGAGGTTTGCATGTTATGCCCTTCAGTCTCCACAATATTTGACCCGAAGTTAAAGTGGAAAACATTTCTGAAAGTCAAAGTTGTTTGACTGTTGTCGGGTTCACAAAACTAAAGTAGCAAAAAGTCCCTCTTGTGTGCTGACTCTGCTGCTCAAAAATGCTTAAACACAGAAATAAAATTGCAGCTTGATCTGAAAGTCAAAAGCTATAACCGGGGACAGGGGAAAATTCTTTGTCTTCTCTGGATCTCATTGGCACTGAGGAAGACCAGTGTCACATACTCGCTTCTCCTTGCTATCAAGATCTTTGTATTAGACTCAATACACTGAGGCATTTATGCTTAAATGCTGTCATTCATGAGGCTTGCCAGGATGTCATCTCCAGGATATCATCTCCTGGATGTCACCTCAAGGATGTCATCTCCCTGCTGCCCCAGAAGGACTGATACACCACTGTGCTGCGTAGGTAAATCAGGTAATCCCAGGTGCATCTAGTAATCCAAGGAATGTATTGTGAAGCTGCATTCTCTAACTGTGGACTCATTAGGATATGATAACAAATGCATAAAGAATTTTAAAATCTCAAAAATCTGAGCTTTAAAAACAAAGGAGATCACATACATTGCCCATAAAACTCTGTGTGTATTAATATTTTGTATAAGCAAATAACATCAGAGATCTTAGAGAATCACAGAATAATTTGGGTTGGAAAAGACCTCTAAGATTGTTGAATCCAACCCTTATTGTAGCACCACTATGTTCTCCACTTAACCATGTCCCTAGGTGCCACATCCAGATGTTTTTATAACATTTCCAGGGATTCCATCACTTCCCTGGCCAGCCTGCTCCATTGCTTGACAACCTTTTGGTGAAGAAAATTTTCCTAATATCTAAACTAAATTTCCCCTTGAATCTATTTATCTTTTTCCCATTGTTTCTTGGGAGAAGTGGCTGACCTGTACCTCCTTACAATCTCCTCTCAGGCAGTTACAGAGTGATGAGTTCTTTACTGAACCTCCTTTTTTTCCCAACCTAAACAGCCCCAACCTCCTCAGCTGCTCCAAGCATAAACCTTGTACAAGCACAAGTAAGCAGATCCTTTGTTGTGTAGCAAAATGGTCAACTATTCTAGATAATCTGGAATATTCCGCAGCTGCCTACATGCAGCAGATGCAGATTCCCCTGCCAGCAGTCAGATTTATGGACACAACCCACTTAGTTTCTAAGAAAAATCCCATCCTGCTGCACAAAATAATCTGTTACAGTAACATGTCCATTAAAACTGCTACAAGGGGCTAATCTAGAACAACTTTTCTCCTTTTGACAATTACTCAGAAAGAAAAAGTACCATTCCTTGGAAATGAAACAGTTTTGCTAGAATCACATATTTCCCCCCTCCTATTATTGCCACACTGAAGACTTCATTTTCTTTTGGGGAACCTCAACAGGTGGTAATCTAGTTTTGAACTATTGCCATTGCCTCTCCTAGCTGCAGACTATCATATTTTTGTTGTTTTAAATACATAAGAAGTGAGCAAAATCCGTAGGTGCCGGAAAACCAAGAACAATTTAGAGATGACTGCTGTAACATTAAGTACTCTAAGCTTATCCAGCCTGGACTTCTCCTGAGGAACACAAAGACAAAACTGTAATAAGCAATTTGGCAATCACTTTTTTTAGGGCTAATCTATTATCAGATTATTAGATCTCTCATTTTCAATAAAGATAATATATTATCAGTGAATGATTTAATATAAACAAAGTATGAGTATCTGTGTCTGTTTATTTATTTATCTATTTATTTATTTATTTTTTTATTTTAATTATTCCATCAAATGGAGATTTCTCTTTTGACGGTTAGACTGCTGATTGTGTCCCAACATTTTGGTCTCATCCGCTTTTTCAAGTAGTTTGTTGCATTTGTGAATTTCCTGGCAAAGCAGGCTCCAGTGGAAAAACACACGTTCTTCTTAAATGTGACATTCTGAGAAAACACCTTCTTGTTTTTAACTTGAAACTATACTAATGCAGGTTTCTCTCTGAAATGAGCTTGGCTTCCTGCCAGATTATCTTATAGAAGCTCAGATTCTCTGTGGAAGCCTCAGTGTGCCTTCAAAGCAAAGGTGTTTGGGCTTTGGGCATCCTCCACTTTAGCCCAGTCTGGGCATGTGGGCTGCTTTAGTGACAGGGGATGTGCAGTAACTCAGGGTTTTAAAAGGTTCTGCTCTTCCCAGGAAATGCCAGAAATCTGACAACTTAGAAATGCTCCCCAAAGTATGGGATAGGGGATGTGAAGAGGGTAGGTAGTCAAGAATGTAAGAGTTGCAGAGAGCTTATCTGATCTGGACAAGTCTGACCTGGAGAGCCCTAGATTTTCCTTGTTCTTTTATCTATAAAAACACCATGTGATACCTTTCAGCTTTTCTAGAGTCCTGAAAATACTGAAGTGAGCCTCAAGGTCCACAGCTCTGGGGCTCCTGGAACTCCCAGAATCCCTTTGATTCTCCACGGTGTTGTGCATAGAAGGCCTGGACACCTTTATTTCTAGTTCATTATTTGATTTAGGCAAACATATACAGGTTGTACCTTTAGTTTTTAACGATATTCCTCCTTAAAATAATGCAAAAAAACCCAAACGAACAAAAACACAACAATAAAACAAAAACAAAGAAAACAAAAACAAAGGAATAGGAAAATGGAAAAACAACCCAGTCACCGGTGGCTGATTAATTTTTCTTTTGACACATTGTTTTCCTAATGTTTTATTGGAATAGGATAACATTTGCATGAACATGAAATCCACAAACATGGGCTTTTAATAACCAAACTGCTAACTTAAGTGTCATAGCAGTGTTTGGGTGATTAATGAAAGGTGTTCATAGCACCGCTTACTCTGTTTCATTTCAGCAGTTGTGCAAAACTCCTTCCAGGGTGTTTGCCACGCTGTTCCCTTTACAGAGCAGTCTCCATATGTTCATTAAGGTGGAAAAAAATAAGGAAGCTGACTGCAGGTGTCAGCTGAAACCTGCAGAGGATCACTGCTTCAATGGATTGTGCTTTCGTCTTTGATTTGCAATTAACATATTTCTGGACTTCAGACATATTTTGTCTGTTGTCCCTGGGGTATCATCATTTCCTTTGTGTGATTTGATTTCTTTCTTCCTTTATGTTTTTAAGGATTACATTTTTACAGACACAAAGAAAGATGTCTGAGGGCAGAAACTATTCTGCTGCATTTGATCACCGAGCAATGGCATATTATGGTATTTGCTTCTTTCCCTGTGTTTTGATAAAGCACACAGTTATCTTTATGCTGAGGACCTTAAAATCTCTTGGGAAGGCCATCTTAAATGGGGAATCAAAACAATTCAGGCTTCTCGTCACAACTACGAATTGAAAAAGAAACACACACACCATGTTCACTCCCTTAGCTGGGCTGTTTTTAATGAGGAAATGTGGAAAACTTTTATTTTTGTACAGTAAGTAATGAGGTGCCTTACATGGGACTGAACTTCTGCAACCATCATAAGACAGCCCAGCATGGCAAAATCTCTGACTTCACCTTTTCACTCTTGCCTCCTACTTCCTGTTGTCTCCTCCTGTCTTGGTCAACTCTGATGTGCTACTACAAAGGAGTGAGCAAAATTGATGTAGGGAGGCTCCTGCCCTGATTTGCAAGGTTAGGAACCAGAGAAAATCAGCTTAAAATCATCTTCTGCAGGGGCTTCAGTTTTTTATCTTTATAAGAATGAGTGGTGAGAAAAACTGATGTCTGGACTGAGTTGACACAGGTCATTCTTTCTGGCCTCAAGCTGGCCACAAATCCAGAGGAGAAACTCTTTTCACGTGTTGTCAGCATTTGTGGTAGTGTTTGAAAGGAGGCAGTTGTCATGCTTAGCATCTGCATGTTCAGAAGCTAGTGCTCCTACTCAGAGGGGAGGAAGTTAGTCATCCAAAATCCTGGGGAGAGAGGGGAAGCTGGTTTTGTTATGAGGAGCCAATGTGCTAACCAAAAAAACATGGAAATAGAGAGATATGGATGGGTGCCATGGTGAGTGAAGATGTTTTTTCAGAATTCAGTGTTATCTCACAGACTTGCTACATCCTATACTGTTTATGCTGGTGGAAATGTCAGTACAGTAAACGGATGCATCATCCATTTCTTGGACATGATAATATCAATAAGGCTCATTTCTATGTGCTTCACATGGCTTCCTTTTGAAGGTTCCTGCCTGAGATTGCTAATACCAGCTTCATTTATAAATATGGGGCTGCAGTACACACTCTCTTGTGTGTGTACATGTCCTTTAATTCTTTTGCCATTCAGCTGACTTAATTGGTATGATCAAGGAAGGAAATCCTAAGAATTATCCTCGTGTTTTCACTCTCAGGCCTTTTTCTTATCCAGTATAGTCCTAGATCTTCCTTAGAACATTAAAGAAACTGAAACTTGTTGGAGAAAGTAGGAGCTACCCCTTTATGAAACACTGCAGTCTTTTTCTAATTTAGGAATTTTATTTCCTCCAGAGAGAGTCTGGCCCATGAAAAAAAATATATCTGAGTCTGGATGTTTTGCTCTTCTCAGCTTATCAGCAACAACTTTGGAAATGATAGTTGCACATAAAACAATTTCCTCTTGAAGATCTTTCAAATCAAGCACTTCGAGGATGGTCTGATGGAAATCTATATATTCTATATTGCATCTTTGAAGAATTGCTGTCCCTCTAATTGTAGTCTCTGCTTCTTGTCATCTAACATCCCAGTTGAAAACATTTTACTGATGTTGTGCTCAAACATTTCCATTTTTTTTCCTGTCTGTCTTGGTAAGGAAGGTCAGAATGCAAATGGAGATTTAAAAAACTGTAAAATTTGTTTTCAGACTGTCTTTCCTATGGGGCAGAACTTGTTGGTCAATAGCAGCTGCTGTTACAACTGCTGAAAAAAATACAGAACATCTCTACATGACAAGGCCTTAAACAGATTTCAGAAGTACTACTTGCAGGTAACAGTGTAAAGCCTGGGTGCACTCAGCTGTGTGTATTACACTTTTCCTCTTTAAAACCAGTATTTAAGCACACAGTGGCCACAGTAATTTATGGAGCAAATCCTGAAAAATTCTAAATCAGGATTAGTGTCTACTAACTCTATTAAGTTCTATTTGGCAGTCAACCAAAATGTCAACTGAGCTCACATTCCTCTTTATCCGGTAACTAACGCTGTAGAGGGCACATGTACAATATCAAGTGGAAAAAGGTGTCCGGGGTAACACTGCAACTGTCAGGCCAAATTCTCTGCTGGCATAAGTCACAGCATTCCCAAACCAGATCTTTCAGAATAGCCCGTCTGTCTCAAATTAATTTTTCGTATTCACTTTTTAATAAGCAACTTTCCAAGCAACGAGGGTTTTTTAGCTGCATGACTCCTATTAAAGTCAATAGGAGTCATGTAGCTAAAACCCTATGTGATGCTTGAATTTATTGGAAATTGGCAACTGCTGCTGAGAGCACTTCTATTGTTTGGTCTTCCTGCCCAATCATCGCTCTCTGCCTGGTCTTGTAGCCCCTTGTGCTCCTACTTGCTGGAATCTCCACGCCTAACCTTTCTGTTCCTTCCCCAATATCCTTTCACACAAAAAATAAAAGAGCCTCCTCTGTAGAATCATTATTGCCTCATGCCCTTTTGTTTGGATTTTCTGTGTGTAGCCTCTTTGTTCATCCTCAGCTGTTGCTGAACTTTGCTGCTGGCTGCAGTGGATCACTGCATCGTCCGTGCAACCACTTGCATTTGCACAACACTTTGGCATGTGGTGAGATGAAAGATGCTCGGAAAAAAAACCTGGCTCCTTACCATTTCATTCTGAAAATCGAGGAGTTAATGTCATCACTTTACTAAAAAATGAGCTTCTAGAAGGTGTTATCAGTTCTTACTTGAGGGTTACTTGCTTCTCTAAAATGATGTTATTTCACTGAAATATGTTCCACTGAAATTCCACTGACAAGTTTTAACCAGTGTCAGTATGGGCTGCAAATTGAACCCTGGGAGCGTTGCTGCAGCATTTACCCACCAACAACTGAAAGCTATGTTTATTTCCTTAAAAATGCCAAACCAACTTGTTATTTGGTTCCCTAAACATTTTATGTGGACATGCATTGGGGCAACTTTCTAATTTGTACATGTATCACAGAATCAGAGAATGAATGGGTTGGAAGGGACCTTAAAGATCATCTCATCCCACCCCACTGCCATAGGTAAGGACACCTTGCACTGCACCCAACCTCAAATCATTCTATGATTCAGTGATGAAGATTTATTCTTTTCCCAAATGTGGCCGTGAAATCTCAGTTTGAGAAAAAGGCTTTATTAAACAACACTTTGCACACTGTTTTACACACAGCTTTAAGAACACTGTATAGGAAAATTGTTAATGATGGAATCTGAGTCTTGCAGCTGTCTAATAAAGGATAGAGGCTGTCCAGTATTCTGAAGAGAAAGTGTAAGTCAGATTCCTCCAGGCACTATAAGTTTTTTAAAAATAATCCTAGGATTGAAAATCAAATCTATCAGGCAGCAGCTTGCCAGCCAGCCTGGCTAAAGTAAAATGAAGATTATCTTTGAGAAGATCTTGAAGACCAACAGACCTCTGAATACAAAACTCTTTCTGGGACAGTTATTGTTGAAACCCTCATTAAATCCTCATCTTTCAATATGGATGCATCATGCAAGAAAAGGCCCAGTGTAAGAAGATCTTCCATTTATTTTTGCTATTGTTATCTGAAAAATCTTCAAACGAATCTTTGTTTTATTAAATGAGTGGCTTTAGTGCTCATCTCAGGATGTCAGAGCTTCAGACGCTTTATTTGCCTATCAGAGGTGCAGCAGTTGAGATGCAAATGTCAGTTCTTGAACATCGCTCTTTGCCCTCATTATTTGGGGCTGTGCTTACACACAAAGAGAGTCCTTCTCTCTTAAGCTTCTCTCCTTTCCAGTCTTGCTTCCTTTACAACCAGAATAATTTAAGTTAGTGGCAAGTGCTGGGACCATTTTTCAGGGTTTATCTTGAAAAAAATGCTTTCTTTATCTTAGTGAATTTTCTTGGTAACACTGCTGCTGCACAAGCTAAATTGCAAGTGTGTTTCCATTTGACAGGGTTCAGAATGACCTTTGCTCATTTTCCACAGTATTTTCTGTGGAACATTTACCATAGCCATGTTTATCAAAGTAGGGTTTTTTTCAGATTTTCCACTTTTTTAGAAGTCCAGTGTTTGGCCTGAGAAGTATTTTGTTAGGAAACAAAAGATACCAGAAGCTGTGAAAGGTAAAATGTGCAACATGAACACATGCAACAAAAGTGCTAATAGTGATACTAACATCTTGGAAAGGGAGAGTGGGTCAGAGATTTGTTTTTGAAGAAGAAAAAAGAAAGTTTTCATTAAAAAACACTCTATCTGGAGTAAATCTGATCTGATCTAAATTTGAACTGCCCGTAAGAAAGCAGAAAACCGTGTCACTCTATGGAATATCCAAACTAAGCAATCCCCCAGCTAAGAGATTTAGTACAAAGTTAGTTTTAAACTGAAGAAGACCAACACTTTAATCTTTTTGCTTGATTTCCCTTTCAAACACAGTCATCCATTTAGCTCCCTGCTGTCCTCATGAAGAATTTCCTTACGATGAAATCAGGGTTAGGAGATTTATTATGCAACGAGCAGAGCAGGTTCAAGCTGATAAAGGCTTCCTGGGTGAGTGAAGGATGCTTAATGCCAGGAAAGATACTCTTTTAATGTGAGGTTCTTGACCATTTATTACATAAAAATGTTAATCTGATAGTGTTTTTAATCTGCTTGTTATCGGTGGTGGCTGCTCTGCGTTAAAAGACAAGATAAAAGGGAGAGCTGAAGTAGCAGATTTGGGGAGCACTCGCTCAGTTAACATGCTGGATACAACACACCTGCTTCCCGTTTATCTGCTCTTCCAGCGTGAGGAGGAAAGGGCTCACGGCTGTGATAAGGCACAGCTCGCTGGGCTGGTTGGGCAGCGCTGAAAGGACACGGCGCCGCAGATAAGCCGTACCAAAGGCTGGGACAGTCATTTCCCAGAAAACTCTGCAGAGCAGAGGATTTGCTTTAAATGCCATTTTGAGGGGCTCTCCAAAGACAAAATAATCCCTTCTTGCTGGTCCACATCCCCCTTCCACCCCACTAACTGCTGTGTGACCTGCAGAGTTCATGACGCCAAACTTCCTGCAGATCTGCATCCCTGTTGTGCCCTGGGCTTGTTCCAGCTAATGTGTGGGCTGGTCCTCCTTGTGGAATCTTGGCAGATAGGAGACACTGTGATTGGTCCTGGATTTTGTGCATGCAAAAATGATTGTTGATGTAAAATACAATGTGGCTGTCAAACTGGGCTGAGGTCTCTCGTGGACTCAGGAGTTATTGGTGGCCTGGAGGACAAGCACTGTTATCATATAAGCCTTGTACTTTAAGAAGACCAAGATAAAGATTATCTCTGTCTGCAAGACAAAAATGGAAACTTATTCTTGAGGGATTTGGCTCAGTAGTGAAATTTTCAGGTCTGAGCTGACTCAAATATCTTCAAGCAGTCAAGCAGCTGGATAGCAAACAGCTTGCCCATTTCAGAAAATGCAGGGGATCAAAATCATTGACCTTGGGATGAAATCATCACCGACCCAAACTTTTCTTGCCTAAGGAGACATGAACCCATTTCCTGAACTGAAACTTCAAGATTTCCCACAATCTAGTAAACTACCAAACCAATCAGACACATTTTTACTTTGGGATGACTGCTTTTTACCAAATATGATATTTACAATTACCATTTCCTTTGAAATCAATAAAAAAATACTTCAGCAATGCATCTGAGCAAATAGACTCTCTGCCAGGCACTAAATGGGTTAAAATTACTGAGGCAGCCAAAAGTACTTTGTGTGGCAGAAGCTTCAGACCCTCTGAGTGAACGGGGAGTATTAGCAGATGGATCCCAACTGATCTCTAGTGGTAGGACACAGGAAGGAGTGAAGAAGAAAAACAGTCACAGGCATAAACCCTATGGTTTTATACATCAAGTCCTACATCCAAAAGCAAATTGGAAGTCAGTGCAAGCTGCAGCGAGTTGGTGTAATGTGTGTTGTTCACCAGTTCTGCTAAGTAAGCGATCAATGTATTTACTCCCTGGATGGAATACAATCTTGCTGTTGTGACAGTGCTACCTCTACTTCTCTGTGAAGAAAAGTTACTCCATGGAGCCTGTGATTCCTATCTGGTCAGAGTCCCCATTCTACAGAAGATATTTTTAAAGATAACTGAAAATCATAAAAAAACAGACTTACTGAACATTTGCAGTGAACCAAAGCCAAGAAATTCAGACGCAGGGTAAAAATTCAATGGCTAGTGATTAGTCCAATCTATTTTACTGAGATACTGCCAAGTTATCTGGATGGTTTCAGCAGAACGCAGCACTTCTGCAACCCTCACATGTAGCAGACAGTTTTGGATGGATCTGGATGAAATTCAGCTTTTTGCTGAATTTTCTTTTTTATGTATTGTTAAAGGAAAATCTTGTCAAAGTGGATTGGTTTTTTGTTTTTACTTTTGCTGTTCATGCTCACTCAGGTGTCTGGCTTTATCTTAATGTTACAAATGCAAATTCATCTACTCACAGAGCTCAGGTTCAGACTAATCAGCCAACAGCAGTCACAAGATACTGTTCTATCTCTTAGGCTATGGAGAAGTGAAAGAGGAAAGGAAGGTGGGAGCATGAAGAATGGGCACAGACTTTCAGCTAGAAGTGAAAAGAAGTCATTGTGATGAGGCCTGTTTTTGCAAGCCTAAAACTTGGCTATGAATTTTCTGCATGCTGTATAGAATAGTATGGGAAGTTGAGAGAAACAGAAGCAGACGATATCTTTCCTGGGCATCACTTCAAGGGCTTTGGAAAATCATGGTAAAACCAGCCTAAATGAATATTCTGCTTTTTTTGACCATCGCAGTTTGTTACTGGGAGATTAATGAGAAGAATTTGAAGCAGAAGATTAATATAGTCTATTCTAATATCCTACTCCCCTCCTCATAAATCTCCCATTATTACATATGCACTAAGCAGCACGTTGCTTCACCTTCTCTGACACACAAGTCTACCAACAGCTCTCTTTCATTTTCTCTCTTGTCCTTCCCAGAGGTCAGTAGTCAAATAATCCCCACTCCTCTCCAAACTGATATCCTCTTCCCTCCCACCAATGCCTTACCGCCGCTAATGAACAGAGAGGCCAAGAAAGGAAAAAAATCAGATTCATGGAAAAATCCTCTTTGGATCAACTCTTGATTTGAGTGTACAGATATTTAAATACAGTGTGGAAATCAACTGAAATAGTGCAAAATTAATAAGATTTTGATATTTGCTTTGCTGCCAGAGTTAAGTTGTCTCCTTTTCGTCTTGGGAGAATTAATCAGTCTGCCCTTTCATTCTTGATCTCTCACTCTAAAGAAGCCTGAGTTAACATCACAGATGGCCACAACAACCTCAGCTGTCAAAGGGAGTGCACCCAGAAGAGGAAGAGCTGACAACCTAGGTGGACTCTCATGTGCTTTGGCTCAACTTCAGGAAGCATTGCAATTAGACCCCAAATGCACAGGAGAGCAGACATAGCCATCTAAACACTTCATGGTCACAGACAGCTTGCATTCCCACAGCGTGCCTAGGAGAAGAAATCATAGCTGCATTTTGATGTTATACAAAGATAAAGAACCAGCTAGATTAAGTGATTTATTTAGGGTCACTCAGAACATCTCTAGTTGAATCAGAAACACAGCTTCAGTACCTGGAGCCCTGCTCCAGTTAGCAGTCGTATCTGCCTGAGTGACTGACTACCCTTTCACTCCACAGAATAACAAAATCAACTCTCCTGAATACACCCTGTTAGAAATGTTGTCCCCTGTAGCAAGATTGCAAGAGATTCACAAGCCTCCTACGTGCACAGAGACCAGAACAACCCTGCTAAATGCTGTCCTAAATTATTCTTGTGCAAAATTCGTTTGGTACAGAAAAGGAATAGTAGAAAAGGCGGAAGGAGATGAGCTGTTCTTGAAAGTTTTTCTTATTATGCAAACACAGAGTCCAAAGATTTTCCAGGGAATTGTTGTGTTAAATAGCCACAGTTGTAAATGGTGAATTCATAAATGAATACAAATGTGTGGCTGTCATAACTGGCAGATGACACTTCCTGAAGGATAAGCTTGTACTCTTCCCCAGCGAAGGCAGCATGCAAGAGTTTCATCTCCTGAGACTTCTAATGTACAAATTCTTTGGCAATTCTTCCTAAGGCGGAACTGTTTTTAATTTAGAAGACGTCAACCTACTTGTACTAGTGGGAGAAATTAATAAGCCAAGGATGCAGGTTGGCTGTACTGTAATACTGAGTAGATATGTCTCCATTAATTGCAGGATTGTCTGTGCTCACTTAAAAGCTGTTCTGTCTCAGAGCTTGATCCTGTTGCTTGTGCTCAGATAAAATTCCCTTGAGCTTCTAACACCTTTGCTGTTGCTGACCCCTCAGGGATGGGTTTGTTTCATGTCTGCATAGATCACATGCTGAACCATATATTTCTTCTCTCTGTATAGCACAGATATGAATATAGATCACCATATGTTCTCTAATACTAGGCTCCATTTGCGTTAATCTGTCCTAGACATTTAGAAGGGCAATTAAAGCAGAGAATCTAAAAGCTATGTTCAAGTGACCTCGACTGTAAACAGATATTTGGATCTAATATTTCCTCCTGGCTGCTTTAACCAAGCTCCACATAGAACGTCACCACAACCAGCTTTCCCTCCTAACCAGATTTGGGCACTTCATGTTGCCTTAAAACAACCTTGATGAATGGGGCACAGTAAGGCTGTGACAGAGAAAGTTGTTTACTTTCATATCTCAACCCTTAGACTGGTACTTTTCTACCAGCTTTATGACTCTTCTCTACTGAAACTCATCCAAAGGCCCTATGCAGGAGAGACAGGACATTTCCCGCAACTCATCTTGCAAGCTGGAGGATAAACCTGGTCTAAAGGACTAGATGCAATGCTTAGGCTTGCAGATATTCTTGCAGATTTGCAATGTGTACACGTATATGAGAATAACCAAAGTCCTTTAGTTTTCTGTCTCCACTTCTCTTCGTGATTAATCCACCCCAGTAAGCAATCTATTGTTTGCTGGACTGACTTATTCCCCACATTTAGTAACTCTATTCATGCTATTAAGTGAATGATGCTCTCTAAATACCAGACATATATTATATACACTTAGACTTCTTGAATCTTTTCGGGCAACAAAAACTTGCCAGAATTATTGCCGTGCTCTCCATACATAACCTATGTAAATGTTTCTAAATTATATCAAAATTAAAAAAAAAAAAGAAAAAAGAAAAATAAAGGGAGAACAGAAGAAGAAGAAGCTTTCATTCTTAAGTGAAATTCTGTACAGTTCAGCACACTCCTAGGCAGTGGGCATGGGCATTTTTCGCGATGATTGCCTTTCTTTCTGAATAGGAAGGAAGTTCTCCCCTGTGTATAAAAGCAGCAGATATTAAATTTTAGATGGTGTTGTATTTAGGAACAGATTTCAGAAGGTGAACTAACACCAGAAACTCACCAGGAGGTTTTGTTTAGGAGGTGGGTACCTTCTACTGACACAAATATTCTTAAGAATAGTTTAAGCAAACAGAAAGCATGCCATACTAAGTTGCAATCAGCTGGGTTAGTATTATTAAGTATTTGTTTTAACTGACGTTGAAGTTTCTAGTCAGATTTCGATCTTGAGTAGCTTAAAATACAGTTGTTGAAACTACCCCAGGTTCCCATTGACATCAATAAAATAACCTTTTGCTCATTTGATTGATTTAGTTTCTGGCCATTGGAAAAACCCTGCATAAATGTTGGCAGTTTTGGGGGTAGGGAGCAGAGCTATAGCATAACCTTCCACATATTACTTTAAAAAAGGACTTTATAGAATTCCTTTTTTATGCTATCAGTTGTCTGAAGGAGGTGAAATCAGTGCTTCATGAAAATGAACCATATTCTCTTTAAAAAAGAGACCAACCTACCATGTGTGCAATTATTTGATCAACAGAGGGAACTTCACTCTCCTAAGCAGGAGCTTACCATGGAGTTACAATTACATCCTTTTATAAGGCAAAAGGACTGCGTGGTCTAGTATTTGAGATGACTCCAGACCAAGATTCAGATGTTTCATTGAATTATTTATGACCTGGGACAGATACACCTGCTCTCCTTGCCTTTCTCACTTCCCACTCTTTGTATGTCACTCGCTTTTTTTTCAACAGGACACTTTTTTGTGCAGATTTCTTTCATTCTGTACCACAGCAAGCACCAAAAAACCTTGGCTTTAAGCAGAAACTGTAAAACAGGAATATCAATGATAAGCAACATCTACCACGCAGTACAAATTGCTGCAAAATGGTACATAGGAAAGCTATTGGAAAAAAATTCATTTGAGATATTTAAGGTTCAGAAAATTTGATGATTCAGTCTAATTGAGTGCATTAAACAAACTATATTCAAGGGATATGCTCCTGGCATGCTGTAAAAGCCTTCTTTTCCCCATTTTAAAATGAGAAATCTAGTTAATTAAATTTACTTACTAAACAGCTTGTATTCCAACAGTAGAATGTGACAGATGTCTTTCATAAAATTAGTCATATTGTGGTAATTTTCCCCTTTCCCCAAAACATTGTATGATTATGGGCATATTTTCTCCTGTTAAAAAGCTATCTGTCATAATTGCTAACGAATTCCACTCAAAAATGTTCTGAAAGGTGTTCTGAGTGAAATGTAGGAAAGTTTTTCTGTGACATATTTTCTCATTGCCACCTTATTCTGTGGGCTGTTAGCTGCTTGCAGAATACTGCATAATTTTAAAGGCTTATACTTATAAAGGCCAATCATGTATTAATTCATTTGGTATTCATTGAGAGACCTTTAATCATGATGGATTAATTTATTATAAATGCGGATATAATATGTTATTTCATAATATCACTACTGTAATTTAGTAATTAAACAGTCTGTTATTATTTCAATCACTGCCCAGATCTGTATCATGATACAATGTTTTGCTCCACGGTGAATTATTTTACATTACATATAGGACAATGGATTTTTTTTTTTAAACTAAACCTTTGTGGAAGCAGAAATATACAAGATAATACTTGACTCTGATATTCTACTTTGTCTCTGAGATGATTTATACTCAGAACCAGCAAGTCAGAGGCTTGCAGTGATCACGGCTCTGATCCAAAGCTGGCTGCACTCAGCATCCTGGACCCTATTGTGAGTGAGAGGGGATGTAAATACTTAGCAGGAAAATGATATGGAGAGACCAATAATCAGGCAGGTACACCAATTAAATGCAATCTGAGATAACAAGTAGAAATTGTTAGATACAAGAAAATTTAACCTGTTGTTTTTTGAAAACTGAGCAAGACTCCATGAATGCTGACCTGTACTCCTGCCCCACTAGAAAGACAAATATAGAGCTTCCCAAGGGACCTAAGATGAGGTCATTATACCTCCATTCTTGAATTGCATTCTTTTACATTTCTTATGCTTTTTGATGCTTTCAACTCAGAAGAGGAACTGGGGCACGCTTATGCAGATCCCATTTTACCAACGCCAGAGGTCCGAATATTACTGTGACCCACATGGAATGGCCCCAGGGAGAATCTGGATCAGAATTATAATTTCCATATGACAGATGTGCAAACTGTGCTGCTTGGAAAAGTGATACCTTGCTTTGGTACCTATAGTAAGTGTGGACGGATAAGATGTAGAATCTCTGGAAAATAACACTCAACCATTTCTCTGTTCTAACCACTTGGCCTGACTTTCTTCTCTAACACTTGCTGTTGTTATGTTGGAATTGACACCATAGCAGAACAACTGCATCACCTGCATCACTCACCAAATATGCTAAAGCTTTCCGTTTTTTTTTTTATTTTTTTCCCTTTTGAGTGAGAGAGGAAAAGGTAGTGGAAGTTGCCAAGTCTGTATCTCTGACTGGACACTAGAGAACAAATTGATCTGTTACTTTGAGCTCATTTTTTAAGCTCCCTCTATTGACATTTAAGTAACTGATTCTTCTCCATCATTGTTAGCTGTCTTTTTTCCTGCCTGTCAAGAGCTTGCTAAATTAAGATTCACAACCCAGGATAGTTTTCATATGAACCCAAAAGGAGTCAATATGTTTACTTAGATAAATGGTTATTTTACAAGGTAGTGTAAAATGCATAATTTTCTGTGGTATATAAAGCCATGAAGCACAATCCATCATGAGTGACTCATTTAATCTCTGATGTATCACTGGATGCCTTCTTCAAAGAGCAATCTGGAATAAGTGATTCATATTAGGAGATCTGGAGAAAAGCTGCACAGAGAGCAAGTGAAGAGATCAGAATCAAAATGATGATAATGTATCCTCAGTCATATAACAGAGATCACAAAATCCTGTTAAATCCTCTGGTGTATCACCCTCCCTCTTCAGGATTCACCCCCTCTAGAGCATTTTCTGATGCTTTTCCTTCTCACATTTCGACTGGATAACAGAGCTATCTGAAACTGGAGATGAGGAGCATTTTTACAGGCTAACAAATCTACTAGAACCAATGGTTTTAATCTCTCCTTGGCTACAGAATCAAAGCCAAGTTCTCTACAGGTGCAAATAGGATCTGCTCCACTGCCTTAGGTGGAGTTTCACTCATTTACACCATTAAAGAATTTGGCACTGAGGATGTGGAGATCAAAAGGTTCCAGTTGGCAAGGAGATGTGCAGAAGAGAAGTTGTCTGGGGAAATATTCTGAGAAGACTTATCTATCCTAGGAAAAGAGGAGTCTGGTATTGATAAATTCATATTATATTAAATTTTGGGACATCTCTTTTGACTCTGCTAATGCAAAACTGGCCACTTTGGGAAGCCTGCCAAAACCCTGAACAAGGAAAACACAGTGGTGTGCTCCTCTATGTGCATTTTCACACCATTGTATTATATGCATATTTGATGTTTTTATTTTCCACTGACATAACACTTTACTGGTGGTCTGTATTCATTTAATAAAACCAGGCTTGGAACATGTCCTGCCATAGCTGCTTGCACAACACAGACCAAAGAAGTATCATTAGTAGATGTGCCTGCATGATGCCACTACTTCACTGCCAGAAGCAATTTCCACCTAATTTGGAGTTCCTACATATGCAATGAAGCCTTTGCCATTATTGTTTTAGAAGCAACTAAGAAATATCTGTTTATTTGCTAATAAGAATTTTGGAAAATACAGGAAGGAGTGAAATATCAAGACTCATTTAGAAAAATTATCAAAACTAACATTTTGAGTGAGTAGAATAAGACTGTGTCATGCTCACTTGCTCTGGTAAATATATACAGCTGACTTTTCCAAAAGGACGACATCAGTATATTTACACTTTTATATTTTTGGATGCTTTTTCAGAGTCCAATTTGCTCCTGGACAAAGGCATATTGATGAGTACCTGGTGTGCTTATTTGGATGGACGTGCTTGGTTTGAAAGCCAGCTCCACTCCAGCAGCCCTCAGCAGTTCTCAACACCTCAGAGTCATCAGCCAGCTTTCCTTCCTCTAAGAAAGGCACAGTTCGTGCCTCTGCCCACACCTCTTCATGTAGCAGGAGGATTCTGCACCAGGGTTGCACCAGGTTGGATCAGGATCAAGTCCCTGTCCTGTGTCCATCAGTGGTCCACAGTGAATACCCAGAGCAGGCTGTAAGAGTAAAACAAGCTCAGAGTGCTTTTTCATCTTCCTAAACTTCCTGGTTCAGGGAGGTGCTGTAGGTACATCAACACTCTGAATTTTTATGACACAGGTTAGGACTATAATGTTATATTTGAAAACATCCTATTTAATATGTACAGACACCTGTTAGCAATTATTCCCACCTCCTCTTTTCAGGTCTGCACCTGGCTGAAGTTCAAATCAGAGACTGTGAGTACTCTGGGGAGAAATGTCCTTTTGTTCTGTGTTTCTACTAGTTATGTCTATACTCATAAAAGAAGACCAGGGATGTGGCTCAGGGACTATTTCCTGAGCATTCACAGAGCTTTGCTTGATAGTCTGCTCCCTTTCAGAACTTTGGGTCATGCCAAGTAAGACCCTCTAAAACACTCAAGCTTGGGCTCAGGGTCAGCAGGTACCACAGCAGGGGTGGATGGTGCTAGTTCTGCCCAGGCTGCAGATGAGTATGATTTGCACCTCAGCAACAACACGTGGGACTACAGGGTGGTCCTTGACAGAATCATAGAGGCCCACAATTATTGACCATGAAGTAACATGGACCATTTTCATCAGGACTTTCAAAGCCAGTTTCATTACCTTCCTAAGAACGAGCTTTCTTGCTCTGGAAAATTAATTATAAGACAAAGAATGAAGCTGCATAAAGAAACTTGGAGTCATGAGGATCTTTTGAGTCAAGATGTTCCCCAAATGAGTTTTGCAGCATGTGAAAATTAGTTCCTGTTTAAGTGTTTCCTGTCCTGCTTCAATGATATTTATTCTGTCCTAATGTATTCTGTGAAAATTACTGACAGAAATACATTTATATAAGATAAACCACTAGTAAGGGTCATAGATTCCCATCTTTATTTTAATAAAATCGTTGAAGACCAACTTATACAATTTGTGAATGAGACGGACTTGCCAGAGGTTTTTAATAGTTTGAGATATGAAGCTGATTGGAAATACAGAAAAAAAGAACTTATTCAGTATGCTCACTCTTATATTCAACCAAAGATAAGTAGCTGCATCACAAAAACATATTCATTTACCCATGAGACAGAAGAATATAAAGAAAATTAAACTATGACAATGTTTTTCTGGTTTATAGTACTCAGATTGTCCTCACATACAGAAGAGGTTGATTATCCTTGCTCTAAGTTATACAGCTTTTTGCTTAGGTAAACACATCAGCTGGTGATATTCCCATCTTTTTTGCAAAAGGTGGTATCTGTGCAGTAGATTATGAAATGTCCTGAAAGGCAGAAAAGATGTATCTGAAGAAAAGGAGTACAAGGACTGAGTATTGCCTTCCAGAAAATCTCTTTATTGCCTCATTTGAAATCAGAATTTTCAGTTTTGCTATAGAGAGGCAGCAGCTGGATCATTGTACGTTAGCAGTTAGAACTGGGGTAGATCTAATACAGAGGTAAAGTATAGAACCCTATAGATATCTAACTCTCATATTCTTTATTATACCTATCTCTACCTGCCTGCACAAAACTTTGAACAACTGTATCTATATAAGCAAGTTTGAAACCTCTAAAACTAGATAGGATGCTTTGCTGCAAGGATACAGTTAACCTATACCACAACCTGAACGGAGATGGTTATCCTTAGTGTAGTAATTCCTGGCCAAAATTATTTTGTCTGTGTGATACTAAAAACTGTACATGTTGGATCAGTAACTTCTGTCATCCTTAAAGATTAGTTGTGCTCTAGAGACCACTCTTTGCCATTTTGGGGCAGATGCTCAACAGACTTCAAGGGATCACTCTGATTTATAGCAACAGAAGGTCTGGCAGACTTATGTGAATGGAAATGAAGTTATTCTCAAGAAAAGAAAAAAATAAAGCTGAAATGAGCAATAATGTAAATATACCCTACATGTTAATGTTCTGAAGTGGGTATGAGTACATTTATGTGCCCAAAGCAAAATAGTTTCTGGGTTTATTAAATTGTGGGTATTTTTCCTTTGTTTATTCATAATTCATTTATTAATAAAGATTTCAGCTGTGGTACAGTCTTTATCCTACCATAACAGGAGCTCCTGGCTTCATAACTTCTCTGGAGCAACCCACATGATGAATAAGAGCTGAAGAATAGAAGCCAAATCCTTCTAGGCTCTGTATATTTGTGCTTGCCAGAAAAATTATGGCCAGCCGAAGGAGTAGGAGATGGAAAGTAGCCACCTCTGTTTTGGCTCTTCTCAAAGTCCGCTGAGGCCAATGTGCAAGCCTTTATACTTGGACCTACATAAGTACCTTCTGAAGTTGGATACAGGAACTGAGGGGCAGCAGAGACTGCTTATTTATGAGTTACTTAGCAGTCCCTCATGCAGCAATTGCCATAAGGCAGAGCCTCAGTGCAGCTTATTCATATACTCCTGGCAAAAGTTATCCTCATGGGGAGCTGTGTTTTCGGATGCTGCTGGCCAGAAAACGAGAATACTTTACTGCCTCTCTCACAGAATAAGAGTATATTCACTCTGGGGGCAGTTTTAGCATTTGGCCCTATGCCTGGACATCATTACTATTGGGCACTTACACTGAACACAACCACGCTGACCAAAGTCTGTACTGAAAAGATTACATTCTCCCAAACCAATATTTTCAATTTGGCCCTCATGCTTCTGACAGCAGGAAACTTTTGGAAGCATCACAGGTTGTGTTTGCTGTTAACAGCATTACCTGAAAAAATCCCGGTGAATATCACAGGTTTCATGAAAGCAAAAGAATACAGAAATCCAGTACCCTCTAGTGAAATGGGAGGAGCTGAAGTGAACAACATGTGCTCCACATGGCACAAGAACTCAAACTGCCTTTAAGTAGCTCTTCTAAGAAAGCATCTGGTTAAAGAGTTTGGGGCAAACCAGCAGAGCTTCCTTTAAATACAGAGAAGAATATTTTTCTGCTTATACTACAGCTTTACTTTTTGTAAATTTAAAAATACTCTACTTTGAAATGGGACTGACATCAGGCAGCAGAATCATGTATGAGTGTACCCTGAATCTAAAAGGGGAGGGAGCTTTGAGTTTCAAGCTGCAAGTATGCCTCTCACATCTACAGTAAAGTCTTTGTCTATATCTGGGCATAAAGAAGTATAAAGCAGCTAAAAAAAATTGGGTGCAAATCTGAATATCACCACATTTATGTCATCTCAAGGTGTAAGATTTCCAGAAACTGTACTTGTTTGATGGCTTGGCAGAGGCAGAAAAAACATGATGATATTCCAACAACAAAACATTTGCTTATTCGCTGAGCTTTAAACATTTCCTTGGTTGCAGTGGCTTCTATGGGACTATTCTCATACCATAATCTTAAGCACATAATTAAGGGCTTTACTGGATCAGTGCCTGAAAAAGCAATGCTGATTTCTGTTGAATGCACATTATGTTAGGGACCATTTGTAAGCTCATTAAAAGGAACGGAAAGGATCCAGCAGACACTGGACCAAGCCTCGTCTCAGGACTTTCATCAGAGAAACAACGTTGCCTCTTGTTTACACTTTCACAGGTCACTAAGTTCCCAGACTTCGAGTCATTGATTACATCGTATTACCAATGAAGTTAGAGATTTGCTGTCAGTTTAAATGGGTACAGGACAGGACATGAGGAAATAAACAGCAGAAACATGTACAATTTGTGATTCTGCATCTTGGGTACTTAAAAAAACACCCAAAACCAAAACCAAAACAAACCAAGAAAAACCCCAACCAAACAAAAAGGAGGCATGCTCATGAATTCACAGACACAGAACAGCCTCTGCTGTAGTGCTAAAGTACACTGCATGTGTCATGCAATGTGTTTGGGAATGTACATTGCTTTTCTTTGGAACAGCACTGGATATGACTCTTACTCTGCCTCCCCTTCCCTCAATGCCCACACTAATAAATCTCCCATTTGTCTCACCTGTAGTTACAACAAAGCTGTTCTCAATGGTGTTAACATCTGCTGTGGTCATTCTTCTGGGGTGAGAAAGGGAGAATATTTTCATTGCTCATTCATTTGTGAACACTTGTTAAGTAAAGCTGTCACTTGTGTCCAATTATGGGTGAGGATTTTATAGCACAGTTTCCTTCCTAAAGCTAAACTGACATGGCCAAGCTCCATTGTATAGGCATTCTTAAATTCTCCCAAGCCATATTTAAAATCCTTATGCTCAGAGATGGCAGGTGCCATGTGTTTTCACAGCTACATTAACAAATGCAATTTTGTGGCAACTTGACCATGCCAGTGAAGCAGTAAATTTCTGTAATCTCTATGGTTAAGAATTTCACACAGGACTTTGCTGGGAATATGTAAAGCCCATTAGTGCAGGAGCACAACGAAGATAAAATTAAAATACTTTTACAGTAAAAGCCAAAAAAAAAAAAAGAAATAATTTTTGGGTTTTTTTTTTTTTTTTTGTGCTGCTGGAGCACTGAAACGTGTCAGAGGAAAATG
This sequence comes from Formicarius rufipectus, assembly GCA_013399695.1. Lineage (NCBI taxonomy): Eukaryota > Metazoa > Chordata > Aves > Passeriformes > Formicariidae > Formicarius > Formicarius rufipectus. The sequence continues at coordinate 1,208,433 of VXAU01003660.1, forward strand.
CTGAAATAGAAAAAAAATACTTCACTGGGCTGTCTCAGTCTTCTCTTCGAATGACTGCCACCAATTTAGGTGAAAAGCAGTAATTTGGCTTCCACAAATGCTAACAGAGGCTTATCCTAAAGCATAACTGGGATGTGAAACTTTATAAATCTCTTTTCTAAACCCTTGCTTTCTGTTACAGTTCACACAAACCTTTTCTGCAGGCTTAGGGAGATGGTAGCCAAAACTTGACTAGTCCCTAGCACGTAAGAGTTGCACTGGTACGTCTGCACACCAGTCACTATCTAGTTCACTCATGAGATCTGCATTTACCAGCATGACCTGTGCTGTTGGAACTGAGACACCTTCATGCTACTCAGGGTTACACAGAACCCCCAGTTCCAGCATCTCAGCCACCCTGAGGGTTGGGAGCACATTGCACCACTTGCAGAGCCAGAGAGTCTGTGCAGCATCATCGGATCATTGACTTAACCTGCTTTGGAAAGGGATCTGTGCTGAAAAATGAGACTAATACCACTCTTTATTTTCCCCAACTCTTCAGAAAACTCCTCAGGACTCTACAGTGAGGGTTGCCACTGCCAGAGAAGAGTTTTATATACTGGGACAGAGCCAGGATAAGGTTTCTGGTCTCCAACATTTCCTGAGACAGGATCTGTTAGAATTTGCAAGAGGGGATCTCAGTTACCAACAGAAAGCAGATAAAAAAGCCAGCCGTTAAATCCTGCATAAATTCATATACTGTTTTGGTTTTTTTCCTGACCTGTAAGTCATTTCAGTAGATATTTCCCAGATTTCCTATAAAATCATGTGAGCTATAGATTTTTTTTTCTTTAAAAAAGAAAAATGTGATTCCAGCATAATCACCTCACTCCAGAGACTGGATCTTATGGAAAGTAAAGAAAACAACCTGCTCAGAATGCAGTACTAACCAGGGAGAGGACTGCATTATGGATTGCTCACAGGCTTCTTCAGAAGGTTTTACCACAGGGTTTAGGTAAAACTCCTGAAGAGCACAGATCAAACAAGAAAACGTCTTTGAATGCTTATAGCTTGTTGTGAGGCAGAAGTGTTTTGAAAGTTACACTTAGCAGCTCACTCAATCTCTTCAGACTTCACGCAAGCACGCAAGTTTGGGGAGATCAGCTCACGTGCTTCTGCATGCTGTGTGGCTGCACTGATGCCAAAAAGGCTATTCAGAGCGGCCCTTTGAAGTCAGTGGACTTTTGTCATTGATTTTGAGAGGCCCAGGATTTCATCTGCAGTGTATAAGGTTAAGCATGTGTGTAAGTCCTTGCAGGATCACGGTTTAAATGTGTAAACCTGTTCAGCAAGAGTACCCAGCCTTTAATGTCCTGTGAATGTGGTCTCTCTCATTTTGTGACACTGGGTAGGCAGCTTTTGCTCTTCACTCAAGCACAAAAGCTTCGTTTAGTATGCACATGTCCTTCATAATTGCAAGGGACTTAGGGTACCGAAAAGAAAGACGTTTAGTAGAGCTGCGAGCTGCTTATTAATGGACCGCCTATGGAAAACATTGACTGCATCAGATTGATTAAGAGCCACTATTAATCTATACTTCTGTCTCTTGTTATGCAGGATGCAGGTACAGGGCCGTTTGGATTGCTCACTGTGTCAGAGGCTCGTACAGTGCTTGGACATTAATCACTGAAAACAGCAAATGTGTGAGAGACAAAATCCTGTGTTCAGAGCTCCTTTATGACATGAGCAGTTCTACTGCATAGAAACACATTTTCTGTGTGCTGCAAAATCCAGGCACTCTCCTTGTTTGAATAAGGAATATTTCTACAAAACATTGCAGAACCCAGGTTCAGAACAGTGCTACCTCAATCATGTCTGATGATCATAGAATCACAGGATCATTAAGGTTGGAAGAGACCCCCAAGATTGCCAAGTCAAACTTTCTTTGACTGAATATCTGTGCCCACCAAACTATATTGTGAAGTGGGTCATCAGCTGAGAGGATAATCAACAATTTTATGTTTAAATGAATGGTCAGATCTGATTTCTGAGGCTTACTTAAACCAAACTTGCACTTAGTCTTCAGGATGCTGAATGTTACCTAAGCAAAGAGAGAAATGAATCCTAAGGGAGACCATGTTTGTCCTTTGTAGAGTGTGTAGACTGTCTTACCCATCTAGTGTGGTCTTATTTGTCCAAGAGCCACAGTGTGTATTTATATATAGATATAATTATATATTTATGTACTGACACATTTGCTTTTTAAATTAATCATATTTACCTTGAGTATAAACCTAACTGTGATGCTGGTTACGGTCATTTTTAGGCATCACTTCCTCTAAACCTTGGGAACAAAGTTCCTTCTGACCCCTTCAGTCCTCTGTTCAAGCGTGCTATGAGCCCATCAGCAACACCTACAACCCTTCATGCCACATAGTGTATTTGGGCATGAAAGCAAAAGTCTGGGGCCAAGTACAGGGCCAAGGGGACACAATTAGCACTTTCACAAGTGAGATGCAGAGGTGAAGTATACTCCAACATTTGGGAGACAGGGAACTCTCTGCAACATATACTTCTAGTGCTGCAAATGTAGCTTTAGCTGTAAAAAACTAGGAAGTCAAATTATCTGTCTGAAAGCTTTCAAATGCACATAGCTTCCTCTGGGTTAGGGAATTTACATCAGGAGCATCAACTCTTTATAACACTGGTGCCTAAATTAGGCAGAATTCATTCTCATGGAGTTTCCTGACTTTTAGATATTTTAAAGCATTGCAGCATAACTTTTAAATGCCACTGACCTGCTAAGTAGAACAAATGAACCAATCACAGCACCTCCTTTCACTAGATCAGTTCAGCCTAATAAAATTAACCATGAGGAACAAGATTAATTGGACGTTAAACACATTGCCTGGAAAGCACTTGTGACAGCTTCCCCCCAGCAGCCCTGGAGGACTAATGATATATGTGAGTGACATTATGTCAGTGATATATGCATGTGTCTATGCAATCCAGTCCTAACTTCACTAGGATTAGCCTTGTTTTAAGTCCACTGCCAGGCATATGAGGCTTGGTAAATCAATAGTACTATGACTTTTTTTCAAGGTATGTAATTTACAGAGTTTTAAGTCATTTGTCTTCGTGAAGTAGATACTAGAGATGTCTAAATTTAGGAATGCAACATTATGGTCAATTAAGAAAATCTGAGGGGAAGAGTTGATTAAATGATCTGAGTTTTGAATGCAATGTCCTTCAGTTGGATTGAAGGAAAACAGATGTTTAAAATAGGTCAGATAAATCACTCCTTGAAAGCACTTGCTCGTTTTCTCTGACTGAATGGGAGCCAGAGGTGATTTGCTCAGATGTAAGTATCTACACCACAGGTATCTTTATTTGAATGAGATGAATCCTACCTCTGGTGGCCAAGTGCCATGAACAGAGAACACCTAAATGGGTAATGCAGAGGCATTTGGAGGTTCCATGTTAAAAAAGTAAATTAAAAAATAAATATATGCAGAACTTTTGTTTCCCTCCCACTTTGTTTCCATCCCCAAGGCAGATGACAATACATACCTTTAACAGTGTGAGTAGGAAAGATTTGGCTCTAAGAGCTCTCAGAGAACATTAGCAGGAGCTAAGTTATCAGTACCCACAAGCCATGGGACAAGCAAAACAAACAAGGAAGATTTTGAGTGGTGATTATTATAGTCTAGAACTGAGCTCTCTGGGCCTCTAATTCTCTTTTTGCTTTGTTTCCTTCTTGCTGATAATAGAGAAATTATTTATTTACATTCTTAAGCCATATCTAGTGATGTGATAAATAGTGTGAGTTCTGTTGCCTTCAGAGTGATGAGAGTAATCAGGAAGTATTAGGTTATTTTTAGGGTTTTCTGTACCCTGCACTGGGTTAGGAGCCCCAAGGAGCCTGCAGTGAACCACGTGCACAAGACAAGGAGATGAAGGACATCAGATTGGCTGCCAGGCTTGTGGAAGAAATGTGTCTTAGCAAGTATTGGCCCAATATGTTATCCATCAGGTAGTGGCGGAGAAGACTTGGGGTCACTCTGAGCCCATGTACAATATTCTTGCTTCATTTGATGATGCAGGGCTTCAAGAGTGGTTCTTGCTGAAGGAAGACCAGAGCTAATGTGTTAAATCAAATGGAAACATGGCAAGCCTCTTATAATGCCATAAATCATTTCCAGTTAGAAAAGAAATGTAAAAGTCCTTTACTACTAAAATGAAAAAAAAAAAAATCCTAAGAGGTCAGCTGACCAGAAATATAATTCTAATAAATAATCCTGTTTGGGGAAAGAGGTGCTATAACATATTCTTTAGTATTTCTCCAGAGTCCTGAGAAAAACTTTGGAATCTGACTTCTCCCAGGAGAAAGCAACTGATGAAATCCCATCATTATTGCCCATGGCAAGTCTGTGATTTACCCTAATTTTGCCTGCTGTGTGCAACTAAGACTTGCAGTGTCTTTATATGGAACACTAGAGATGTGGAAGAAATACAGAATTATGCCAGCTTTTTCCCGTAAACAAAAATCATAGTTATGTTACCAAAGTTTCTAATTATAACATTTCTTTAATATTTTATTAATAGGAAAGGGAAGAGGCCAAAACTTATGGTACTTCACAAGTAAGATTATGGGCTAATATCTGATTGGTTGACAAGAACCTAATAATAAAACTCATAATTTTATACTACATTCCTCTAGTGATGATGGAAATTCTTCGAGCATAATAGCACCATTTCTATTCAGGAATCTTGTTAACAGTTGTAAACTCAGATTATCATTTTTATTAGCCTAGTGTTTTCTTATTTCTCTGTTACTGACAGGAAATTACAGCAAGTTTTCTGGCTTGCCTTTTTTTTTTTTTTTTTTTTTTTTTTTTTTTTGTATTACAATGAAAGCAGTTGCATTCAACTTGAAATTTCCAAGCACTGAATAGAGGACAGTATTGCTAGAAGCAACAGAAATTTAAAGTACACAGATTACTTAAAAATAAATATATTTAAAGACTGAAATCAGAGAGGTTGTAGACTAGTAGATTGGGTCAGGTGATGGTTTGTTGGTTTTTAATGGTACAGGTATTGTGTTTTTCATACTTTAGGAACAAATTCTTGCCACCACACCCAGCAATTGAACTTGTCTGTGCGCTTTCCATATTACCTCATAACAATAACTTTGTCATCACCTCTGTGACCAAAGACAGCTACCTGTACTCGAGCTCTCCCTCCAAGCAGCCTCACTCGTTGCTGAGATGCCCACCATGGACAGTGGGAACCAACCACTATGGGCTTCTCATGACTTTGGGTGATTAGGAAGCTCAGATGAGAGTATTCATAGTTGTTTCATTACATTAGGCCACTTCAGCATTGTAAAAGCTCTGTTTCTGGGAGAACGTGAGACTATAGCTGCATAATTTACTGACAACAGCCTACAGTTTATTCATATTACATCAGATACGCTCCTAACTCTCAGTTGATACTGAGTGAATAAAAACTTATTTCCATAACAAGAACACTGAATTCAACCCTTTTCTTCTCTGGTTATAAATGAATGGGAGTTCAGAATTACAAGGGACAAAGCCTAATTTTCTGGGCCTTGCAGACCTTGGTGTTGGGGTGGGGGAAGGCAAGTTGTCAGGGCAAAAGCAAGATGTGGGAGCTACGACCTCATTTCACAAGACAGAAGCATTTTCTGCATAAGTGAAGTAAATCATCAGAAAAGTATCACAGTACTTTAAATGTAGGCTTAAATAGGGAGTGATCAAATTCTGCAAGTGCAGCACCCTTAACTGTCTGCCTTAACAAAGTTGTTGTGAAAGAATGGGATTTTCTGTACGGCTTTGGCACATCCTCTCCTTTCCTCCAGGAACACAAAACGGACTCTGTATTAAATCTGAGTGTTCCTCATCCACTCTCTCCTTGCACAACAATAACATCATGCATGTAGCAAAACTGACCTTACAGTCTGAAAAGTCTGATGTATTAATCTGCAGATTGTTTACTTCACACCACCTTTAAAAAGAAAAATAATGGAAAGAGCTTTCAAGGAGTTAGAGGACTGAATCACACTGGGTTTCTAACTCAAATTTCTCTAAAAATTCCCATCCTATGCTCAGAAGTTTTGATCAGCATGACCACAAACCTGTGAACAACTAAGTGTAAGAGGAGTGTTTATTGTAAATACTAAAGTAAAAGTTATATGATCATCTTCATTGTAACCAGAACTAATTGCAGTTAGAAAAAGAGAGATAGTTCAGCACTGATAATAAAGTCCAGTATTGCCAGTATTCAGAAGTTTCCTCTTAAACACAGGACAAGTTCAGCCTTCTTGTTGATTTCAGTAGGTGTTGTAGCATTTAATACTTGGCAGAATTACATGCAGAAAGCCTGAAGAAAACTGTCACCTTGTAAGTTGTATAGGGGTAAACACAAAGCAAACCCAAAATGCATCTCATTTGTTAAAAAAAAAAACCAAAAACATATTAGTATTAGAAAAAGACTAGAAAAGAGACCTTGGAAATCAGGGGACTTGCAGGGCAGGAACTGCAACATATATAATACAGATCTGACTGTATCTGTCAGGCTGGTGTTCACAGGAAACGATCCACAACATCAGACTTATGCTTTACAAAAGCAACTCCTGGTATTCCAGCTCAAAGTTCGTCAGCTTCTTGCAATTAGCTCCTACAATGGCATGACAAGGTATGAAGTGGAACATCCCTTCCCCCTTTCTCTGGAAGAACAATGCAAGGGACAGCAAGAACTTTACCCAGCACTGGACAACAATAAATCCTGGATGTGCGGACACCACTTGATGCAAGTAGAATAATATTTATTTATTTTTTAAAAAGTTTCAGTGTTGCACTTCCCTGGCTTGTAAACAGCTGAACAGGCAGGATGATATCCAAGACCATCTCCTCCACCCCCATCTCCACCCCCTTGTCGCATCAGTGCTTCAGGCAACGTTCAGAGAGGGAAAATAAAATCACACACACAAAACCCCCAACTCAAGTATCTGTTGTGATAGGAACATGGAACAGTAACCAAAAAACAATCAAGTCCTCATTGTCATAGTGCGACAATCACAGCATCGCTTCTGTTGAGCAAATAGTCAATTCACAGAGAGAAAAGCATCATGAAGACAGACACGAAAGCTGTTATTACCCATTTTAAGTAATAGGAGAAGGTCACACATCAAGCAGTTACACCTTTTCATTACATCCTAACCCTCCACAGCAGGGGAACCACACTTACGACTGCGTTAGATATACAAAAGATTTCAGCTCCAAAAAAGGAGAAGAAAGGATGAGGAGAGCAAAAAAAAATTAAATTAAATTCATCTTACCAGCACGTTACAGCACCAACTTCCTTAAAGGAACGTTGCCTTTACAGGTTTCTCTTTTAATTATCCTGGAAGGAGAAGGGGAGAAAAAAAAGAAGACGACGAAGCAGGGTTGTTAAATTAGCGTGTGCTCGAATCTTTTCAGTTTGTCGCAGAGTAGAAAAATACCAGGAAAAAAAAAAAAAAAAAAGAAGGGAAAAAAGAAAAAAAGAAAGGGCACGTAAAGAAAGAAAAAAAAGCAAAAGAAAGCTCAGTAATTTAAATTTGCTGTCAGTTCAGGCAGCATCGCTCTGTCCCGCCCCTCTTCCCACTGGGTTCTACTACCTGCAGGGCTGCAACTGACAGCTACTGTGCAAACAAAAAAAAAGGCAAAAAGCATGCTGGGACCATGCTGTCTGCCGTCTGAGTCTCTCTCCACTTCTGATGACTGAAAATCATTAGTGGAAAGGTTCTGTTGTTGTTTGCTGGGATTTTTAAGTTAGGTTCTTTGCATAAAATTTAATTTATTTTTAATTGATGCGACACAGCACGTGACAGACACTGGTGGTTGTATTTCGTAGCTCTCCTCAGAATGGGAAGTAACCTGCACAGATTGATTTTAATAGTATGGTATGTGGAGAATAGACCCAGACTTTACTGTGTTGCGCTTTGCAGGCGTGCAGTCAGTCCTCCCTGTGACACCTTGTACAAAAATTCTTGTTTGAATGGAAAGTCAGGAAAACGTTTCAACAGAAAGCAGTTAAAACTCTGACACTCAAAAAAAAGTTGCCAGTATTGTTTTTGCTCCGTTTTTAAGTTTCCCTTCTAAACTTTTTCAAACCGTTTTTGAGAACAAAAAGTAACAGCAGTCAGAGGCATAATGAGCCACCGGCACAACACTCGTATGAAAAGGATGAACTAATAATCCCAGTACATAAAAAGCTGTTTTTATCCAGATGTTTGCAACCATTTTTGACAGTCTGCGCTAGTGACTATTAACAGACTGCATACATCGTATGAGTGTGAAATATTTGATGAAAACTGACAAGAAAACAAGTACAAAAGCTATAAATGCCTTTTATACAGCTACTTTAATTGTTGCTAACAAGCTTGTAGTAACAGGGTTAAAATGATCCTCCCAAAACAAACTCCCCATAATATATAACTTCTAACTACAAATGTATTGGCCAAAATAAGGTTCTTGCCTAATTATAAAATAAAATTAAAAGAGTGAAATGATGCTTTTCCTTAATACTTTAGTAGTAATTGCTTGGATTATGCCACAGTAAGCACGCAACATTTGTATTCAGTTATTGCTCTACTTCTGTGTGTAACCATAAAATAAAAAGCTGAAATGTTTAAACTTAATTGAATTAATCTTTGTTTTACTCGAAGTTTGCCATTTACACTGGAAGAGGTACATGCATGCTGAGCATACTTGCCATAGACAATTGGCTTCTAAATAGATTTTTAAAAACTCTGCAGAAACCAATGGCTGCTGTGCCTGCATCCCTTCTGCAGCCTTTACTCGTCAAGGCAGACCTAAGAAGGTGATTCCTACCACAAGGAGCTGCACAACAGGGCTCGAGGTCTGTCCTACCACCGTCTATGTCTCCTGTTCGTGAACACTCAGCCATGATAAACTGGTACCAAAGTCAGCTTTTAAGTTGCTTTTCTTCTCTTTTATAGCCTCCAGACCCTTTTAAGAGGTGATGACCTGAAGCCATTGGTGGAAATCTCCCACCATCCCAGATATGAGGATTAAACTGGTGTAGATGAGAATCATCTCTTAGCAAAGTTCACCAAGATCTCTTAGCAGGTTTGTGTTGTCTAGAAAACTAATTTTGCTCTCCCCTGTGGATTCAGAATCACTATAGAGTGAGAGTATAGGTAGTTGTCATAAAAATGGACTTACATAAAGACAGTGAACATACTTAGGAAGAGGTGCAACGTTAGATTCTCCAAGTAGCCACAGTTAAAATTTTTCAACTGGAATTTGATTTCATTTATACTTGTGTGGCTTTAAAGCCTCATTTTTATGCTAATAAAATGTATTAGTATAAATTTTCATCCAAGTTCAGTGTGTCCTGATTCTCTGCCTTCCATTTTAACCACAAAACATTCCTTTTTTGTTCCTTGTTAAGAAATGAAAGTAGTAAAAGGTGGGAAAGAAAAAAAAAAGTGTTCTTGATGATTTGACAGCATTTAATCCTTGCTTTGGTATCTACATGCACATACACACACGCGATCAATTTGAAAATTCTGTTAGATCCAACTAAGTTATTATCCTTCTATATCTCCTTGAAAAAGTCAAGGGAGGGCTGTTTTTAATGCACTTGGCATTTTAAACAAGGCACTCAGACCTTCAAAAGACAAATAATTGAACTTTGCCTTTAAAGGAATACTGTAGTGCACTAAATAAGAAAAACTAAACGAGCTGGATTTAGCAAGGAAGTATTTTCAAGGAAGAAATTTGACTAATTGGTTGAGAAAATGCACAAAATCTCACAAAATGAAACATTTATATGAACACCTTACTTGTGCTATAAACCTGAAATAAAAACAGTGGTAAAATAAGATGTTTAAACCAAGATTTTCTCTTGTAATGTAGGACATGAGAAAACACGAAAACAAACACTGAGGCATTTAGAAGAACTTGGTGGAATTTTCATTCATTTAAGGTTTTTAGTGATGCTCTATGTTAATATCAGCCATTCTATGTCTCTCTAATATCTAATTTTGATTAATGGTCATGGAATTTGGACTGTAGAAGTAAGTTAGGTATTATGGAGAAAAATAAGCACCCAGAGGACACAATTGATAGACCATGGAACATTTTTTTGTCATTCTATAGTCAGTTTTTAATGGATCAGTTTTGTTAAAGAAGCAGTAATTAACAGAGATTTCCTGTTATATAATGCAATAGAAAGTATCTAATTAACCTTTGTATCCTCTACAAAACACTATCAAATGAAGCATTTTCTGGTGTTGTTTTAGTCAGGAACATTTCTGCCTTTAACTTCAGTGGAGTTATTGACTGGTTTGGGGTTTACTTGTTGGTTTGGGTTTATGTTGTTTGTTTGTATTTTCTTTTTTCACAAGTTTTGATGTCATTGATCATCAAACATTAACTTCCAAAAATACTGAAACCATTGTGTAAATTTCCATTATTTAAAAAAAAAAACAACCCAACCAACCAACCAAAGAAACAAAAAAAACCCCAAACAAATCAAACAACTCACTAAACCTTCGAATCCCCTTTTACACTACGTCTTAGACTTCGCTAAACAGTAATGGGAAAAGGGTTGAAGAAGAGGTTTTAGTATGAGACTAGCTCCAGGTTTAAAATCAAGACTTGTGAACTTGGCAAACACCAAATGAGACCAGAAAGATCCCATTCTGAGGGTCTGGGATCAAAAGTCTTCCTTTGTAGTCAGGTCCATCTAAGAGACCTCACTCCAAATAAATAAACCCCTGCCCCTTGGAAGCAAAGGGGCTTGCTCAGCTCCACCGAAACCCTTTGCCTGTGTAAAGGGAATTTAGAGAAGGTGTGAATTATTCAGCTGAGAGAGATAAGTGTAATTTTGTGTAAACAGCCAACTCCATTGTTAGAGGGAGACCTGGGAATAAACACAGGCCATACATCCAACTATGACATTCAACTTTGAGTAGTCGCACATCTTCAGATTTACTACATGTATTAATTATGTCAAAGTAATACCCAGCCCCTGGTGGCTTCTTGTACCGTATTGCTTTGTGTATAGGCTAACTCTTCAGTTACACTAATTGCTTTCTCCTGCAGCTTTAAATTGAGGGAGGTTTTCCTGTGCATTTAATTGCTTTCCTCTGCAGCTCACAAGGAAGAGGTAGCTGAAGGTGGCTTCTAAACAAAGATATACAGTAATTAAAAGCTTTTTTTTTTAAGAGAGCTTTTCTGTGCAGCACCTGCTGTTAATGGAGTACTTTGTGTACAGTTCTGTGGGGTCTTTGAATCCAGTGCATTATTTCAGAAGTAGTGTGCTGTTGGAGGATTTCTGCATTTGATGTGGTGACCTACATATGTTAATTATTGATGTTGGGGAAAAGCAAAGATAAAAAAAGGGTAAAGAGATCTCTCTCTTCCCCCAGACAAATCCAGCCCATAAAAATGGTTTGGTAAAGTGGAAACTATGGTTTTCAACTTCTGATTGCTTTGTGCATAACAATCAATTAATTATATTTTTTTTTCCAGGTGAAAAAAAATCTTGCTACAATTCCCTTTAAAAATATGACCATATTGCTTATCGAAATTTCTTCTCAAGGAAGGAAAAATTCTGTAGTTTATGTGATTTACTAAGTGACAGTTACACATCTTAGTCCTTCCCTGTTGCCTTGCCTGTGGTTGAATTCATTTTTCATACCTGCGTTTCTGTCCCCTTGGTACATCCTGTTGTCTTGCAATCACCAGGAGCTGACTTAAAAAAAATTATCTCCATGGAATTTAGTGCTTTGATAAATTAATCCAACCTTGTGAGTTAGCCTTCCAAATGCTCATGTCTGAAGAATAGTTTGTGGTGTGAAGGTAAATCCCTAAGAAAAGAAAGACAGACAGATGTCTGTATAAATTCCTGCTGTTTTCACAGGAGAAATAATGTGGAAGATAAGGGTGCCAACTCTTTTCATAATGTGTTTTGGGGTTTGCTTTGATGTTTGGTGGCATTCAATGGGTGACAGATGATGACTCAATGGAAATTCTAGTCTGGAAATAGTTAACCAAAGAAGGAAAATTACTCAGCAATTTTGTAGTTCCAATAACAGCTTTGTGTCCAAGGTGAAAAACGTTATTTTCCACAGTGGTGTAAATAGGAGAAGGGATAACTACGCTCTCATTACCAACATTAAGTTCATGTGTTCATAACTGACTCCTATGTTTTATTCTTTATATCATGAGAGCAGAAAGGGACTTAATAGCTGGCTCAGGATTTATTTGGACCTTTCTTATTGCTATAGACTGGGTAAAAAAATAAAAAGGACAGCTACTGTGGCCTTATTGAGATGGACAACACCAAGACTTTACAGGAGCTACTTTTCTTGCTTTTAGGAAATGTCACAGTAAATCAGACAGCAATGGACCTTAAACATTATAATGAAGGTTACCACAAATGCATATTTTATTTATTTTTATGATACATAAGCCCATACACCTCCAGCGTGTGCACCCCAGAAGAAAACCTTCCAGACTCATTCAAGAGTATTTTCACAATACATATTGATTAACAATTCATTCTTGCACCAGCACTGACTTGTTATTTACTGGAACTCCATAAAATAGCACCCAGTGTTCAGAGTCTAATGGGTGATGATGCCAGTCCATCTATAGCTCCTTCCATTGAAAGAAGTCAGTTTGGAGACTGCCTGTTACCTAAAGAAACTGTTCTCCAAGGTTCTAGCCACCAGTTAACAAAGAAATTGCAACTGCTTTAACCACACCTTTACTCGCCTGTAATTTCGGAGTCACTATCTCTTTAGGATTATGAAGCTTATTCCCTGGCAAGCATCACTCCATCCTCTCAGACAGTAAATTAATGTCCAAGAATGTGATCACTTTGATGGGACCAGCTGTTTCTTCTGCTGCCAAAGCACTCCAAACACTTTGGCAGCTTCCCTAAATGTGCTCAGTAAATCCTGACAAGTGCCATAGGATTGTGCTCTGTGAGCTGCTCCGCAAAAAGGCATCTGTGTGTGCAGTGCTGACCCTGACATTTGACTTCTGTGTTTGCACCTTATTGTGCAGATCTGGGAGGAATCCAACAGGAATTCAGAAAGTGCAGGCTGTCAGCTCCTGAATGAACACCTTTTTAGCTTTTGAGCTTAAAATTTAGAGGTGAGAAATATGCAAATACACAGACAAAGACATGATTTGGTATTTATTGAGCCTGCCTGTAAAACCTTCTTTATCTTTTGCAATCTTAACAAGAGGATCAAGGAATATCAGACCAGTCAAAAAAGCATTATTAGCAGGGAGAGGAATTGTGTTTGTCAAAGTTTCACAATGTTTCCTTTTACACAGCCCTATTTTCAGTTGCTTTTGGCTGTTTATTTGGATTAAATTTTTCTCTAGTCTTTGCGGAGAGCCAGGTTGGGGAAAAAGCATCTCGAGATGGCAGTCATTTTTCCTTTCAAGAGTTTTGCAAAGATTGTGTTTTTGACAGAATTCAAGCAGGGACTTGAAATTTGTCCATAAGATGACATTTATGTCAGGGACAAAAATTATATCAGAAAAAAAAAAAATCCATTAGGAAAATTATACAAATGAAAAGCTAGAAGTAGAAACAAAATAGACAAACTATATCTTGCATGTCTTAGGGTAGGGTGAAGCATGACTGGAATGACAACATGTCCCCTAATTTTGAGGGACAAAGTTCAGGAAAGAAGGCTTAGGCCCAGAGAAGTTGTGGATGCCCCATCCCTGGAAGTGTTCCAGGCAAGATTGGATGGGGCTCTGAGCAACGCGGTCAAGTAGAACGTGTTCCTGTCCATGGCAGAGATGTTGGAACAAGAAGATCTTTACGATCCCTTCCAACCCAATCCATTCTGTGATTCTCTGATACAGATTTGTGCAATGCCACTTGTTCTCAGGACTGACACCTACTTCACTCATCACTGTAGTTATGGCCATTCTGAGCTCTAAAACTAAAGACAAGAGAAGCAAAAATAGACTTGGAGACATTATGGTAGGAGAGCAAATCTGCACTTGTGTTAAGGTAGACAGAAAGAGAAAGAAGACCAGAAATGCTTGAAAAAATAATACTAAAACTGAGGTGCTGCTGATTGATTATGCAGGACTTCTTTCCTGGAAGTAAAGTGTGAGCAGTCAGTCAGAGGGATTAATTCAAACACGGAGACTGGAACTGCACTGTTAAAAATAGGTGAGATGGGTAAAGACAAACTGTGTAATGAAGGACATGTGATTATGTGGCACTGGACATCATAGCTTCAGAGGAAGAAATGAATATCAGTAGTTAACTGCAGTTTTTCCTAAATTTTTGAAGTGCTCAGTTTCTATAAACAGATTCTTGGACAGCATTTTTCTTTGCTAAGAACTGCACAGACTCTTAATGGTGTCTCTTGTTTGAGGTCCTTGGTATTACTGAAAATATGAGTTAATTACATTGAAAGAAAACATAATAATCAGCCAAATCCCATTAAGCTCTTAACTAGTTTCCGTGCCTGCTACTTACTTAGTCCTCAGTGTCTCTTCTGACAGCAGAGCTTTGCCTTGAAGGGCAAGAACATCCCATCTGTTGAGCTCTAAGGGTGTAAATGCTCTTAAAAAGCAAAATATTTGTCTCTTTGGAGTATATGAGAGCCTGGAAGACCCGGCGTTGCCTGCACTGGAAATGGATAATCTCCGTGTCCCTCATGGCTAACTGTGCACAAATTGTGTCATCTCGTACACAAAGGGCAGATCCGATTGGGGCATATGTTATCATAGAGCTGCAGTCACACAGAGGCCCTCAACATGAATACTATTAAAATGTGAAACGCTCATAGATTATTTGAGGCTTCACAGAGAGCCATCCCAGCTACTGCAGTAAATCAGAGCAGTTGCCAGGCACTTGTGTATCAGTGCACCCTAGCTGTCACTTCACAGGCTGCAGGGGATCTCTGCTCCGTTGTCGTGTCCTGTCGTAAGCCACAGGCACATTCCCTGGACTGGAGCTTACGTGGGTGGCTCAGTGGAGGAACTCCCTTCCAGTGGAGTTGTGATGGTCTCCTGCACAGAGCTTGAGAGATAAAGAAGGGTCAAAATATGAACCTAAACCCTAATGCGTGTCTGAACAACCTGTCTTTTTACACCTCACAATATTTCAACCTAACTGCCTTCCCAGGTCCCTTTGTTGTCTAATGAGGCAGGAACAGAATGGGATTTTCCTGATGACAAGTGTGAGAACCAGCAGTCAGTTTGCCTCACGCCTGTACGGTCAGAAACCCCTGCTCCTTTCATACAACAAATGACCATTTGCTGTGAAGCTGAAAGAGTAATGCCCTTCAGCCCAGACTTTTCCAGGTACAACTGCACTTCTGCTCTACAGCAAAGAATTTATGCTACCTGTGTAAGATTAGGAATTGCTATGTTGCATTTAGCATAAGGAATGAAGCAGGAAGTGGCTTTGTTTTTAACCGTATTTGTTTCAATGTACCTGGCTTTAGGTAACTTATTGGAACTAGTTATTAGTTATTACAGCAGTGAAGATAGATTTTATTAAAGATTTGTATAAATAGAAACATCTCGCTGAAATGCTAGAGACCAGATTTGTCAGAGGGAAAAAACAAACAAACAAACAAACAACCAAAAATGAACACATAAATTAGGCTTAAAATTTGATCAATTTGAAAATTACTACATACTGAGGAAAGTTTTCTGGACTGTGAAATATTTAATAAAAAAAAAATCTATCAATTCAGAATTAGAAGCTTTTGGAAACAAGTATCAGTAGTTTAACTGAATAAGATAATAGAGTAAATTAAAATGCAGTATCAGCATGTACATAATATTTCATGATATAAAATCTCCCTCTGATACAGAAGATTCCACATATTGAGAGCAGTTTTTGAAAATGTGTACTGCTGTGTTGATGTTATCAATATGGAAGGAAAGTCTAAAAGATATTGAAAAACTTTTCTACAGAGATGAAGAAAGTCAGGGACAGGAAAAAGGATGGATCACTAAACACAGAGCACATTCCTTTAGAATGCAACAGTGTTACTTTATTTCCCAAGCTGTTTAGATGAAGCCATAAATAGCAAGGTACAGGGGCTGACCTTAAGTCCTATCTTGTGATCTATCATATTAATTAGAGTAATGAAACCTGACCAAAAAAAAAAAAAAAAAATCCCTATCCTAATGAAAACACTGAAGTGATCCCCTTCAGGAGACTGGATTAGTTTGCAACAAGCTTTCCTAGAAATAGAGTTTTATCTCATGGGAAAGCTTAAGTCAGTAGGAAATCCTACAAGGTACAAGTGTGGAAGATCTGCTGTACTATCTAGCTTACTTTCCAATTTTACCAAAGTTTATTACTGCACAGCTCTAAAATTGCCTACTCCTTCCTTCAAATGTCTGAAGTGCTAAAGTTTATGTCTTCACTAGTGTGGCTGCTCCATCGACTACTAGATCTTGATTTCGATCTCTATAAATTCATCTCATTCTCTTTGGCCAACTACAGTGAAAGTATTCCTAAGAAAGGAAAATATTTGTTTCTAGAGGTACATGACCACTTTCACATCATTTGTTCAGGCCCTCTTTTATAAGACTTATTCAACATCTTCTTTATTGTGACCTTGGAAAACAATTATCACTGAAGAGAATAAAAATATGTCTTCACTCCTTGTACTTTACCCTCTGGTACTGAGATGTTTTCATTTAGAGGTGTTCTGCCAGATATTGCCATGCACAAAGCTACACCATTTCATCTTGTTTTATGACACATGTGAATTTTGCCCAAGTCTTTAACTCAACAATATTTTTTCTTTCTGCTTCACAGTGAAAATTTATCTCTAACTTAAAAGTTTTCTTTTACCTCAGATCTCTTTCAATAACTCTACATTTCAGGCTCTTTTTACCTTCTTCCCTTTGCTACTCAACATTAATTATTTTTCCCCTGGTGGGATTGGCTTGCAATTTTCCAGGTTAAACACAGTTTTGCTTTAAGCCCACATTCCTAACCTATTCAGGTCTTCTTGCATTATTTCACTGGGGTTGATAACCTTTACTGATTCTAGTACCATCTGCAACTTTCATTAGTATTCTGTTTTCTTTTTTCCCCTGGACCAAAATGAAGACTTTAAGGCCTGATCTGACTCCTGCAGTACCCGCTAGATACCTTCCAGCACCTTCCAACTTTGTTTTCCATTACCTATCATTTAGAATTCTCTAGACAGATTTCACTGCAAGTGACAATAAAAAGATGTTTCTTCAACCTTAGAATAACTATTACAAACAATGGTAAGTAAAACTAAAATCTCCAAGCCCTAATAAAATAGCCAGTAGACCTCTTTTCATGTCTATTGCTTTGTCCCTTTAAAAAAACCCAAAACAACCTGAGCAGTAACACCCTTTCTGGCTGGAAAAAGAGTTATCTGTTCTTTTCATGGTTTAACCCCAGCCAGCAGCTCAGCCCCCAACAGCTGCTTGTTCATTTCCTCCAACAGGATGGAAGGAGAAACTCGTGGATTGAGATAAAGAGAAGCAAAACAAGGAATTAATTCGCCACTTCCCATGGGCAGTCAGGTGTTCAGCCACCCCCAGGAAAGCAGGGCTCCATCATGCCTAATGGTGACTGGAGAAGACAAATGCCATCACTTCAAATGTCCCTCTTTCCTTCTTCTCTCAGATTTAAATGCCAATCATGACACCATATGGTTTAGGATATCCCTGGAGTCTGGTGGAATCAGCTTTCCCATCTGTGTCCCCTCCCGGCTCCTGGTGCTCCCCCAGTCTTCTCACTGGTGGGGAGGGCTGAGAAGCAGAAAAGGCCTTGACTGTGTGCAAGCCCTGCCCAGCAATAATTAAAACACCTCTGAATTATCAACACTGTTTTCAGTATCAGTTCAAATCCTATCCTCATACCAGCTACTGTGAAGTAAACCAACTCTACCATGGCCAAACTCAGAACAGTTCTTACCAAATTGTTCTGCATTGTGTTATACTCCTGAGTATTTACAGCACCTTTAAATATGATTTTAGTTAATAACAATAGTTAAAGATTCGTTTGCATTTTTCTTTTGTAGAAGGAGTGCTGGAAGTGCCTGGACCTCCTTCTTTGAAAGAACTGAAAACAGAAGGAAGTTGCTGGATGTTTCTTGAGGATCTTCATCCAGGAAGCAGAGTAAGATATTCTTAATGGTCCATGTTATATTGCCCTTTGACTGCACATGCAATGTCTTGATAGCCCTGACAGAAGTCATGAGGCGTGTAGGGAGCACTTGAATTATGGTGCACTGTAATGTGAAATTCCCAAATGAACACCCAACTTTTCCTACAAGTCTGTACAGTGGTCCTGTGTGCCTGTGGATCTGTGTATCCCCACAAATTAGTGGAAGGTCCAACTCCTCCATTTTGGGAGGCTCACACACTGGGCTCAAGAGTGCACATACATTTCCTTTATGTCAGGGGTAAATCCCAGGAAAGACAGATTACATACAGTTCTAGGTCAGACCAGCATGTTCTGGAGGCTTCCTGCTGCTTCTGTAGGTTACCTTTCAACCTTCCAGGAATCTCTTGCTTCTCAGCACACCCTTATATTGCACTGTCAGGATACTGCAGCAAGATGAAATGACTTAAGGATCCTTTAAATCCATGCTTTCTTGACCTGTGTTAAAACCTACTTTGGAAACAAAGTCCAAAGCTGTCTGTATTGCCTTGGGCTGGAATAGTCAGATTCCTGTCATGGAGAAGATGACAAACTCTGGGATCAGCTTCAGTCTTCTGCAGAGCCTAGTCTGGCTTAACTTTTTCAGATGTTTAAGTTTGTGTGAAACAAGAAATTGCCTTCCCAAAATAGAGTTTTGGTATGAAAGACAGTTTTGGGGTGCCCAGTTAGGTACAAGGGAAGGGTTAATAAACACTGAGAATTTGTCTTCATGCTTGCCATAATACTACACTAGCTGGACGCTGCTGTTGACTCTCTCAAGAGCAGCTTTAGTGGTAATGGGATAATAAATGCTAAAACCACTGTTTAATTGGTGTTATCTCACTGGACCCTTTGCAGAAACACCACTCAGGAATTGCTGCAGCAACAACTTCAGTCCAGTCTTGCTATTTGTAAAACAGAGTGCAGGTGGCTTTGGCAGAGATGGAGAAAGCAGTTAATCTACTTAGAAACATCCCTGTGTTACTGACTGCTTGGCTAATAGTCAAGATTGCTTTTTAATATGTTGTGTTGGGATGTGTACCTCGTAGCTGTACAGACAAAAGGAAAAGTCTTTACATGACTCTGAGGGTTGCAGTAGGAGAGGCTTCTTCTCCTGCCAAAAATGCTATATGGGATACATAACAAAGTACATCCTTTTTCCTGCTCAGAACAAATTTACACCCTGAATCCAACCTTTCCCTTTTCAAGGAGAAAGTCAGAAGGAATTTCCCTCCTTGTACTAAGAACTTCATACTAGGCACTCTTGCTGTTTCTGTGACTCCAAGTGAATTCCAAGTCAAAGGCTTCTAAGGTATATTTGACCCTTATTGAGACTGTCACCCAAAACGAAGTCAAGCCAAGCCTTACACTGATAGCTTAGAGACTTTATACCAAAGGAAAACCAAACAAACCCAACCAACGCCCCCAACCTGCAATGCTACCTAGCAATAACGTTGATTGATCTGTCTGTGAAAAATATAGAATAACTATATTACATATAGTTCTACAAATATTAATTTAAAAAGTCATTGAAATCCAAAAGCAAAATTTCATTAAATAATTACAATGAGTAGTTTGTTTAAAACAGAATTTATTAAATAAGGATAATTGTTATGGGTTTCTATAACTGAATTTTAGTAGAAGGGGGGGCTTCCAGGATGGTTTCTGTTAGAAGCTGCTAGAAGCTTCTCCTGTCCTGTGGAGCCAATGACAGCCAGGGCCAGGAGGGACTTCCTACTGGTGGACAGAGTTGAGCCAATTAAGAATCATTGTCACACCTCTGTGATAGCATATTTAAGAATTCAGGAGTGTTGTGCACTCCTGAATTTGCAGTTGAAATTCCAGCCATGAGATAACACAGAGACCAAGGTCAGAGCAGGAGGAGGCGAAGGAGGGACCCCACATGGGAGCAGAGTAGGGGGAAGGACTGAAAACTATTCCCACCCGCTCTCCCTGAAGCCCGTGGAGATCTTTCAGGGTGCGGAGACCCCCCTGCAGCCCCTGGAGGAGCAGGTGGATATCCAAAGGAGCTGTTGCCCTGTGGGAAGCCCAGGATGGAGTGAGATCCTGGAAGAGACTTGCAGCCATGACTCTTGGAGAAGGAGACCCACCTGGAGCAGGCTTTTTTCCCCTGGTAGAAGTGTTGCCTGGGGGGTGGACTCACGTTGGAGAGGTCTGTCGAGGACTGTCTCCCATGGGAGGGACCCCATGGGAGCAGGGGAAAGACTAGGAGCTGTGGCCCCCTGCAGACCGTGGTGAAGACGTGGTGGAGCAGGTTGTCCCCCTGCAGCCCACGGAGACCATCGGGGTACAGAGACCTGACTGCACCCCATGGAGTGACCCCCAGGACAAGAGAAACGGCAGCAACAACAACCACCTGCAAAACTCCCATTCCTTGCTCCGTGGAACTGCTGGACGGAGGGAGGAGTGGGAGGAGATGGGTGTTCTTGAGACTGATTTATTTCTTACTTTTTAGTTTTATTACTTTTAGTTTTAGTTCTTATCTTGTTAGTAAGAAATTTAAGTATTTAGCTACTCTGAGTTTGTTTTGCCATTATCTCTCGGATGTCTTTTGCCTTTTCTCCTTTTCCCTTTCCCTCTGGGAAACAGGGGGCCTGGAGATTTGGGTGGACACTAGGTGAAAACCACCACAACAATTTGTCATTAATACCCCTGTTAACCAATATATTAATTTACTTATTTCTTAAACTAAATTAAAACATTTTTAAACTACTGTCTTGTAAGCACTCACATTTTTTTAGACTTATTTCTGGATGTATAACTAAGTCTACTTTGAAGACTCAAGGAAATTGAGGACAAATGTGACAAGTTTTAGCAGCAAGTACTTCACCATATAACAAGAAGCAACAAGTGAACGCGCAACACTTGTGTTAGGAGTAGCTTGGAGGGAACTGGCAAAAATGGCCTTATGTCCTCTTTATTCACTTCAGTGCCAGAGCTTGATATTTGTTGAAAGGAATCATGGAAGAAGAGATAAAGATCACTCAGACTGATCTGATCTAGTGATTTGTTTATTGAGTTTTAAATAATAAATGTAAATATGTAAAATATTAAATAAGTAGAGATTGATTGGAGGGCAATACTCTACTATTTACTTCAGTAAAAGTTAGTATGGGACACAGAGGTTTTCTTTCAAGCTTACTATATGTATCTTGAACATTACATACACACAAAAAAATGTCAATTACCAGCCCATCAATGTCTGGTGTCACGTAAGGGGACTCTCAACCCCCAAGGGCAATTTTGAGAGGTGTCCCTGCCCAAGAAGAGGTCACTGCCATGCAGCTGATGTGGAGGGAGTGTTAAACAGACCCTCATGGATGCAGATATTTATAGCACAAAGTGGTTGATTTGTAGTCAGATTTTCTGATGTGTTCCTGCAGTTTTGTCCGATTATCAACCCATTGTCTGGTCTAAACATTTTTGTTGGAGTTTGGTTCTGTGTTCCCTTTTACAGCCTCACACAATAGGATTGACTTGAATTAGCAATTAGTTTGAACAGAGGGATTACATCCATCACACTCTCCACTCCATGACTACAATCAATCCACTTTACTTCACAGTAGAGGTCTGGTCAGCTCTTGCCTCTGTGCCATAAGTATAGGGTGGTAAAGACATCACCTTTGAAAGGCTGGTATATAAGTTAATATATCAGATTTGCTGATACTTTAATATCAGCACGTTCACTCATAGTTGTTATACTTTGAGGTAGATGCCATAATTTCATATACAAACAAGGGGTTAACAATCAGCACTGAGTAAGAGTAGTTGTTCATAACTTGAATGCAGGCTGCCTGTGTAACAGCAGTGGAAAGTTTATTCAATGGTCACATGGAGATAGCAGTGGGTTCTTCTCACTCTTGAGGGTGTATGCCCCCTGCCCCATAAGCCATTTGGATCTATCTGGACTTTTGTAAGGCCTTGGACAAGGGTGCTCACAATATCCTTCTCTGTAATTTGAAACATGGATTTGATGGATGGACTGATTGTTGGATATGGAATTAGTTGGATGGTTTCATCCAAAGGGTAGTGTTCAATGGTTTAATGTCCCAATGGGCATTGGTGACAAGTGGTGTCCTCAGAGATCCATATTGGCACAAATGCTGTTTAATTTCTTTATCAATGACATAGACAGTGGGTTCAAGTGCGTCCTGAGGATGTCTGCATACGACACCAAGCTCAGTGGTATGGTTGACATTATTGTGGGATGGGACACCATTCAGAGGGACCTGGACAAGCTCAAGAAGTGCACCCATGTTAACCTTGTGAGATTTAAGGTCAAAAGAAAGGTGCTGTACCTGGGTTGGGGCAATCACAAGTATCAATATAGACTGGGGAATGAGCAGATTGAGAATATCTTTGAGGAGAAGAACTTGAGTGTATTAGAGGCTGGACATGACCTAGCAGTGTGTGATTGAAGCCCAGAAAGCCAATTGTATCCTGGACTGCATCAATAAAAGTGAAAACAGTAGCTCAAAGGAAATGATTCTGACCCTGTATTCTCCTCTGATGAGACCCCACCTGGAGTGCTGCATCCAGTTCTGGGGTCCTCAGTACAAGAAAGGCATTGACCTGTTGGACCAGGTCCTGGTGAGGAACACACCAATTATCAGAAGTCTGGAGCACCTCCTGTGAGGAAAAGCTGAGTGAGCTGGTGTTGTTCAGCCTGGAGAAGAGAAAATTCCAGGAAGCCTTTCAGATTTAAAGGGGGCTTATAAGAGAGGTGAGATCTAGTAATTTAGTAGGGTCTGTAGTGAAAGAACAAGGGGTAATGGTTTTAAACTATAAGAGAATAGATTCAGACTAGACATAAGGAAGATACTTTTTAGACTGAGGGTGGTAACACTAGCAAAGGATGCCCAGAGAGGTGGAGGATGCCCTGTCTATGGAAGTGTTCAAAGCCAGCTTGGATGGGGTTTAGAGCAACCTGATGTAGTTGAAGATGTACTTATTCATTTTAGGGATAGATGATCTTTAATGGCCCTTCCCAATCCCAACTGTTCTGTGACTCTATGATAATGCAGTCCAATATATCAAAAGTGGAGCTCTTAAAGTAACATGGGAATATTCCTTTACAAACAACAATTGTGATCAGTCTCTAAAAATAGACAGTTTTAAGAGACTCTACTCATTCTTTTTCTCCAGGAACCTATACCTAAACATGCCAAAGTCAAATGCAACATTGCTGTTGTAATCCAGTGCGAGTGGAAGAATTGTACTGGAGAATAATAAGGCTCTTGTGTATTTAACAGAGTTTCAAGAAACAGCACCTTGGAGAGACAGCCCTGGTTTTCTTTCTGTGGGGTCATTTTTTTTCTTTTTTCTTTTTCTTTTCTTTTCTTTTCTTTTTTTTTTTTAATTCCTGTCTCTTCTTTACATTGTGCAAGTGATGAGGAAACTGCTTCTGTGCTATTATGCAAAACCTTATTTGTCAATCTCTTCAAAAACTCAGCAAATATTCGAGAAAGCCAGGGAGGAAGTTCATACCAGCTTTAGCTAATCTGCAGAAAATCCAGCCTACATGACTCCTGTGTCACTGCTACTCCTTTCATCTATTCTTTATAAGGAATCTATTGAACTTTAATTAATATGAAAAATTCAGGTTTTCATCTGATTTAAATGTGACTGACTTCATGCTGCTACTAAAAGTGGAACAAAGTCCAAGTGTGTTGAAAACAATGCTGAATATCTGAACTCAAGAGGGAATCTCAGAGCCCACAGAAAGTGTAATCTTACAGATCTGTAATGCTATGTAACAGATAAGTAGGCAAACGCCAGAAACTAATTTATATAGATGTCTGTGATAAGGATAAGAGAGTGACACATGAAACATCTATATTATCCTCATCCCTGAAAGTTTTCAGAGAGCTAATCTCACTCTTTTTAGTCAGGTTACAGCTTGTTAGAGGCCAGGATGTGAATTAATGCTGTCTGAGTTCAAAACAGAGAAGAGAAATTCCATGGAATACAATGAAATGCATCTATCCTTCTTTGAGAGCCTGAGATGTAGAAGGAATAAGATATCAGTACCTGTGCTTCTAAGTGCTGCAGAATCTTATCTCTTGTTGCAATTAGTTTGCAAAGCAACCCCCAAAATTTGTAGTTAGATACATGCCATGCATCAATCAGATTGATCTACAGGAAAACACCAAACAATAGAATGATTTCTTTGGAAATTAGATACCTTCATCAGAGCTGCAGTTATGTGCCTGTGTCTTCACAGAGACCCTGTTTGAAAGTTAAAACTGATAAAAGCTGTTCCCATATGGGTAAGCGCCTAGGATTATTCCCTCTCCAAGCTGTAAAGATTTGAATCATCACCCAAAAGGGACCTCTTTCAATAATGTTCCACAACAGAAAAACACATCCAAAACTCTTAGTTGATGACATTTTACATGGCCATCTTCAAGTGAGCTTTAATTGCTTGGATACCTGTTGGTTTCTTCCTGAATCAAATTCCATATATCTCATTCTACAAGGACAGCTATTGTTATGCTTGGCTGAAGCCAGGAAGAAACATGTGGAAAAATAAGTGTGAAAGAGATAAGGACCAGTGCTTAAAGTGAGTGACTGAAATCTACATCTATGCATTCTTTGGGATTCACATCTGTGTACAATTTAGTGAAAAGGAAGTACTACTAAAAGCAGGTGAACTGCATCCTCAATGTGTAGTTCTCTCTATTGACTGTATGAACTCATGGAGTGATTTACATGGTTTAGTGGTGGAACTTGGCAGTGCTGGATCAACAGTTGGACCTAATGATCTTAGATGTTTTTTCCAACCTATATGACTCTGATTTTAATTGGTCTTGGGATATCAGTGATAGTTCCTGTTGCATTGTGATATTTCCTTCTTGAGCTGCAGGACCTTTTTTCCCTGAAATGGAATGGGGAAAAAGCAGAAAAAAGGTTTATTTCCTTGATTTTTATTTGTTAACTTCCTCAGCCGTATTAGGAGCCACTAAACCAGTATCTTCAGTCTAGTTTCATTAAAAAGAGCTAATTGTTGGTCTAAATCTTTGGGTACATAATTAATGTTCTCTAGGCAAATGCCATTACTTCAGTGGGGTCTGAGCATATTTTAAACAAAGTACTTTTTGGCATGTGCAAAGTGCTATCTTAGAGCTTAACAAATTCAAACAAGACTGAAACCTTCTCCTATAGTCCTCAGATTTTAGCAGCAAGGGAAAGGTTAATAATGCTCAGGTAGAACTAATGCTCTGCTTTAGTTCCGTTTCATGATAAAAGCCAAGAGGCTTTTGGACTCAGCAGTTTATCCAGTCATTGCCCATTTGGGGCAAGATGTTAAGAGGTATTGGTCTTGCCTTTCCTAGCAAAATCAACACCAAAGTTCCCTTATATTTGAGCTTGCACTGAGTTTGGCCAAGAATTCTGAAAACAATCTTATGCTGAATTAAAAATGTAGAAATATATGCAATGCAATTCCTGTTCCTTGATATAGGCTGACAAGAAGAATAATGAAAGCCATGGTCTGTCCGTGAGCAGTTTCAGGAAATATTTCCTGCACAAAAAGGTCTTAAATAAAAATTTTAAAAAATAAAATAAAACAAACAAACAAACAAAAACAAAAACCAAAACCAAACAAAACTGATCAGAAAATACCATTATCTAGGTTCATCACACTTGATTATTACCATTTTTTTCCCCAAAAAAAATTTTATGTATTTTAAATATTGTCCATATTTTGAAATAACTCTCAGGGTTTTTTGCAGTAATTTCACTTGTGTCTCAAGCTCCGCCCACAGAGCAACCAACCTACCAAAGAATGTCTTTCCCTCCACTACCTGATATCAAAAACCTTGTTTGCATAGTGGTCAACATGGTGGAAACAGAAGTTTTGACAGTTTTGTAGGTTTTTTCCCACACCAAAAAGGGCAATTTCAAGGTGAAGCTACTTTAAAAAAAATATTTTATAATGCTTATCATATACATTCCCCAAACTGAACAAAGATATTGTTCTGCTCTCAAGTAGGCGTTAAAAATTAAAATTACTGAAATTAAATAAGATAGTCAATCACAAAATATTTGTTTGAAGTATCCAACAAAAACTTTCAGCATAAAGAAAATGCAATCATACACATACACATCAGTCTTAACTAAGATTTCCCCTGTATGCCTTTCCAATGTGGATGGGAAAAATCTATTCCAGTTGGAATTATTTTAAAAAACCGTTCTGCACTTTTCTCTCAAAATGCCACAAAACAATTTTTTTCTTTTCTACAGCAGTTTAAAAGCATTATTATAAAATATTTTACAACCAATGGAACGACTTTGAATTTGATCACACTAACGAAAATCACTGTTTTACTTGAAATTGAAAACCAGCTTTCTGATTTTTATTACATTCTTTTCCAGAGACCAAAATACATCAAATCCACTATTCCAGCTGTCATGTGGAAAGTCCAGAATGGGACAGGGACTCCAGAAGAGCAGAGAGGGAGCCAAGGTCAGCTGCTGGAGTTGAAAGCATATGTTCCATCGGTGCAGCGATGCAAACTCTCCTTGCACATCTCAGAACACATGAACTTGCTCATGGCTGGCCCCAGGCTCTGGAATATTCTTTCTTCATACCTCTTGCTTCTTTCCTTGTCCCTGTCCCCCCTGCAGCACGCTGGGCATGGTGGTCAGCCTGCAGTGGAGCTCCTTTCTACCTGCCTGCTGTAACCTGGCACTAGTTACAAAATCATAGAACATTCAGAGTTGGAAGGGGCCCACAAGAATCATTGAGTCCAACTCTTAAGGGAACAGCCAATACAGGATTGAACCCACAACCTTGGCATTATTAGCACCATGTTCTAACAAACTGAGCTAATTAGTGGTGACATATGCCCAACAAGATAAAATCATACAAAGATCATAA
The DNA here is from genome assembly GCA_013399695.1 of Formicarius rufipectus. Classification (NCBI taxonomy): domain Eukaryota; kingdom Metazoa; phylum Chordata; class Aves; order Passeriformes; family Formicariidae; genus Formicarius; species Formicarius rufipectus. Next base: position 1,235,545 of record VXAU01003660.1, read on the forward strand.
GTGATCATACAAAATACACAGATATAGATTTTTGGAGCTTTTGGTGGAATTAGGATGTCTTCCATGCTGCTTATATAAGAAGAGATGCAGGAGACTTCTTTCCAGATTTTCCTGCTGGAGCAAATGGTTGGGCATCTTGAAGTTAAATTAGTGTAAAAGTGAAGGCAGGACGTGCAACTGGTGCTGGCTGAAGTTCTGGGAGAGGTCAAATGGTTGCAGGTGTTATGATAGAAGGCCTCAGTGGCAGAGATGGTACTTTGCAGCCTTGTAAGTTATGTACTGAGAGATTAGGGATGCTCTATGGGAAAACCTCCTTTGATAAATGGCCTATATGTTGTCTGTGGTGTATATCAGGTTTGGGTATAGAACAACTCCAAGGATAATCCAAAGGCATCCTGCAGATAATGCAAACAGGCAGAACCAGGTCTCCAGTGCACCACTGGGGTCCTCCTGCAAAACAGTGCAAAGCAAGATAAATGATCCTGTCAGTCTCCACTTATAAAGTTATAAAATTGCCTTTCTCTGTGCTTGTTTAGGAATGCAAAGATGTGTATTGTGGAGAGAAGGATTCGAGGAACTGCAGGTCTCAGAGAACCACAGGTTATGTGTGGCAGAACCCTCAGTGCAGGGAGGGTGGTGGTTACATGGTGGGAGCAGGATGCCTTTAAATCATGTGGCAGTCGTAGAAGGAAATCAGTGCATCCATAGGTATCATCTTATTTTTATGCAGTGTGTTGTTAGTCACACAGCGCTCAGCAAAGTGCCTCTAGTTTTATCCAGAATGTGAAAAGCTCTGTATGAGTTCTTGGTGTCAGATTATTGTCCATCTCAGTATTATACTGAAAGGCTCTAGCCAAAGGTGATGCACCACACATTAAAAAAAGAGAGATCTCAGCATAAATTTACAAGATAGAGTGGAAGGTAAAATACTGCCTGCCAGGCCAGCAGGAGAGCAAGGATTATAACTAGCAGATCTGTTCCCCCCACTTATGAGACTATTTCTTTCCCTAAGCATGTAACAGAATGTGATATCCAGCAAGTAAAGCATAAAGCTGGCTGTGGTCTTGCCAAGTCCTTTAGGATTGTTTCTCTTATTTCACAACTATGCCTACATATCTTGGAAGTGATAATGGATACCCATGCATGCTGTGTTTTGCAGATTTATTTAATTCACCTCTTGGTACTGAAAGCATAGTTGGGCTTCAGCAAAAATAAAACATCTGTGGTCCTTGACAAAGTGACTTAAAGAAAAAGATGGAAGTTTTCAAGGCATGAAACATGTACAAGAATTGATTGAAACAGGTGGTTGCGCTAAATGGCACTGTTTAAACCTGAGCATTTCATGGATCAGTAGCAAATTTTACCTGACTACAGTTTTAGACATGCTTCAGAAGGTCCAACCAGTGGCTTTAGTTGTAAATCTTTGCTAGAATTTAGAAACCTGTTCATACTTCTTAGCTGATATTTGAGCTGGCAAATAAAGGAGATAGTCACACCATACTGTTTAGAAAAGAAATAACACAAAATATCCTTGCATTCTGTAACTTTGTTCAGTGCAAAATACTTTAACAAGTTTCTTTCAGGAATTGTTCAGAATATCAACTCTCCTCATCCATTGTGCTGCCTAAAAAATTATATGTTTACTTGCACTCTTTAAAGGCACATAGGAAGGCCATTTTGCTACAGAATGTGATTTGCATCTCCTGTCTTTAATTGTGAGCTTTCTGATACAGATCAAAAGATGTCTTTTGCTATTACTTGGCAATATTGGATAATACAATCTTTGTGTAAATGTAATTTAAGAACACTTAAAACTAGAAAGAGGTGCAAAATTGTAACTATTGGGCTAGCCTGGTTCTTATTTATAACAATAACAGGTTTGAAAATGGAGTTGAATAGATTTATGAATGGGATCACCTCAAACAGGGTCACCTAAAACCATAAGGGACTGTTTTCAATGATGCAGTTTACTTCTCCATTTCAATTACTGCAAGGACGGTGCACAGAATAAGGTTCCTGTTCATTTGGCTTCCGGCATCACTCAATGTCTGAGCACTAGAACAATCAGAAGGGACACACTGAACAAGATACAAGATATAGAGTCATCAATTATGATATATAAAGTACATTTAAAAAAATGGCACCAGGCAAGCTATTAAAAAATTATTAGAGTTTTTGGTTATTGTGAGGTGTATCTTGGTTCTGGGTGTCCAACTTGATTTAGTAAGTGAAAATATTTCTTATCAAAAATCTCCCCAGGGCTGGAAAATTAAGACTGAGCCATCAAAAATGGTCATATTTGCAGTCTTCCCTGGAGCTACTGGTCTCCATAGAATGGCTTGGGCTGGAAGGGGCCCTAAATATTACCTAGTTCCAATCCCCCTACCAGAGGCATGTACACTTTCCACTAGACCACATTGCTCCAAGCCCCATCCAATGAGACCTTGAACACTTCCAGGTTTGGGACATCCAGAGCTTTTCTGAGTCAACTGTTCCAGTGCCTTACCACTTTCTGAGTAAAGAATTTTCTCCTAACATCCAGTTTACATGTTTTCTCTTTTCATTTAAAACAATTGCCCCCTGTCCTATCACTATCTGCCTGTGTAAAAATACAACTATTGAAGAGGCACATCCAGTCCTGCAGATAAAACTAAGTGTGACAAATGAGTAATGGCAACAAGGGGAGGAAAACCCAAATATTCAACCTTATAAACTGTTTTCCAAGTCAACTCCCCCTCCCTGGATGCCTTTGAACATAGATGAGCTTTACAAGGGGTGCCAGAGCTCAGGCGCCACGGGAGATGTCCTGCCAACTCTTCTCAGACTGCAGGAACCTGAGCAGACTCTTCCTTTCAGGTGGGGAGGAGCAGCACTTGGGAAGCTTTAAAGGTCAAATCAAAATGAAGGTTAAGTCCAGTGTCTTTCTGGCAATCTGAGAAGCAAAAGCCTGTGTGAGCAGATAGGCCTTCAGCATTCCCTGGAAAGCTGCTTCCTTAGCTGATATAAGTCTGCCAGGTTGCGCTGATGTCAGTGGGGTTATTTGTCAGCTGAGCGATGGTCTCACATGAGCAGCAAACTGCTTTGCTGGGTAGAAGGAAGACTAAAGTTCCTCATCTAACTTGTGCTAAAAATCCCCCAGAATTAACTCCTTCCCATCAAGATCTAGAGGCAGCAGAGACCAGGCAGAGCAAATCTCCAGCAAGTACAACACATGCAGAGAGGCACTGCAGTAAGAATTATGATTCCAGCCACAGCAAGATTCACACAATGTGCAAAACTCAACTGGGACCAGAAAGGAACTGGAAACAGCTGTGAGCAGAGGTAGAAAAGGCTCCCTGAAAGATATATGAATGTGTCAAGAGGCAGCATCATTAGGTAACAGATGTGGACTGCAATGCCCATCAGGCCCACACAAGTAGGACCAGTAGACGAGTGGGGCAGATCTTTGGAGTCAACCCGTGCCAAGTGGAGGTGGTGGCTGCTGCAGCAAACAGCTGCTGAACAAGGAGACTTTGTGCACCTTGCCAACAGGTGTTGGATGAGGATTTACCCTGGAATCACAGCACTCATGTACAGGAGGGTGAAGTTCAAATTCAGTCATGGCACTTTCTGAATTTTAAATGCCCTGACATGTATCTTATGCTGTTTCAGCAGCAATAATGATGGAGGACTTATTTATAAAAGAACAGGATGAACAATGCAAAACATAGCTGAAAACACAAACTAGACCAAGAGTTTTGACTCTCTTAGTGGTCATGCTAGTAAATAAACCTTTATAAATAACTGAACTGGCAGCTGCCTTCCCAATTATTAATTGGCATCTGTAGAGTGGATGGCCTTGCATAAGATCTTTTTTCAAAGAGAATGCCGAGTCCAATTGAGAATGAACTTCTGGGAACACTTAGGGTGTTCTTTCATGGTATATAAGGTTGCTTTAATCCATTTGAGGAGATGGTTAATTTTAAAAGCACTTTGCAAGGAGGACCAATAGATAATATGATGGTACAATTCCACACTTTGCAGATCCAGCAAACTCTATTGCTACTAGAACAAGAAAAAGAAAATTAATCTAAGGTAAGAAGACTGTGCCTGATATGGCTCTGTATTTTTTAAAGCTATTTCAGGGACAGACTCCAAGCTTGTAAGTAAATAATCAACATACCATTTTAGAAAATATGTCAGCTGTGTAATTGAATATTGTGGAATGTATTTTACTTGCCTGTACACCTGGAGACACCTAGAAAAAAATGTGATGAACGGAAGTATATATTAAAAAAAAAAAGAAAAAAACCCAAAAACCAATAACCAAAAAAAAACCCCACAACAACAACAACAACAAATACAAAGAATGATACCAAAACTATTGTGGTGTCAAATATGCACCGTACACTGCTGGCCCCTGGAGATGCAGAAGTGTAAGTTACCACCAGAATTATACTTAATAGTTCCAGCTGATCCTACTCTGTCATGAATATTCCAGCTCGAAGACTTCACAGTGACAGGAATGCAAGAAGTATTTTCTGAACTTGTCTTTTGTTATTTTAATAAAATGTCCAGAAATACACTTGATTCTTCAAAAGATTATCACCTCAGTGATCCTCACCCACAAACACATGAAACCTTATAAAATTCAGTATTTTAATTTATTTTATTGGATACAACAAGGTCACATGGTAGTTCTGGAGTCCCACTAAACAAAAAATATCTCCATTATTTGCAAGAGAAGATGAGTCATGTTCTTATCAATTGCCATTTCTTGCTGATGCACTGTGACACAGACAAAGGTGGCTCAGGCATGTGAAGTGTTTATTAGACTGAATGGCAGCTGATTATATTTTTGATTAGTTTCCAAACATGAGTTGTCTGCTCTTGTTTTAGCCTGGGTGACTTGTGTTCAAGATTAAAGTAGAGAAGGAAAAAACCAAACCAAACCAAACCAACAAGAGAGGAAGAGAGTGGAGATACAGGAGATGAAATTGTATAAGCTTGAGATCTTCCACGAGCTGTAACACCACAAATGGATAGATAGTGACTTCCATGAAAACAAGGTATCCATGGATCTTTAAAAACTTTGGTTTTTTTTCTTCTTGTAATCCTAATTAAGTCCAAGTGGAAATATTTGGTTGTTGGCAAAATTACATCTTCTTTGTCAAATCCATCATGGATGAGTTACATGGAAGAGAAAGTTCCCATCCTGCACAGGCACCTCTATCTGAATTGACACTGAGCTGCTTCCTCAGGCAGGAATTATTGAAATTAAGGTGCAATATAAGCCTGCACCATCATATCCATCCTTACAAATATGTAGTTACACCTTACTTGACAATGCCTTACATTTCCAAGCTTTATGAGTGAAGGAGGTTTTTTATGGTTATCCAGATTGCAACATATGTTGACAAGAATATAGAGTAATAATTACAAGGTTTATTCTGCCTTTACATTTTTAGTTTCAAAGTGACAAAGAAATATGTGATTCAAAGGGTTTTATTTAAATGATATCTGTTAATATCACCTATTTCTTGTGCTTTCCTGATGTTGCAATTATCACACAACAATGCTAATCAGGTCCATAGAGGTATAATTCCCTCTAAATAGTGTAAAATTGATATTGGCTGTCTCAAAATTAGACATCACTCTTAGCCAGTTTCCTGGTTATCCCAACTGTTGATGGAGAGAGGCACCTCCAGGAGACAGTTCGTCCCGGTTTCTTGGATGGTGATGTTCTTCAAGGCTGTTCCACATGTCTCAGCTGAATTCTCTGTGTCCTCTGAGCAGAATGAGGCGGTGCTAAATAAAGGTGAGAGAATGTCTCTCCTTTCTCCAGGCAGGAATCCCTGAACTGCCTGACCTGTGATTTGTTTGGAGTTATAAAGGCCAAAGTAATCAAATCCTTGCATCAAAGACCTTGGGAGTCAAAACCTCAGTGCTTTTGAGCCATTAGAGCCCTAGAATCAATGGCAAGTGTGATTTTATTGAAAATAAGCTATCACAATAAGCAGATTTAGGGTCTTATTCTTAACATTAGGCACCCTGTTTTGAAAATGTTAGTTTGAGTCTCTAGTTTTCAGTCTAATCACCTATTTAATACCTCATATGCCTACATCAAAGAAGTGCTGTGAGATTTAATTAATTTTTGTAAAGCATTTTGAGATCTTCAGTTAAGAGGTACTATACTATATAAGTGCCAAGTATTACTACATTACTGAAGAGACTTATCACAGAAAAGGTTAAGGTCAATTAACATTTTCTTGCCATTTAGGTATATATTTTCAGATCACAAAAAGAAACTGGTGTCAATTTAGTTCATTTCACTTGTATCCGTTTTCAAATGAGTTATTTATAATTGATTTAAGTTGAAGCCTTACAGATCATCAAAATGGCAATAAATTATACCCTGCTTATAAGCTTCTAACACCCTATGGTTTTAGACTGCTTTGTTTTAATTGAAATGTATTTTAATTACACATCATAATTAAAAAGTTTCAGTATCAAATTATGCATGTTTTTAAAATGATTCAGGCAAGTACCAAAAAACCCAACCCAAAACCTCTCCATGAGTCCTTGTAAATGTCTGTATAGGTAACGATTCTCTGGGGTTTCGAGTATCAAGTCTACAGTTTAATTCAAGCAGCGAAAAGTGTTTTTTTCCATTTTCACAAAAACTGTTGCTAGAATAGATATCTTAAAAAGAGACATTTAATTGACTAACCTTGAAGAAATCTCTTCTGAAAATCACATTTAAGCACTCGGTTAAGCACTCAAATGTACTTGCATGACTGCAACCTTAAAGGACTCAGACTAAAACTTTTCAGAGAATGTCATGACACTCAGATTCTTAAAAAAAAATAAAAAATAAAAATAAAAAAAATTCATCAAGGTGAGTGCAATATTTAGATGAAAAAGATGTGAGATTCAAATTGTGAGACATTTAGAAAAAAGTAGCCACATTGTAAATCACTTTCATTACACACGAAATATTTCCCTGTTCTAATTACAACTACTTAATCTTGCCATCATGTTGCAGTGAAGGTCTTGCTTTACATTGTGGCCATTAGGGCTGCTAGACTTAAAAAAAAAAAAAAGCTTAGTCAGGAAGATTTTCATAAATAAACAATAAACACAATTAATCAGCATAGTGCTTCTGGAGGGATAGTGTTATTTGAGTATTCAGTAAACCAAGTGTTTTGCAAAAATGCTTTTGAATCCTGAAACTATTGAGCATAAATATTTAAATGGATATATTTGCTGTTGTCTAACTTTTTACTTATTAGTCATTCCCCCCCTTTTAAAAAAAAATTTTAGGAAATTCTCATATGAATTAGTGACTTGTCACACATCTGGGTATTCCTTAAATAATTCTCTCTCTTCTTATATTGAATTACAATCTCAGAGGATGCAAATATTAGTTTTGTTACTGATTTTATGAGAGCAGGTGTTAATATTTTGTTTATATTAGTAAAACAATTGAAGTTGGCATTTACTTATGCAACTCATGCATCATAAAGAGCAGCAAAAGTAATTTTAGTGCTGTAAAATGCTGAGATTCCCATAACTTCATTAGCTTCACTGGAGAAAACAAGCCTTGCAGACTGGACCTTCAAGTAAAAAAAAATCTGGATTTTATATTAGTATTTAATCAGAATAATTGATGCAATAAATAATATTTAAATTACCTGTGTAATAATTCCTTAATGTTGTTCTTTTGCTGACAGCCATGCAGAGGAGGTAGATGAAGCTTTCATCTCCTGCACTCTGACCCTCTGTACATCAGAAACCATTTAATTTGGCCTGAGTCAAACGAAACTGGAGTTTGTTTGACTACCACAAAGGCATCTATGCTCGACACAAAGACAACAGGAGACAGAGGAACAAACATTTCCATTGGTAATTTGTTCCAGTGATTAATCCCTTTCACTGTTTACAGCAGGTACCTACTTTCCAGTTGGAATTTGGCTTTGCTCAGCACCACTCTGCTACAGCTCTGCCTGCTAGATTAAAGAGACATTTAAATCCTCTGATTTTCTGCTCCTGGGTGCACCTGTCACATCACCTCTCAACCTTCTTTCAAGCCTTGGCTGTGCATGTGGAGTTGCTCCAAGGGAAGAGCAGGGAGTCATTCGAGAGAGGACAGCCGTGCACGAATTAAAGTGGGAAGCTGTCCGAGGGAAAAAAGCCGTCCCACGTCTAGAAACAATTACCCTCAGTGGAGAACAAAGTAATATTGTATTGCTGAGAGAGGATTTCCAGTGGTGAGGGGAGCTGCCCCCTGTACTCACAGTCTTCCTCTCAGGGTAAGCAAACTCTAAAAGCATGTATGTGTGTGTGGACTTAGACAAAAGAAATGCTCTAACCTCTCTAAAGAAGGAAGTGAAAGCTTTTGTTTTCTAGCACTTAATTAATTTGTGTAGATTCACTTTTACCCTGACCAGCTGTTGCCTTTTTTTTTTTTTTTGTTTGTGTTTTTTCCTTTTTTTTTTTTTTTTAAGAAATAATAAAAGCAAGATTGTTTGCCAGTTAATGCCACATAAACATTTAGTGTCAATCTTTTGCTTCTCCTCAAAAATTTGCAGTTGTCCTTGTGTCTCAATAACTTACTGTTCCTGTTACACTACAATACTACATAATTTCAGTTTTAGGGGTTTATCAGGATCTCAATTCTGTAACAATCCTCACTTTTATGTGTGCAACAAACTATATAGATGCAAACATCTGTAGGTGCTTTTTTTTTTTGAATGCACCCTGCTTGTCAGATTGTTCTGCAGGATTTCCTTGTCACTATTGTTATCTATCTTTCTGCCAATAATTACCCAGTTTTTGGCAGCTGTATCATGTTTACTTCTGCATCACTATGGAAACACTGACTTTTCTCAGCCCTAATATAGATTCCTGCACAATCCCACTAGAAGTACTTTCATAGAGTGAAATGATTTCTGTAAGTACTTTTCCTGTTGTCTATTTAATCTTCATTATTTAACTGACTTTCTGTGAAACTATTCTTTCCTCACAGTGCTGCTTGGTACTTTTCAAAAGAATAAGCCTGTGGGTATTTAGATGTCCATTTGAATAACCATTATGGACTTTTTCAGAGTTTGGGCACCTGAGTGCAAAAGAGCTACTCAGGCTCGTTCAAGACTGTGGCATTACAAACCAGTATCTTCTTTTTTTTTTTTTTTTTTTTCCCTTTCTAAAATACAGTGTAGACTTTAGATGCCTCTTTTCTTCTTCCCATCATCAGTTCAAATGGAGGCACTGCTTTGGAGACATTTCAGTTGGTGTTCCAAGTCACAGAACCCATCCAGGCTATTCTATGGAATTCCTTCAGCCAAGGTGTTCCTTTGGAAGTGCTGCAGTTTAAGCACCAAATGAGCTTTGGGCTCCAAATGGATGGATATCTGACTCAGAAGCTCTCACTTGCCTGAAAAGGGAATTCTGACTTTTCTCATCTTTCCGCTACCACTAAGCAGCTCCTTTCCACATACTCCAGCTATTTTTCAGATGCAAGCTCTGACATTTGTTTGAGTTTCATCCCATTACAGGAGAAGGAAATGAGTCCAGCAAAACACTGAATAAATCCAAGTTAGATTTTGTGAGCTCAATTAGCTCACCAAAGGGTCAAATAAGCCCCACAGCTGACAGAAAGGAATGGTTTGAAACTGAAGAAAGGGGAAAAGGGTGGGAGAAGAGAGGGGAGGCAGGATCAATACTGCTTCTATAGGCAGGAGAAAGCTATTAGGTTGACTTAAAGGTCCTGTCTGCCTGCAGCCTCGAACAGCGCACTTACACAGCTCCCTTGGACCAAGTATTAGCACATTGCCTAAGCCCATCTGAAGTGTTAAATTAGGCAGGTGTTGTAAATCTCCATGTGAGGTCATTTTAGGCATTGTAAAACCTAATTTGCATATCCAAAGTAATATGTTTCGTCTCTTAATTATCCCTACCAAACTCATAATCTCATCAAAGATGACATTCGAATTTGTAAAAGATATTTTTTGCATTAATTAATGCTGGCTGGTATTTCATTCTTTGAATTTACATCCACTCTAATTCCCATTTCTTTTTTACAGAGTTTCCATAACTTCATTTCACTCTGACAACCCTAAAGCTTACCAGATGATTCCATCCATCCTTTCTGAATATTATCACATCAGTATGTTTTTCAGTCTTCATGTTTTTTTTTTTTTTCCTGTGAGTTTTTTTTCTCTTTTGTTTTGTTTTTCTTTTTCTTTTTCTTTTTTTTTCTGATATTCCAGGATTTATTATGAAAGTTATTAACTGAAATGCAATGTTATTAATGGTTCATTGAATAACTGTAATATGTGTTGTCTGTTGATATAAAAGGTAGTATAGATTAAGTGTTATTTTATGTACTCTTCAGTTATTAATGAATAAAAAATGTTTCAGCTTCCTCAATCTGAATCTCCCATTCCATCATAATATCTTTCGTTTCTGTAAACCACAGCCTATTCAGAATGAATTCAAGCCTGGTTTTAAGACCTTGAAACTTTATCCTGGGGGAGAATACAAACAAACCTTCTAACCATTCTCACAGCTGAGAGGGAATGACATTTCTCCTGGGTTTCCATGGGATGAAAAAAGTAGCGATGGCAAACCAGAATACCTCTGGTTATTACTGTATACCTTACAGAGATGATTGTGCTTTGGAGGAAGGGTTATACTGTCTCAGGTCCATAAGGCATTAAGAAGACTGTTACAACAAGCTAAAAATCGAGGTAGGATTAGACTATGAGTAATTCCATATTGCACAATATTTCCAAATTAAATCATATTATAGTGCAATGAACTTTTCAGGTCATTGATTTTCTGTACAGTCTTGTTAGGATAGTGTACTAGGTAGTTAGAAAGCCTCACAAACAGGAAAAAAAAAAAAAAAAGAGAGAGAGAGAGCAACAACAATAACTGAAAAATCTTGTAATAATTACAGCAATCAGTGGCCCAATGAGCTACAAAACACTTTCATCTCCTTGTATTTTTCAGAGATTCATTACTTCAGACTATTAGCAAAATATGGGTGCAAATAATAGTGCATTTCTTTAAAAAAAAAATAAATCATAAAGCTGGTTTTGAATGACCAGAGCAGGAAAGCTGGTTATCATAATTCGCAAACCATAATTCTTTGCAAAAGAACAGCTATATTTAAATATAGTGACTTAACCAAGAATATCAGTTTCAAAGGCAAGAATGTAAAAAGAGTATCCTTATAGTCCTTGGAGAACTTCAAGCATCACTTCTAAGCCTGCTCTCCCTTTCTACATTCTATCATAGTATAGGAATTCCACAATGATTCATAAAAGGAAGATTTTCAAAGGCACAAATGGGAGTCAGGTGTCCGATTTTCATCAACTCAGGCACCCAACTCCCATTTGTATTTTCAGAAAATCCTCCCTTAGAGACATGAAATATGAAGTAGTAAAGTAACTTGTATTCCAAGGTCAGGAACATTTGCCTTAATTTTTTACATACAACTCCATTTTGGTTCCTTTTGATTTGATATCAAAGCAAATAGAATTCTGCATTTTCAAAAAGAAAGACGGGGTGATCTAATATCTTTGACGTTGCTGGTTTCTGTGGTTCTGTCATACACACAGTGGGATGTTAAATATGAAACCTAGCAATTTAAAGACAATTCCCCTCTTTCTGTCTGTCCTGTTAGTTTGGTTTTTTAAAACAAATGTACAGTTTAAAAGGCATGTAAAACAAACCATCTGACACACTTTGAAGTTAACTGCAGGAATAGATCTAGAGTAGAAGAACTGGTATCTTGGCCAAAAATTTAAGCAAGTTTAATTGACAGTCTGATTTATTGGATTTTTTTATATTGAGATTTTTTGTGGTATACTTTTATTTTCATGAGAAGGAAAATATGCTAAAACTATTTTGTTTTGAATTGAATACTAAATTTGTATTTACAAAATTCTAATTTGTATTAGCCATTTTTAACAAAACACATGCAATTCAGAGTTTTTTAAAAACATGGAAAAGAAACAAAATTCCAATTAAAGTACTTTTACCAGTTCCCTTCCTTTTCTGAGGAATTCTGCTAAATAGAATCAACTGTAGTATGCCTGAGCCCAGAGATGGTTTTCAGCAGTTCTTCCACACAGTCAAAGAAGGTCTTAAAATCACACTTTTTGTCAGAGATGTGCCTTTGTTAACAAGTAGCACACCAAAAATCCACTAAAAATACTATGTTCAAGTGGCTTCTACACCTTCGCTTTTTAAGATTTTGTTTGGGTTTTTTTTCCCTACAAGACTGGTCAACAGGAGATGACAAAACAAAAAGTATGCAAAGGTTGGTAGAGCAATTTTATGCCTTTTTTTGCTTTGTTCTCTGGTCCTGGTTTCCCAATCATTCTACATCCATTCCCAGGACTGAGGGTGGAAGGGAATTCTGGAGGACATCTAGCCCACTCCTGTTGCTCAAGCAGGGTCACTTAGCCTGCTCCCTGGGAAAACATCCAGATGCCTTTGAAATACCTCCAAGGATGGAGATTTTATGACTTCTCTGGTCACCCTATACTAAAAGTTTTGCCTGATGTCGAGACTCATTCATGCCCTCCCTTTGGTGAGAACCAGCCACTTCCCTCTCAGGGAACACCAGGATATAATTCAGATGATAAGTCCTTCCAAAGATGTAGGAATTATGGATGCTATCATACCTTATTTTCTCCTGTCACTGCACAGTCCTGCAATCTTACCTCAGCAGGCTTATACCTTATGGCTCTCCCGCATACTCAAGTTGTACAATATGTACCCCTCGAATTATTTTATAGGAACATTCTCTGATGCCCTCTTACTTATTTGTTTCATTATTTCAGGTATTCAGAACTGAAAAAGCCCTGAACATCCCAAACATCTCATAAACTGATAATAAACCTTACGGCCACAGATGTGCCACGCTTTTCTCAGATGACACCCAGACTGAGGAGGTTGTGGATGTGGCGAGGTTTGGCATGTGGTCCATGTGGCTTTGGGACACTGAGATGAGGGACAGAGCTGCTTCCAGGACGAGATAACTTAAGCATGTAGATATAGCCTGGGAGGAGGAGGCAGATAGTAGCAAGTTACTGATCTAACTGAACTCACTCACAGGTGTAATTCTCTACCTTAAAAAGGCCTGATCTGTGCTTGTCCAAACTTGCTATATAATCCTTCATTCTACTTTTTTTCCTTCTCCTTCTGTCAGAATACAGGAAAGGCACTTTTGACAATACAACAACCTGAGTCATCCCTGCAATGGAGGAAACTCAAGTGCAGGAAGTGAGTGAAAAAAGTCTTTGCTGGGTGAATCAATTGTGCCTTCAGTTCAAACGACTGTGATTAATTTGTGTGGGTCTAAAAAGGAATGGAATCCACTGAGGGAGTGAGGAAGTGTCAAGATAATGCACATATCTCCCTTCAAAGCAGTCTTGATGCCTAGAAATGCTGCATATATGTATAGTTATCTCTTCTCCTTGGTTCCTCTAAGGGATGCAGAGGTTACATTTCATTGATATTAGGCCAGTTCCATAGAAAAAAAAAAAAGACTAAACAAAATGCAACTGTGGTGTTTGACAAAAGAGTGTTTTACCTTTGAAATATTAGACAAACAATTTCATTTGCCACCCAGAGGTCCAGTGAGTGTGAAAGAAGACAGAGTGCAAAATCGTGTTTTACCACCTCTTTTGTATGGATCAAAAGTGCCAGTAGAATAGAAACTTACTTTAATTCAGAGAGAGAGGGGCATCAACAAGAACAAGATCAAGACAAGAAATCCCAGTGCAGAGGTCAAAAGTCCTGAACATGAGGGAATAAACCATTACATTCAGAAGTACCTTTTAAAAGGAGGAAAGATGCTGCCAATGTTCCCCAAAATAATTTGAAATCAATAAGTGTGTCAGACAAAGGATGGGATAGATGTCATGGTGTTTTATATATTACATTTAAACAGCAACAAAATCTTAAATTTTGATCCTTTTACAAAACAATACAGAAATTGATTTTTTGTAAGGAAAAAAATAAAAGAGAGAAAAAAAATCGGAACAACAACCAACTGAAAAACCCACCAGCTGTTTCCTGGCCAAGGAAACCACAGGAGCTCTTACTCTGTAGTGCAGTAAATGGCTAACTTCCCAGGGTAGTTTGAGTCCCCTGCAGCCTGCAGTGTCAGCAGAGTTGGTCATTTAGGAATCAGTGGGGTTTTGTGAGAAGTTTGTTTATCTTTCAATGAAACCACCCGCTTTGCAGCTGAATTGTTTGAGCTATAAATAGAAGCGCACTTCATCAAATTCTTTCAGAATGAAACACAAAAATACGGGTAGCAGGAAGGGTGGGAAAGAAGGTGCAGGTCATCTTTTTGACAATGAGAGAGAAAGGTTGGGAAATATTCTGTTTATTTATTTTTTTTTTTATGTTGTAGAATGTGGAGTGGGTAAACATACAAAAAAAAAGTATTTCTCACGTACCTTCTGTAAGGTCACATTCAGATGATGGGGACTCTACAGAACCTGACCTCTTTCCTTTGCTCCCTTTCTTCCTTCCATATTAATGAGTTGGCTTGAACCTGAAGGGTAATTTTGATGACTCTGTTGAAAACACAGGTATTTGAATTCTTACCAAGTGACTGTGTTGTCATCTTTATAAAATGCTCAATGCTGTTTTAAACTTTACCAAAAAATTCTTTGTTTCTAACAAGGCAATGAGTTCTACTGGCCAATCCTGCTCTTTCTGCTTGTTTATTTAATCCAGAGTGCTGCTTCTTTCCATTCATTTCACACTGCTTGCCTTTCAGTTTCACAGTGCCTTCTAGTTGAGTTTGTAAAGTTGCCACTAAGGAGCCCCACTCTAAGTCTTGCCATGGAAAGACAACAGAAATGTTACACAGAATTCACACTCTTTTCCTACTGCAACATATCCTGGCAGATGTGTTAGTTACCATAGCAACAATTAAGACTAGTCTTCCATTTATTTATTTATTTATTTATTTATTTATTTATTTATTTATTTATTTATTTATTTATTTATTTATTTAAATAATAATAACTATCAGTAGTGGCTGAAACATTTTCAAATAAATTTGTGTCTCAGTTTTAAATCATGTAATGTGAAGATCTTCTTGGTGATGTTTGCTAATATTTGAAAGGGTGTATTATAAGAAACTGTTTGATTTATATGATCTGTACCTTTTTGTTCTCCTACATATACACAGATCCAGGGTTACATGACACTGACTTGTGTCTGCTGATGTAAAGTAGAAGAGCTGGAAAGAGAGCAGGCTGATCCCATATCCAGAAATAAGAAAAGAAATATAGCCCTTCAGCTTCAATACACAGGGTTAAAAACTCAAGAACTGTTCACTGGTTTGGAAAGGTGAGTATATCCATACAGAGAATATGGAGTGTACCTCAAACTTCATCCATCCCCACAACCACCCTTAGAAATCTTCACACTGTAAAGCTCTTGAATCACACATCAATGACAGCAAATGCAAATTTTTATGGTTGTTCTGGTTTCCATGAATTTATTTCAGATAAATAATACTGTAAGTAGGAGGAGAATTGAAAGGTAATGCTAGAAAAAGTTATTGTTCTGGAAAGAGACAATGTTGATCAGTTAAGAAAGAATAATTGAAAAAGGAAAGACTATGAACTGAACCAAGAAACCAGGCTTGGATCAATGTAAATACTGAGCAGTTCCACTCAGGTCACAGATTATGGACTCAAGAGTTCAAATAATGTGTTGATATGGTGCTTAGGGATGTGGTTTAGTGCTGGACCTGACAGTGCTGGATTAGTAGTTGGACTGGATGATCTTTGAGGTCTTTTTTAACCTTGCTGGTTCTATGATTCATTCTGGGTGTAAGGGACACAGCAATGACTCCAGTTGTACCATGCCCCAGTTATTCCAGCAGTGTTTGTATCCACATCTACAGCCTGATTCCTCCTGCCTGTTTGTTATTTGCTTTATTCTGTGTACAGGCACTCAAAACATCCCCTTTTGACAGGGTTTGCCCACTATCAGTGCAAATTAAAGTTGTTATCACCATCCACTCTCAAAACAAGTTAAGGCTCTCCCCAGCAGTTGGATGAGCCATTAGGCAGAGATGTACAAACAGGTCCAGTCTTTTGCTAGCATTCTTCATTCCTCAAAGTAGTCCAGGCACTGCACCTAAAGAAAAACTCACTTTCATTTCTTCATTCTGCTGTTTTGCTTAGAAGCAAAGATAGTGACTTGGTAAAACTGTTTCTTGCCTTGCAGTAAAAACCACCATATAATTGTATATAGATTATGAGTGCCAACACAAATGGAAATAAAAAATTGTATTGGGATTGTGGTGGAGAAGTATAGCCATTAATTAGATGCCACAATTCTTTAGTGCCAAGAAGAACAAGCCATTACTGAATCTGTAGTGATCCTCGTATTTCCTACAATAACACCACGTGGCTGAAAAACTCAGTTGTATCCAACTAATAGCTTCTGAAAAAAGAGACGACATCTTTTTTAACCTTTCCAAAACACGCTTGCTAACATACTTTAATGCTTGAAAGTATATAAGGTCACCTGAAACAGCAGCCTTTACGTTTAAAACAGATGTGGCTATATACAGCAGTGAAGGAATGTACAGCTCTTGTGTAACAAGCATCGGTGCTTTCTAACCCTTTGCCATTTTGACACTTGCAGCTCACACACAGGGCTGCTTTTGAGTCAGATATTCAGCATGTATTCATAGAGGTGAATAAAAAAATTCCTTCATGCACAGCTGTCAACAAAGGCTGGTGCATAAAGATAACCACCCTAAATTCATTATCCTGTGCAGTCTCACTTCCCCAATTTTCCTTGCTTAGGTGCACTGGAGCAACGCAGACTGAAGTTTCCAGCACAACACTGGCACCTGTAGTTTGCCAGCTCATCACTACTGGTCAGGTGTGCTGTGTAGTGAGAGTGAAGAAGGGTTATTCCACAGCCTTTTCTTGCCCATGTGCTGTTCTAGGCTGAGGTTAAATAGGCACTTGGCTTCCTTTATTGTGTGTGCCTGAACCCAGTTTTTGAGAAGCCATGGCAGAGACATACAGGGGAAAACCAGGTCAGAATGCAAGCCTTCAGACAATCATAGAAAATACTGAGTTGGAAGGGACCTACAAGGATGTTCAAGTCCAGTTCCTGGCCCTGCACAGGACAAACCCAAGAATGCCACCCTGTGATGCCTGAGAGCGTTGTCCAATGCTTTTGAAACCGGTCAGGCTTGGAGCCATTCCCCCTGCTCTGGGAGTACCGGTGCCCAATTAGCCTCTGGATGAAGAACCTTTTCCTAATATCCAACCTAAACATCCCATCTCCTGACTCAACTTTATGCTGTGCCCTCAGCACCTGGCCCTCTACTTCCCTCACCTGAAAGCCTCTTGGAACTGTAATCCACCATGTACTGACATGTCCCAACCATGGTTGAGCACCTCTGTTTTATGCTTCTTTAACATCACAAGAGGACATTTTCAAATATTTCCAAAATCATGCTTACACCAGCATCTTCTGTAGTGACAATGAAAGATCAGTCCTGCCTGACCCAGGTGTGTTTACTGGAGGAGAGGAGTGGTGTGTGAGCCTTGGGAGGCCTGAGGTTGGTAGAGCTGCATTGCCAGTCTTCTGAAAGACACAAATTCTCCACCCTCTTCTGGTTTAAACTGATGCTATATATCAGGAAACAAAAACAGACCTCAGAGAACTGTCTGAACAGTGCTGGTGGCACCGTTAGGATTGTTACCTGCCTGTGATGCAAATCAGTTTGGTCTCTTGAAGACTGGAGATGATTTAAAACCTGATTAATGAACTAGGCTCAGCTCCATATGCTGGTGAGGTGTACACCCCTGATAAATGCAGAAGGTCAGAGTGATTTATCAAAACACTCTCCTGGCCTTAAGAATCAGACACCCATTCAGTAATGGAGCTGTTTCCTTCTGCAGTGGATGTTATGGAGGCATTTCCTCCCGTCTGTGCATCTCTGAGTCCATCCAGCTCCTTGCTGTGTGTGCTGTGTGTGTGTTGATGCCAACACAAAAATTCACACCAGTGCTCAGAGGGATGGAACTCTCTCTGGAAACACATAGAAAGGCTCAGGATGGCCCTTCACAGACCCAAAGGGAAAGAAGATATCCACACTGAAGACTTAGAGGGAATTATTTTTCAAGGCACTTTACACTACAAAATATAGCAAAATAAAACCTGTGAGATTAACCTGGGATGCCAAGTCTGCCTGGAGACAAAAGGTCCATCATGAAAACTGGACATTTCATGATTCATACACAACTTTTAGCAGCCAATTGAGTTTTATATACAGAATCTAAAGTCTGAGTGTACCTTTAATATCCTAAATAGGATATTCTGGCTCCTTGGATCCAAATCAGTTCTCTTCCTCCTAGATGGCCCGGAAGTCACTGCTAAAATTTACAGCACTGAAATTTGGTTTTGGCTGCTTTATCAATGTCAGAGGAACTAACATTGTCTTTTAAGTTAACTAAGTCTGTTTGGATTATTTTTGTGTGCAGCTTTTGGGTTTAATATGTGAAAACAAAGATAGGGAGAATAGCACAAAAAAAATACACTGGCTCAAAGTGAGGGTGAAATTGAGTTGAAATATTTGTTAACTGGTTCTTAAAAGCTTTTAAGGAGAGTTAAGTGATATCCTAAGAAAGAAAGAAGAAAGGTAAGAATGAAAAGCAAGGAGAGCAAAGGAGCAGGAGCAGTAGAGGCTAGGCATCACTTTTTCTTTGTCAAGCCATTACTGTCTCTCTGTGGCAGAAGGACTGAAAGAATAAAAGTAAATGTCAGATCAATTATGCTGTTTTCTGTCTATTGCAGGTATTTTTCTGGTCTTCATTATCATAGTATCACAACATTTTCCCATCCAACTATTTATCCTGATGACACCTCTCTGAGGTAGGGCACTGCTATTATTTTTATTATACAGCTGGAGTGAGGCTCAGGTAATGGAGCACACTCTTAGCCAGCATAAATTGTCACAGCTCCATTAGCTCCAGTGTGAGAGGACTTTGTGGAGTTTAGGATCTGCCACTAAATGAATCTCCCTTTCCCCTGCAAGACAGGAAAAGGGTTTCCCAAGCTCTTAACTTACTTCTCTGCCCAGAAGACCATCCTTCTACTATTTAGATAATCTGTGATTTTTGGGCCAGGTCCAGTTGGATTTACTCTTACCAGGAAAGTCAATGAAGTCTGCATGGTATTATTCACATAAAGCCTGCAGGAACAGCTCGATAGGTGGGAGAGATTATGCACCAGAGAAAGGTTGAAGCTGTAGGAACACCCTGAGCACACCCATGTGTCTGATGTTCAGGAATTACAGGGATGGAACCTGCATGGAGCTGTCAAGCAGCAGCCAGTGTAGCATGGAAAACAGAAAGAGCACAAAGAAGTGTGCAAACACACAGCGATGCTGACGTGGAATTAAACCGTGATGCATTCAGAAAGTTTGAATAACAGCACACAAATTATTTACTTTCCTCGAGCCTGGTTCAAATAGATCAACAAGACAAGAAAATTGAGAGGAGGAAAGGCAGTTTCTCACCATACAGGTGTCTTAACTCTAATGAGTCTATGGGATTTGAGCTGGTATCATGAATATCACCGGGTGTGATTATAGCTTGTAAAAGCAGACCAGAGAGAGATGTGCCTGTGTGTTTGTTGGGCTGTAATTAAAGCTATAAGCTATCGGCAGCAAAGAGGCCAGCTGCAGCATTTCAAACCTTTCCTACCCTAGCATTAAAAATAGATTGTGGCATGAAAATAATAAAAAAATTGTGTACCCAAAATAATTCCAATAAAAAAAAATTTTGCACCTTTGATTGCTATAATTGATTTTTCTTCTAGATATGAATAAACGACCCAGGCTAAATGCCAGTTCCTTGCAAAGAATTTCATTTAAGCTTCAGTGAATTGAAAGGCTCAACCAGACTCAACATTTCCAACTTCCTAGCAAGTAGCAGAAAATCTACCTGACAGTTGCCATGGAAACACGAACAGGAAGAGCTAACCACCAGCCTATAAATCCACAGAGAAACCTTTCTTAATTGGAAGGCCTTTAACCCACACATTTTTCTCATAGCTGCAGAGCTTATTTCTAAAGAGATTATTAAATTCCTCAATTGACTTATGAAGGATGTTTCCCACTATATTACTGTGCTCTGGGTTGCTCATTCTTTATATCTGTTTCCAAAATTACAAAGCAGAGCAAGGATGATAAAAGTTAACACAGATGTTTCAATGAAAAATCCATACGACGTTCTGAAAATAACTTCAGTGGTAATGGTCTACTAACAACAACAACAAAAAAAAATAGAATAATAACCAACCAGCCAAAAACCCAACAAACAACATACCAGAAAGCCTACCATAAAAATAAGTTCACAAACTGACATGGGATTAAAGAGATGACATATCCCAACATTCCCTGCTTTGCGTTCTAGGAAAGATTTTTTAAATGGAAGACTTTCAGTAGGAAATATAACTGAAACTATGAAACTAAAATATGAAACTGAAATCATTGCTTAAGGATGTGAATGTTAATTACAGGAAGGGTACATGTGTACGCACATGTTGTCACACTAGCAAGTATATGGGCAAAATAGTCTAATTGTAAAGAAAATAGAGGTTGAGGTGCTCATGTTTAATTGATTTCCTTCAGCATTCTGAAGATTTCATAGAAGTTTTGGCAGAGAAAACCACACATTAAGTAGTTTCTCTGCCTTGCCTTTCCATATTGTCATTTTTCTTATCAGGGGTTGGTGAACAAGGCTGGCAGCAACTATGGGGCCGAGGCTGTTGCCTCACTTCCTAGAAATTCAACAGCCTCATGCATTTCTCTTCTCCCATCCTCTCCTGCATAGGATGTGCAGATGCAGGTTCAGAAAGCCTTATTTAGTAGGGTTTTGTAGGTAGTCAAATATTTGTTTGATTTGGGTAAGTGGACAGATTCTTCTTTTACCCTTCATTATTCCACATTTCAATATTTTTATTCCTCATCTCTAAATTCTAAGGACAATAGAAAAAGGAGGTATGTGTTATGTACCAAGGACTTATTCCTAGTGCAGCCAATGGGATGACAATTGATTCTTGCTGATTTCAATGGAATTAGGTTTCTACTCAGTCTGTGCTTTGAAACAGATAGAGGAGAGCAGAGAGATGGAGAAAAGCCATCTTTTCCTTTTTTTTTTTTTTTTTTTAAAGCCTGCCTGGAATTTGGATGATATATTTAGCCTTTGCTCCTCCAGTATTGTATAACTGCTTGAGAAACTGAAGGCCTGTGGGGCAGGGCTATCAGCCACAGATGCTCTTCCAAGGTATCACTGGTGCCAAAATACTGATGTAGCGATGTGGAATGGCATCCAGCACTATGTTACAGTGGGTTTACATGTTCATTACCTCCACTGTCCTCTGGCTCCTTATGCAGACAGAACACCACTTTGAAGCCTGACATTCTGGACGGTCCCAATACTGGAAGCATCAGAAGAAGGAGGTAGCAAACCTATGTTCATTAATCAGCTGGGGGAACTCACTTGCAGTGAGATTTACTCACGCCAGGTGACTCTTGTGTAACTCCCACATTCAACCTGCACATCTGGTACAAACCTCCTTGTGCAAACACTCCTCTTTGAGAAGATTCCCTTTATACAAAGGGATGGTTTCCACCCTCACACTGTTGAGCCTTCGCATGGCATGTCAGTGCCTATATAGGGGAGCAACACGGATGCTTCAACTAGGTTAAAATCAACAGAGGACTCTCACTTCCCTATTCCTTCTATGACAGTCTTAGAAGAAAATTTTGGAGTTATCCAGAAATCCTCCAGGAAACTTGGATACTGGTGGTTACTGGAAGAGAATCTCTCCCAGTGAGGATCAGAGAGGAGAATCACAAAGTACTGAATAGTCAGAGGGCAAACCACTACCAGTACAGTGCTTCCACACTCCTTTTTTTTAACCTCATGTCAGTTTTAATTTGCTTTATCTTCCCCTTGAGTGAATACAGCCAGCCATAACAAACAGTATTTGTTCAGTGTGTACAGTAAGTAAAGAGCTAAGTGGGTTTGTATCATGGAAAAAAAAAAAAAAAGCCACATATTTTCAGTTGTGGCATGCAAGGTTTTGAATGTATTTTTTTGTGTGTGTGAAAAAGGATTGAAACATTTCTCCGTTTCCCTACCTGTTCTAAATGAAACCAAACACTTCACATCATGTTACCACATTCCTAATATGAAAGGGACGGAGTGAATGTAATTTCCTAGTGCCAGGTAACACCATGCAAATACTTTGGAGTAAATTAACATAATGAACACTATATTCTATTGCCTGTATTGTTATGTATTGTTATATTCTTCCCCTCCCCATATCCTTGTTATTATTAGAATTGTTATTTGGCTGAGGGAATCTCTCAAGGGACAGGCTTCCTTTACTTAACAACTCCTTCTCCAAGTCCATCAGGCTGGCAATTGCAAGCCTATGATTAGCTTAATGAAATGTAAGGGAAAATGATAAAGTGAATGGAAAATATTAAAGGTGTTGTGAAAGAAAACCATAATTGGGTAAAACTGGGTAGCAATATTCCAGTGATGGCAGCCAGAAAGCTTCTGCTCTGTGCAACATCCTAAAGTGTTTGCAAAGTCTGAAGAATTCTACAGAAAAATCCACAGGCATGTACTCTATACCTACAGGGATTAGCAATACCCTGGGGAGTTTTTAAGGGATTTTTAAAGTGACTTAACTTTTATTTTTATTTCTGTCTCTTTTTTTTTTTTTTTTTCTTTTGATCTTTTTTCCCCCTAGCTGTGTGTCTTGTTCTCAAATCTGTGTGGAATGTTCAGCAGATTGCTGTTTTCCATTGCTGTCTGCACAACTCTTTTCTACCACATAGGGTACAGGGACTTCATAAACCTTAAAGAAGACAAGATTTGTGTTCCAAAGAGCTTTTTCTCAAGTGATCAGAATCTCAAGCCACCTGACACCCTGGAAGTATCCATTCTTACCTATGTAAGCAAGGGGACCTGAGGGAACAGCATGAAGCTGTGTCAACAGAGGTTTAGGTTGGATATCAGGAAAAGGCTCTTCCTCCAGAGGGTGGTTGGTCAATGAAACAGGCTCCTCAAGGCAGTGGCCATGGAACCAAGACTCACAGAGCTGAAGAAGTGTTTGGACAACACTCTCAGGCACATGGTGGGATTCTTGGGTCTGTCCTGTACAGGGCCAGGAATTGGACTCAATGATCTCCATGGATCCCTTCCAACTCAGGACATTCTATGATTCTATAAGATTTTCCTAGTTGTTTCCCAGTCACAAACTCAAATTAATTCTTTATCTTGCAGATGTTTTTGAAAGAAAAGTATATACTCCTTTTGACCACATATGGTTACTTAGCTTCTATCCAAATCTGCAGCACTTGTGCTGTCCAGATCTGTGGATTGTTGTAAGAACTTGCAGCTCACCAAACAACACATGGCAGCCATCTCCATTTTCCCCCAGATTAGTAAGAAAGTGTTGGATGCTGTTTGATGGCAGAGAGTGAAATTTCAGTGTTTGCTTTCCTTTTCTTCCTCAACCCTGACAGCTGCTAGCAGAAATCCCTTCAAAGCACAGGAACATAATGTATATAATAAACACAGGAAACAAGAGCTTTGGAGGTCTCTAAACTCACCTCAGAACCCATCACTGAATTACCCGATAGAGGAACTCCACTACTTTTCAGGACTAGGCAGTTTTTGAGTTCTTGGTGAGTCGTCAGCCCAGCACAGTGGGTTGGCCATTAGCACTCAGGAGAGTGAGACTGGGTGAGGCTGCAAAGGCTGAGCCATGTAAGTGGATTATTTATTCTTCTTAAACCCTCACTAGCAGAAATAATTTCAGTCCTACAATTCATCTTCTGGGAAGAGAAGCAGTGGAGCACTGAAAGGCTTTCCTGTACCTTTGTGGTGGGTAGACTGGCTGGACACCAAGTGCCCCCCAAAGCTACTCTGTCACTCCCCTCCTCAGCTGGGTGGTGGAGAGACAACAGAATGAAAGGCTTGTGGGTTGAGATAAAGGCAGAGAGAGATCACTCACTGATTACTCTGCGAAAGAGACTCGACTTGGGGCAATGAATTGATTTTATTACCCATCAAATCAAGGTTGGGTAACAGGCAATAAACCCAAATGTTAAAATATCTTCTTCATACCCCTTCCTTCATCCAGTTTCAGCTTCAACCCTTCATCTTATTACTTCCTCCCCCTACACTGGCACAGGGATAGGATGTAGAAAGGCAGGGGAATGGGTTGTAGTGAGTTCACCACACTTTGTGGTGCCTTCCTCCACAGGGGGAGGACTCCTCACACTCTTCCCCTGCTCTGGCATGGGGTTGCTCCCATGGCAGAAGGTTCTACATAAACATCTCCACTATGGGATCCTTTCCATAGGGTGCAGTCCTGCAGTCCTTCAGGAACAGGCTGCTCCAGTGGGGGTCCCCCGTGGGGTAACAAGTCCTGCCAGCAAAACTGCTCTCATGTGGGACCCTGTCTCCACAGATCCACAGGTCCTTCCGGGAACATTGGCTCCCCATGGGGTCACAGCCTCTTTCAGGCATCCGCTTGCTCTGGTGTGGGATCATCCAGGGTCTGCAGGTGGATCTCTGCTCCACCAGGGGCCTCCATGGGCTGCAGGGGCACAGCTGCCTCACCTTTGTCTGCACCACGGGCTGCAGGGAATTTCTACTCCAATACCTGTATCTCCTCTTCCCCCTCCATCTCCACTGGCCTGGGTGTCTGCAGGGCTGTTCCTCTCCCATATTCTCACTCATCTCTGCTGATGCACAGCAGTTTCCCCCCCCCCCACCTTAACCATGTTATTGTAGAGATGTTACGACTTTCATGGATGGGCTCAGCCTTGGGCAGGATCCAAATGACATTGGATCTATCAGATATGTGGGAAGCTCCTGGCAGCTTCTCAGAAAAGCCACCCTTGCAACCCCTCTGCTGCCAAAGCATTGCCATACAAAGCTCATACAACCATCTAGACTTCCAACGTGGCCTCTAGAAAAAAAGCTTCAAGAGAAAGGGAATTTTCCCCAAGTTATTTCCAGATGAAAATCAGCTGTGTTGCTGTATTTCAGTAGCACCAAGTAGGTGGAATAAAATTTATATTCTTGCCTATAAACAAGAACATGGGAAAGATTTATGGTGGCAATTGTCAAAAAAATTAATAAAATGCTCAGAAATAAGAGGGTGAAAGAAAAATGTGATGTGCATGGAGGCAATTGCCTATGATATGTATTTTTTTGTTTCCTGCTATTAAATATCTGGCTGGATCTCTATCACACCTTGCACAGAAGAGAGGTTGTTATCTACTGGCACTAATTACAATAATTTTTCTCCAGGCTACTGTTTGAATAGGAGTCCCAGATATTCACTTTTTTATTACCTGACAGGTGACTTCCACAATGAGTTTACATTTCTCTCTCTTCTCAACTGCAGTTCAGCTTTGTTTGGTATTTTCGGTGCCTTTTAATACATCCTGTTGCTAATCCCAACAAACTGTGGAAAAACTTCTGGACTCAGTCTTTAAACATTTCTATCAACAAGGTCAGACATAAGGATCAGGGAAAGAAGGAGCAAGAAAGAAGATCATTTTGCAAGAGTAAATTTTTAGAATCATAGGATAATCTGGGTTGGAAAGGACCTTTAAAGGTCACCCCGTCCAACTCCCCAGCAATAAGCAGGGATATCTTCAGCTAGATCAGACTGCCCAGGGTCCCACCCAACCTGACCTTGAATGTTTGCAGGGATAGGGAATCCACCACTGCTTCGGGCAGCCTGTACCAGCGTTCCACCATCCTCACAGTAAAAAACTTCTCCCTCATACCTAGTCTGAATTGACCATTTTTTTTAGTTTAAAACCATTACCCCTTGTCCTGTCACTACAGACTCTGCTAAAAGTTTTGTCCCAATTTTTCTTATATGCCCCCTTTAAGCACTAAATGGTTGCTCTAAGGTCTCCCTGGAACAGGTTGAAAAGGCCAGTTCTCTCAGCTTTTCCTCACAGGAGATGCTTTCCAGCTCTCTGGTCACTGTTGTGTCCCTCCTCTGGACCCACTCCAACAGGTCCAGAGTAGAGTAAACAATAGGATCATTTGAGAAGTGATAGTTTGAAGAAACATTTAGATATTAATGAGACAACGGTCACTCAAGAGAGGGCAGGAGGACTGTAAAAATAGAAATTTTGGAGATTAGTAATCATTTCACGTTAGTGCACTTAGGCTTTTTAAAGTTCAGTGAAATGAACTAAAAGCAGCGTGTACAGAAGAATGAGAGGAAAGCTGAATATTTTTTCCCAAGTATATAAAAGAAACACCCGAACTGTAAGATGGTTCAATGTGTAAACATACAACTTGCAGGAAGAGATGAAAAAACATGAGCTCCTTTTGGAGCTCCGTAGCATTTTTCCATTTTTGAACCAGGTTTCTGAATGCTTCCAAGGGATCCATCTAAGGAAGTCAATGTCTATTGGCAGGCTCTGTAACTACATTTACAAGCCAAGATTCCTCACTCTGACACTTATTTAAACCATTACATACTTTCTAACCTCTTTTTGTTAATGATCACCCATGTATGGATCTGAGCCAAAAATTGAATCCTGTCTCAAAACACTCACTTCCATTTCTGCAGAACAATGCTGTGACTCAGGATCCTTGCACTGTGGTGCTGGATGAGAGGAGCTGATGGATACCACTGGGTGAAAAATAAAGCTGATCATCACAAACCTTTCTTCCTAATCATGATGAATTTGCCAGGTGGGTTTGGCTGGGATGGCAAAGTGCGGACTGGTTCACAGATCAATCCTAGAAAGGAGTGGTCAGTCTTCTTTTTATCTCATAGATCTATCTGTGGCTGGAATAAATATCTAGGAGGAGGGAAAACAATATACAGATTAAACTTTTCCACACATTTCGTGCCAATCAGAATATTGCTTGAAGCACCAGAGCTGTGTTGTTTTGGTGGTGCTATCTCAGCCCTCCTTGTTGGAGCCATTTTGTGTTGCATGAAACACTTTAAAAAAACAGTGCCAGGCTGGATGGGACTTTGAGCAACCTGGTGTTGTTGGAGGTGTCCCTTTCTAGGACTGGGGGGTTGGAGTGAGATGGACCTTAAGGTCCCTTTCAACCCAAACCATTCTGTCAGTTTATGATTCTATGAAACACTTCAGCAGAGACATGCCCAGTACATAAGAGTTGTCTCAAAATAACAGGTCTGGCTTACTCTCTGCAGGCAATATGGGTGTGAAACCCCATAAGAAGAATTGAAAGTTGATACCTCTGATAGCATCTTTGGATAGCAGAATCATCATCCAAGCAGTCATCAGCTTTGTCAACCTAGGCTAGTGTATTTTGTCAAATTAGATAATAAAATTTACTGGGAAGAGAAAAAATCTGACAAAAGAAATTGGGTCCTCATTAACTTAAAAAACTTCAGTCTGTATTTCTAGCAGCAAGCATTCAAACCTCTGGGTAAGTTTCCTATTTGCTCATAATGAAAAAAATGCTCGCAATGTTGATCAGTGTTTTATCGACAAAACTTCTAAAAACTCTCAAAATACATACTTAAAAACTCTGTTCCTGCTTGGTCCTCAGCTAAGGTGACTTTTTTACTGACTGCTGCCCTTCTGAAACTCAGCTTCACCTAAATCTAACAGAAATACACTATACTTCAAATGCTTCAGCTCTGAGTCAGTGGAAACAGTGAAGCCTGTGCAACAGATGATCAGAGAAGCACAAATACCCTGAATACCTGGTGTCATTTGCTGCCAGAAACAGTTCCTGTACCACCTAGCAACTGCTACTAGGGCTTTTTCTGCTTAGTAACTCTTACTGCCTAACAGCATCTGTTCCTCAATGTGCAGACTGCTGATTCCACTTGCCATAAGTGACGCTATTGTGTAGGAAGAAAAATAAATGATTACTTGCTTTGTGGTTTCGTTAGGTTTTCTTTGCTCTCCGACACGAAAGCTTTTGTATAATTCCGAAGGAATTTGTTTGTTTGTTTTCTTTAAATATTATTTTTTTAAACATAAAGAATTGCTTCAACAGGTGCCAAACATTCAAAAGAGAATCCAAAATGGTTTCATGAAGTCAGAGGACCACTAAGCTAATTCCTCTATCCAAAACTTCCCCCACAGCAACCACTATGTGCTGCCAATGAGGCACAGGTGTCCACAGTCCACAACCAGGTGAAAGAAATAAAATGTGACATGTTTGATAGCTTTGAGATGTACAAACCCAACTGTGTGTGCCTATACATTTGGCAAGGCTACTTGCCTTTTAAGAGATCTGCAAGAATGAAAAGATACCCACCTCTGCCATAAACCTAAATAGAAATTCACTGTCATAAAGGAGGCTCTGTAGACTCTGTAAATAAACACTCATTATTTTACAAATAAGTATTTTCTACTCTCCTTCTGCTGAAGGTAACAAGGGAAATATGATAGAGAGATAAGGGGGGTTAGCCTGCTCTGAGAACTGACACAGTGAGTGGAGGGAGATGTAAAAGAGGATGGTAAGAAGAGATAATCAAGAAAGAAAAATACTGAAGAAGACCAAGGGTGAAATATGACCCCTTTTGAAGTGAGTGGACATCTTACTACTCACTACAGTAAGTGCAGCATTTAACCCCAAATTTGCTGGTGGAATATAACTCTCATTAACATCATATAGTTGCTATGGCAAGGTGTAGATTTGTTCCTTGCTTCTAAGACATACTCTTGCCCTGGGCTCGCAACTTCCTTTGTGTCCTTATTTTTTCCCCTCAGCATTACTAACCTGTCTCATGTGGAAACCTCGTGGGGACTGGTTTACTTGGTTTACATTCAGTGTGGAAAGGTTGGCAAAGATTTCTCAACGAGCTCATCTGTGATGGGATCTTCCACTTAATGTCTGCACATGAGAGCAGGTGTGCGCTCTGCGTGCTGACACCACCTAACTTTTTAAACACATCCAGCTTCATCAAATGCTTTGGAGCTGTTGATGGGATCCTGTCTGCTGTAGAAGACAGCCTTAAGCTGTGCCTGGGGCCAGGCTTGCATGCCTGCCCTCTCAGTGGAGACCAAAGCTGATCTTAAATGTAGCCTTGGAGGCTATGGCTTTAATGGGAAATTAAAGTGGTGCATCTTTTTTTTCTTATTCTTTCTGTCCACACCTGGATTGCTGTGTGCAAATTAAAAAATATTCTTGCCTAAATTAAACCCTGCACCAAGCTTGGCTGTTGACTGGGAGAAGACAATTTGGACCAGGTAAAAATAATGCCAGAGGTTGGGCTGGGAATTGAAAGGAAGGGTAATATTTGACATGTGAGTGCCTGTGTCTTGCTCATTGCTGTGTTCAATTTATCAGTATAGATATACCCAGAACATCCCCCTCTCTTTGTCATATAGAGTTACCTAGAAGAAATTATCCCCTGTTGCCTTACATTGTTTATAACAGTATGAAGAACTGAAAATTTAACTATCTTTTCCACCAGGTCATCAGCCACTGCCACTGACTGGGAAAAAGGAAAAAAAGGAGCACATTAAAAGGTTAGAACCCCCACTTCATTTAGAGCACAATATTTTCTCTAACCTAGGTGTTTTGCTTTTTTTTTTTTTTTCCCCAGATCAAGGAAAAAGTGTTTAATTAACATTCTTATAAAAACCCACAGAATTTTGAACAAGTGAAAAATAATTTATTATGTAACATCTTTAAATTTTTTAGAATTAAATCAGACAAGTTGAGTTGAATTTATAAATCATCTGGATTGTATTAATGTTGTAATTTTTTAGTGTAAAGAATTTGGGCCAAAGCTGTTCTTCATCTCATGGGCAAGATTGCATTGCCTGAAAATTGGAAATATCATAATTTCAATAAAATTTTTTTCATGTTTTGCTAACTGATGAAAGGTGAAGACCGTTTCAAGTGCAAGTTAAATGTTAATGTTTTATCTTCTCATACATTGGCTTTCTGAACATTTACAGAACAGCTGTATTTCTTTACATTTCAATGATAAGTTGAGCCATTTCAGGAGAAAACATAATCAGTTAAGAACTTCCCATGCTGGTTTAGATTGGTTATTTTACACCCTACACACCATGGCCAAGGTGAAGAAGAGATGGGAAATAATCCCTGTGAACCTGTCATTTGCTGCCTAGTCTCCACAGTAGGACATGTACTTATTCCTTTGAAATAAAATATTTGAAATAAAATTTGAAATAATTCTGCTTGGTCTCTGGTTAGGGGGAAATCCTTTCTTGCACATTGGATATGAGACTTGTCATTCAATGGCTTGTTCTTCTTTGGATGTATTGCCTCTTGTTGAAATCTCCAATCCTGTTCACCTCTTGCTTTTAGCTATATTTTCCTGTTGCATCACCATTTTAAGAGCCAGTTTGGACTATCCCACTAAAGTGTTGGGTCAGAATTAATCTCTCAGCTTTCCCTTGAAATTTTTCAGGTTCCCTCTTGACTCCTCAGAGATGATACCCTCATAGATTAGACTCTCACCACCTTCAGCTTCCCCGGCTTGAGTTGCTCTGTCACTCACTAACACATCTTTCTGGTCAGGTATACGCTACCTTATGGCAAAAACAAACAAGCAAAACTGCTTTGAAATGAGAGGAGGGTGTTTGTTTTTCCCACTGGTTCTCAAGGATGTTTCACCTCCCCTCCAAATAACTGTGCCTCTTGGCCATGCCCCGTTTAACACTGATGCACAGAATAGCTTAAAATTGGATGTTAACACTCTACTTGGGGAACACTCTGACACAAGACTGAATTCCTGAGACTTTTTTCCCCTCATAGAACATGCTGATGTTTCACTCTAAGTGTAAATCTGGATAACCAATACCACATGCTGGCCCTTCTCTAGCAAAAACACCAAGTCAGACCACCACTTTACCTATCTGAATCCTACTGTGGTATAAAATTCTCAAGAAGTTCATACAAATTAAACAACTAAACTTAGCCCTGTTATTTTTTCTGGTTTTCTGTTAGTTTTATTTTGTTCTATTTATTTTTCATTATCGTATATACCTTATATTTTCCATCACACTTGTTGCAAGGCTATCTGTGCAATGACCCAACATACAGCACACAGAGAAGGGTGTTTGCCAGATTTCAAAGGCGTATCTGTTGAGAACTTTGTTTTTTGCTGTGTCCATGGACAGTAAATATGCCTGTTCCTTTGGTATGGAAATCATCCTCAGACTGTACCATCAATATTCATGTCATATCACACCAATTAACAAACTGTGAATAATTAGGAACTAAACATGAATGCATGAAGGACCATGATCGCCCAGGTAGTGACTAATAAGGACTTGTTTGAAGTAATCACACACAAATTTATTTTTAATATGGTTGGTTTGAGTTTTCTTATTTTCCAGAAAGGTGTCTCAATGTTAATTAAACATTTTAGCCCCCCCCCCTTTTTTTTTTTAAGAAAAGTGTAATTGTTTTATAAACCTGCCTTAATCAAAAGAATGCATTTTTCAATCAATACCAAAATGCTTGATTTTGCTAGCATCATACTCTGTATGTAAAATAATGTTTTTAATACCTTTTATACATTTCAGTATAATCAAAATGATGCTTTGTATTTCAAAGAGTTACTCTTCTGCTTGAATAACATTGCAAAAAGCATGAAAATTACTAAACAAACCTAAAACCCTCCAGAAATTGCTTACCTGTACTATTTCCTTGCATTTTAATTTCACTACAGCATCTTCTTTGGAATTACAAAGTGAGGGCATGTAAATTGCATGAAATGCTATTTCTTGTGGCTTTTTTAGAACCTTCACACTTTTCAAGAGTCCCAGCTGATGCTCAGCACGGTTCATGCGTCACAAGACTAGAGCAGGCAATTCTGCACTTTGTGTTTGATTCTTTCCCACAGCATTACCTTCAAAGAATGAGACCTTACATATTGCAAATCTTTCTCTAATAAATATTCACATGTGGAAGTGATTTATCATAGTTCTTCAACCAATCAGTATTTCCCTTTTTTAATTGACTTCATATTCAAGCAAACCACATGGCCCAGTTCTGGCCTCAAAGCAAGTATCACCACACTCACAGTTTCACCATGAGTCACACAGCACATTTTTAACAGCACAACAGTTTGAATAAAGAATCTCTTTGAATAAAAGTCTCTGGGGGGGATTTTTTCCTCTCTTTTTTCTTTTAGTGGTTGTTTCTAACTTACATTTTGAGCATTAAAGCTTCGGTGGTTTTGGTTTATATNNNNATAAAACAGAGTTCTTCCAGTCAAAATCTGGTCAAATAATGCAGTTTTCTCTGTCCCAGATTTGGAAAGCAGGAATACAGAGGAACCTGCTTTCCCAAAATGTCATCACATTTGGTTGCTTTCAAATGTGCTTTAAAAGAGCTCACAGTAGTAACTTTTTTAACAGCATCAGCTGCTACGACTTTGATATCAGAGATATTTAGTTGATACCAAATTAAATCCAGGGCACTGACCTAGAGCTTAGAGCACATCTTCCTCCCAGCACTGGCTTTATTAGTACATAATTTGGCCACAACAAATGGGCAAGTTTTATAAACTTGAGGAATAGTACCTTGCCAAAAAAAAAAACAACAAAAAAAAACTTTGAAAAGAAATTTGAAACTGAAAAATAGAAGGATCCTTTTGAAGTTTTTGTTGACTTATCCTAAACTAATGAGTCCGATATGTAANTCTCTGGGGGGGATTTTTTCCTCTCTTTTTTCTTTTAGTGGTTGTTTCTAACTTACATTTTGAGCATTAAAGCTTCGGTGGTTTTGGTTTATATGTTATCATCCATTTTCTGTCATATATATTGTAGTTTCAATATTTTATATAATTTTATTTTCTGTATTTTAATACTATAGTCTATATTATATATCTAATTTAATTTAATTTCATAATTTCACTTAANTTCTTCCAGTCAAAATCTGGTCAAATAATGCAGTTTTCTCTGTCCCAGATTTGGAAAGCAGGAATACAGAGGAACCTGCTTTCCCAAAATGTCATCACATTTGGTTGCTTTCAAATGTGCTTTAAAAGAGCTCACAGTAGTAACTTTTTTAACAGCATCAGCTGCTACGACTTTGATATCAGAGATATTTAGTTGATACCAAATTAAATCCAGGGCACTGACCTAGAGCTTAGAGCACATCTTCCTCCCAGCACTGGCTTTATTAGTACATAATTTGGCCACAACAAATGGGCAAGTTTTATAAACTTGAGGAATAGTACCTTGCCAAAAAAAAAAAACAACAACAAAAAAAAAAAACTTTGAAAAGAAATTTGAAACTGAAAAATAGAAGGATCCTTTTGAAGTTTTTGTTGACTTATCCTAAACTAATGAGTCCGATATGTAACTGTACTTTGTCAGGCCACATCAGAAGAGATCAGATGGTGATCAGCATCACAGTTCCAGAACTACAAGGAAGGGCTGCTGGAAGATGTAGCTTCAGACTTAGGGAAAATGCTATCAGGACGTGCCAAGCTGCAGAAATATTCAAGGCAGAATGAAAATGCTAAAGGAAATACAAGTTGCAACAGACTCACCAGCAGGAGAGGAAGCTGGGAAGCAGGAGGTCACAGCAAAGTGAGGGATCTGGAAGAGATGCTGGGGAATAAACAGCAAGAAAATGTCAAAGAAGAGCGGGTGCTTGAGGAAGGGGAACATGTTCTGACCCGGGGAACAGCCAGCATTTAGAAAGAAATACCATTTTTTTTGAGTTTTCAGCCTGGAGTAACAGGAACACAAAGAACATCTCACGACTCTCTGCTGAGGAGAGCAGGGAGTGACAAGGTTTGCAGGGACAAGTAGCACCTCTTAAGAGGACAACACAGATAGCCAGAAAAATAGACAAGCTCTTGCACACTCAGACCTTCTTCCAGGGGATAGAGCAGACAGTGACATGGAGAAGATCTACATAGGGCTAGGCTGAAAAATGCTGAAGCAAAAAATTATTTTTTCATTAAAAAATAATGAAATGCTTATAAATTATAAACTAAACATATATCACTTTGAAAAAAATGAATAGAAAATGTAAATACATAGAGGAAAGACAAGGATAATTGAGAATGCACAGCATGAAACTAATTCTGAGTAAAGAATTACGTGATCTGAAGTTTATCTTTAACTGCAACTGATCAAGTCTGTTATAGTCACAGGAATAAAAAGGCAATATTTGTTTTAAAAGCATGTTGAGCCTAGGTTTGATTCAGAGAGTGTACAGACTGAAGACATCTAGAAAATGTAATAATGCAAATATAGGAAACAATTATCCAGTCTCAGAAATGATACAGAATAAATTTGCAGGTACTGCAGCAAAGGAGGAGGCATTGCAGGAAACCTTAAAGGCTATCAGTGTAAGATGGCATGGGAATTACAAAATATATCCACTGCATCTTTCTCATTTAAATGAGGATTTTCTGTAGCTGATGATGTTGTGCTCAGAGGTACTGGATCCCAGTTTCCAAATTATGATAACCTGACATGACTCATGATTGCAGAGAAGTGTAAAAATTGAAAAAAATATGTTAAGCTCTGGATTGCTTGGTTTAGTGGTTGATGGCCCATCTCTACAAACACAAAGAAGTCCAGAGGCAGCAGGGCAGGTGGAGGAAGCCCAGTATTCCATTCAGAGAAAGGATCTCCTTTCCTGGCCTTCCCAGAGGGCCCAGAGAATGTCATGGTCTGAAGAGGACATCCATCATGGGCCAATGAGAGTAACTTCTGGATCACCTTGCAGACCAGTAGGGTCATGGAACTCACTGTCCAAGTCAGGGAAAGGGCACTTGGGGCTCATGTAGGACTTACTATAGGATGGAAAACCAACACTGAAATACTGAATTACAATTCCAACTAACATGAGATTACATTATTGAGAAGTCTAACATAAAATTAAGGCAGTGACAGAACTAGAGGTGTATTTAGCTAATAAGCTAATAATACAGAACTTTCTATAATCAGGATGGTCTGAAGCTTTATAGGAAGGGCTTCAAAGAATTAGGGAATTATGTATTCAAAAGTGGAATGAGCCACCTAAATATACTTATTAAATTGTCTGGCAAAAAATAAAGTTATATTTAGAACGTTTCCAATTAAATTTTTGCGATCTCAAAGAGATTCATGGTTTGTTCTTACAAACTTAGCCTTTAAAAACTGCAGTGAAGGGTTGTTTTGCTAAAAAAAAGAAAAAAGCATAGTTTTTCCTGGTTTCTTTCCACCTGCAGCAGAAGGCAGAGCAGCTCTTTTAGATGAATTCAAAACCTCTGGTAAAGGGCACATTGAACCCATAGCTTTGATGCTTATGGGGGGCAGCTGGCATGCAGAGTGGCACTCTGAGCTTTCAGGGGGGCGATTTCTCCTTACACTCCTGAGCTACTCAAGGCATCAGCACTCCCACTCCTGCCCTGAAGGACAGTGCCAGGAAATGAGCCAAGTCCATGATATGAAGGAGGATCCTACAGAGAGAAAAAAACATGATTTTGACAGAGAGAAAAAACATGATTTTGAATATCCACTAAATATCAGTGAGGAGAAATGATGGAGAGAGAGGCAGAACTGATTCTCAAGAGCCCAACCACAACTGGTTCTGACAGACTCAGTGATGACTGCTTGGTCTGTGCTGTAACAAAGTGGAACCCTGAATAATTAATTACCTGCTATAAAAGAAAATGTTGCCCAGATATGCTGTGGATGTCCCATCCCTGGGAGTGTTTGGATGGGGCTCTGAGTGACCTGGTCTAGTGGAAGGTGACCCTGCCCATGGCAAGGGAGTTCTAAGGGCATGATCTATAAGGTTTCTTCCAATCCAAACCATTCTGTGTTTCTATGAAAAACAGAAGAAGAGACATTGTCCCCCAGAGTTGAGCTGTGAGAACAGATGTGAGATGGTAACATAGGAAAAATTCCCCAAAATCAGCCTTTTGGTTTTATAAATACAGCATAAAGTCTTCATCTTATGAAACCTTGACCACGCATGGAATTTCCCCCCCTTTTATCCTGAAGGTTATGTGAGCTGTTTCTTGATATGAATACTGGGGTTTAATATGATTTTGAAAACAAACCTCCTAACTGGGAAAAATATAAAATCTCAGTCCCCTGGAAAACACGGTATGGTAGCCAGTTTGGCAAGCTGGTGGCTCTCCTGAGTCAGAACTTATTTTGGCATCTTCGAAGAGAAAAAAAAAATATGAAAAACTATGGCAAAAACATCTTAAGAGCAGCACTGTGAGGGTGGTGGAAAATGTTTTAAGAGAGGGGAAAGAATCTACAATATTTAAAGTAAGTGACATATGAGCAGGTGGATGAAGAGAGAGGAGCTCTGAGACAGTAAATGAGCAAAGATATGCACTAAAACGGACAAAATCAGTGATCTGGTTATGTTTTCAGTATGAAAGTAATACAAAGCTGCTATAAAGTAGTTGAACAGGCCATTGGCCTCTGGCTGCTCTGTGCTTGGCATAAAATAAAGAGAGAAAACATGTTGTAATAGCTCAGAATCTTCTGAGCCACAGAAGACCAAGCATTATTCTTATTTTCATTCCTTTTAGTGCTTCCTTGGTGTCTATTCCCCCTTGCAGAGATTAAATAGACCATAAACCAGAACAGCCAGACAAAGCCTCCTCCTGCTCCACTCCCCTGGAAGAAGCCATTCCTAATTACTTGGCACGTACAACTGAACGACAACTACTTTGCATCTTCATCCCAGGTGAAGCCTTTGCAGACCTAAATTGTCACATCAAGCTTAAAACTATTTTCTCTCTCTGGCCACCCTCTCATGTTGCTGCCACTCAGTCCCACCCTCTTGCCTTGAAAGGCTCAAACAAAAGGGTAGAAGAATTTGTCTTTTCTAGGAAACCTGGCAGAAATGTTAAAAGAGGGGAATTCTGGCAACTCCAGTGCCTCCCATTTCTATCCCTCCCACTTTTGTGTTCCTCTCCCAGCCTGTCAGATCACACAGGAGACAACAATAAAGAAGAAAGAGTTTTCCACCCTCCATGGCACCTTCCCTGTCACCATTGCAGGAAGAGGTTATTAGAGTGATAAATCATGCAAACCCAAATCAGCCAAACAATGCTGTAAAAAGACAGCAGAGACAACAGAGTGGGGAGGGTAACGGGTAGGGAGAAGTTAAACAACCTATTGTCCAAAGAAGAAGAGAAAACAGATAAAATCACAACAGAGAGAGCATAAAAAAAGACTCAAGCAGGGAGGTGCTTACAAGCCAGAGGCTTCACAAACAAAGAAATCCATAAAGGAATATAGACATACACTCTCTGCATTTCTAGTCCTGTTTTATTTCTTCCTGTTATGAGCACTGTAACTAATTCAGTGAGTTGCTGAATACTTCTGTCTGCACTTTTTTGCCCTGCAAAGTATGAATTAGTGGTGGAGGGAGGAAAGATAATGAACTCATCTAAATGAATATTGTGATACTGTTCCTTGATTTCAATGAATAAGATATGCTAATGAATAAAATGGACCTAAAACCTTGCATGTGGGTGGAACACATTGAATAATAGAATCATTAAGCTTGGAAAAGACCTCTAAGATCATTGAGTCCAATCATTAACTCAGCACTGCCAAGTCCACCACGGAACCATGTCCCCAAGTGCCACATCTACATGTCTTGGAAATACATCCAGGACAGGTGATTCCACCACCTCCCTGGGCAGCCTGTTCCAGGACTTGGTGACCTTTGCAGTGAAGAAATTTTTCCTAATATCCAACCTAAATCGACCCAGATACAACTTGAGGGTATTTCCTTTTGTCCTGTTGCTTATTACCTGGCAGAAGAGGCCAACCTCCACCTCACTACACCTCCTTTTAGGTAGTTGTAGGGGGCCATCCCATTTGAACAACCTCTTCCCTATAGCTCCCTCAGTCAGTTCTTATCAGATTTGTTCTTTAGTGTCCTAATCATTGATATAATTTAACTCTCTACACCCTCCAAAGCAGGGTGGTTATACTCAGATTTCTTACTTGGATCTGTCCCTGAGATGGGCATAGACATCTTTTCTCAGTACTAGTTTGAACAAGTCCAAACTAATCAACTGTGTCCCTACAGTTTAAATGGCAGGAGGGGTTGTTCATCACTGTTTGAGCTTGTGACCTGGTCTTGCTTTATTTACTAGTACTGAGGTGACTGATAGGAACAGCATTGAGAACACAGTAGCGAAAGGGGATGAGTAATACACACCAAGATATGGAAATGGAAATTATGAAGAAACAAAAAATTCAGAGGATCTAAGAGGACCCAGAATGACGTGATGTGTCTGAATTACAAAGCAAGAAGTTGCACAGCCAGTAGCACCAAATCTCTAGGGCAAAGGTAGTAGAAATTTTAAAGATTCTTTTCAGAAAATAAGAATAAAAATGATGCAACTCACTACACACTTCAAAGTACTACCTGAACAACACAAAAATTCAAAGCAAATCCCAAAGCAAAATAAAAAACAAAAATATTCAGAAAAACAGATATAGAGTTAAATGAAATTTGTGGTGCCAAAGGTGGTTCTTGCTGGAGTAATCTTGGTGTTTTTCATTTATTAAAGGAGCATAAACTGCACTGATCTCCTGAGCAAAATAGCATGAACTTCAGCTAAAGCATATAGAAGTTAAACCCCATGGATAATACTGAAAGGTGCTAAACAGCAAAGAGGAAGTAGAACTGTGCGTTTGCCCACAGACAATTTAGAAACAAGTGCTGCTGAGACAGGAAATTTTCAGCCTGAAGGACAGGTGATAGGAGAGCCTTAAGAGCAATACTAATTAATATTTTCACTAACAATCCTGGCATGAATAAAGCTTGGAAATGATGCAGAGAGGTTCAGAGCATCTGCAAGGAGCAACTGGATGAACCTGGAAACTGGAATAATAGAAATGGAATGAAATTCAGTAGTACAGAGGGCAAGTGCATGTATCTGGGGACCTGTAACATAAATTCTTACATAAATGCTGTGTTAAGTTGGAAATGACCAATGGAAGTTAATGTGGTTATGAAAACATGCAATACTCAAACCGTTGTTCGATAGGTAATGCCATGAAAAAGGGCACTGCTGAGATATGAGGCACTGCTATTATATCTCACAAAGAAGAAATATATTTGCCATTTAGAGGACCAGTGTGGACGTGTGAGGAACTTAAGTCTGGAAAAAGCTCCCTGAGTAACCCTGACCAGTCACTAATCATCCCGGGCCTTGCTATTTAATTCTAAAACTATTTTAGTTGGAGTTAATCCTGTAAAAATATTGCAGAGATAATTTAAGTGTTTAAATAAAATCTAACCATGGTTTGGTTTTGGAAAGCTCTGCTTCCCACAGCATAGAACATCCACAGGTCTTGAGAGGCTCAGGTTTGTCCCACTTGTAGGGGAGCTGGGCTACAAACAGGTTGCTTTCCCATTTCTAAAGTGGAGATGGTGGTACTTTATTATGTGTATAT
Organism: Formicarius rufipectus; assembly: GCA_013399695.1. Lineage (NCBI taxonomy): Eukaryota > Metazoa > Chordata > Aves > Passeriformes > Formicariidae > Formicarius > Formicarius rufipectus. The sequence goes on from VXAU01003660.1 coordinate 1,275,032, forward strand.
TTAGAGATTCACTACTAAAGGGTAGCCTCTTAGATATTATTAATTTTATCAGAACTGCAAGTATCTCAGTTATCTGCAGGGAATGTACTGTAACATTTAAAAGGCTTTATTTCTTAACCTTATTCCTCACCTAGAAGTCAAGTTAGTTCCCTGGGACATGTCCATATCCACACAGGCAAATAAAACAGATTTAAAAATGGCTTTTAGTCCTCATGTAACCTACAGAATTCTCTCCCGTGTGATTTTTGTCCTATGTTAATTAACCCTCTCCCAATTAACCCTCTCCTAGCAGTAGAAGGGACACGACATGAAAGGAACCAAATCCTGGAGGCACTTTGGATATAATCCCTCTGTTTGGTGGGGTGAAAAACATGTATGGTGTGAGTGTGAGGCATATACTGGGTCTCAGCAACAGAAATGGTCCCAGAGCTGTTTTATTCAGTTACATAGATACAACTACAGTGTTCATTGTGTGGCATCATAGATGTCCTGGTTGTTCTATTAAGGTCATGATGTTGTACCTGAAATCCTCACCTGTGTTTCCCCAAAGGGGCAGAAGGAGAGGCAGATGTAAACCTGTGTTGCTCATGTGTTACATCTTTAGGAGCCTAAATATCTCAATCGCATTATCATGTGCAAGATATGTCTAAAGAAACCTTTAAAAAGTATTGAAAACCAGGAAAAATGAGTGTGTCAGATGTCAAAATCTCCACTAGTCTTTAAGCAGGGACATAATTTTTCATGCCAGGCTTCAAGCTAGGGGTTGCTTGCCTAATTAGCAAAGAAAGTGAAAGCAGCTGCTCATAAAGTCTCAAAGTTAGAGGCAAATGGTGAACTGAGGCATGGAGAAGTTAAGTGGTTTGCCTTAGGCCACAGAAGGAAGTGGTGTCAGACCCAAGATTAGAAATCACAAGTTTTACTCATACATCTCTAAGCTCAAATCACTAAAGGGTACCATCTGGACATGCGTAGATAACTACTGGAGTCTATCATTCCTATTCATCTCTAAAATAAACTTATATCCTCTTACAGTTTCACATAATTTCCAGGCAAATGTTGTTTTAAGTGCAGCTTCTTGCACAGCTAATATTTCAGAAAAATAATTCAAGATTAATGGGGTGCCTTAGTAATTGGAAACAATTAGGTTCCAGCAAGTAAGGATTTTCTCTTTTTGAGCCATAGAACAAATTCTGTTTAGTGCAAAATAATAGAGAAATAGGCACAGGAAGTGTCTTCAGAAAGTCACCTTCTTGTTACTAAAGTAGTATTTTTTGAAAGATGTAGAAGAAGTGGAGAGAAGAGCACTAGGAAACTTTTGTACAGCAGTAATTTAGCACAGAGCAGCAACAAAAAACCCTCTACCACAAATACAGTACAGAACTGCAGCACAAAATAAACCCAGGAGTAATGCTGCCTCAAAACACTCTCCATAGTAACATAGCATTTTTATCCCTGTTACCACTGTTGAGGGTTTTGTGGTTTCAAAACAACAAAAACTCTCATGAAAAGGACCTAAAGCAATCTTTGATCCAGCTCCTGAACCTTTTTGTTCTAGTTTTGCTTGAGAGTGACATGTGTTGGCCTCTTGTACCCATTGGCAGGGGTATCCTTTTGTTATCCAACATTTATGAGAACTCTTTCATTGCCAAAACCTACTGCCAAGATTTCACCCTTATATTTAAAGTCCCTTCTTTATGGCTTACATGTTACAATGGCAGGGCAAAAATCTTTGAGCACAAATCAATTCTTATGGATGGGGGGTTTTTTGGGTATTCCATTTGGCTAACAAGGCATAAGATCTGTTAATTTTCTCCACGAAATTTAGAGGTCTGAGGCAAACTCAAGCAAGTTTTAAAATTAGCAAGTTAGACATAAAAATACTTTGATTCTTGTAACTTGGTTCATCTCATGATGTAAATCTGCTACAGATGTACTCTATCGTGAAGGTTGTGTGCTGGTTTTGGCTTGGATAGAATTATTTTTCTTCACAGTGGCTGGTATGGGTCTATGGTTCAGATTTGTGCTGAACACAGGGAGAAGTTTTTGGTAGTGCTGAGCAGTTGCTTGCACAGAGCCAACCCCTTTCTGCTTTTCGTACTGCCATGCTGGGGGAGCATGGGAAGTTGGGAGGAGACACAGCCAGGACAGGTGACCCCAACTTACCACAGGGGTATTCCATGCCATATGATATCCTACCCAGTATATAAAGTTGGGAGGAAGAAGAAGGAAGAGGAAGGGACATTTGGAGTCATGGTCTTAGTCTTCCCACGTAGCTGTTACACATGACGGGGTCTTGCTCTCTTAGAGCTGGCTGAGCCCCTGCCTACCTATGGGAAGGAGTGAATTAATTCCACATTTTTCTTTGCTTGTGTGAATAACTTTTCCTTTCTCCATTAAATTACCTCAACCTATGATTTTTTCTAGCTTTTACCCTCACAGTTCTCTCCCTGATCCCACTGGTGGGCCAGTGAAAGGAGCTGTGAGGGACTTGGCTCCTGGATGGGTTTGAACCATGCCAGATTCTTATGCAGAACACAGAACTATACAGCTTGTAAATTGTATGTGAGTGTTGAGCACATCATCACTTAGATGTGACATATTGATGGCTGGTGTCAGGATCTCCCCATGCTGGAGAAATAGCCAGTGACAGCTTGGCAAATGCAACAACAAAAGCATCTCCCTGAAAAAGAGGGGAGGATGCAGCTGCAGAAACCAGTGAGGTTTTGCAGTTCTCTATTATCTTCTGTGACAGATGGATTTTGGATGATTTGTTCTGCGTAATAAAGGCACAGCAGCTCCACGTGTATTGCTCATTTGGGCACATGTAGGCACACCTGCAAGCACATGCACACACCACCCCTGATAAATGCAGGTATATAAACCCCAGTTCCAGAATGTAATCTCAGTGCAGCAAAACACTTAAGCATTTACTCAAATCCCATCGCAGTGCAAAGCTGTTGCTCAAAAAAAAAAATATTTCCCAAACTGTGGCTGGTAGCACGTATCATTATCATCACAGTCAGTCTTCCTATTGATTCCAATAAGCTTTAGGTGGGTCCCTTGGTATCAATATTCTGGATCTACGTCCAGAGATAGCATTGCAAAAACAAAGCCTAAGAATTTCCTCTCACCCACAGTTCTCAGGAGGTAAGTTCAACTAATCACTGGATCAGAAAAGCCACACACAGTTTTTCTCTTAATAAATTCAATGAAGTGGAGCATTTTGTGAGTCAGAAAACTGGTGTGAAAAACAAACAAAAAAACAACAAAACACCATCCCCATATATATATATATAAAAACATATATATTTTTCATCCTCTGAGCAGAACATTTTTCAAACTGTTAGAACATTTTATAAAATTGCTCATATTGTTCCAACATTTTACATCCTCACAAATGATTATTTTTTTTTGTGTTGGGGAAAATATGAAAAGACAAAAACAAGACAAACATTTTATTGTTTATACTTTAAATGGCTTCATTTAAAATGGATTTACTTTGCACGTAGTTTGAGCACTTAGAATCTTCTCAATGCTGTAAAGGTGCTCAGTGACAGAAAAATGATACATAGTTACCTGCCTGTGACAACACTTTTGTAATTCTTGGAGGTATCAGAACACATCTTAATGTAAAATCCTGCAGCAACAATCCCTCAGAGGGTATTTACAGTGTAGGTACCTAAGTTAGGAGATTTGTATACCTTGGCTCTCTTTATTCTGACTGGCGTGAGAAAGCTTTCTCCAGAGAGCAGTTCTGAGGAGAAGCAGAGTTTAAGTGCCCTGAATGCGCTGGCAAAATCATTCCCAGCAAAAACATTAGAGAATGTTCCGAATTGCTGCACTTATTTAAAGGTTTGGAGCGTGGAGTGGAAGTACACAAAGGTGAAACAGAAGTTTCTTCTTATTTCTGTACTAAATCTCTGCTTCTCTTGAGAAAGTCGTGGTCTTTATTGATTGTGTGGAATACTGTGTGGAATTCTTAGTTTTTATGCAAGTTCTTTTAAGGAGTAAATATTTTCTTAGAAGAGTTTTGTAAAGTTAAAATGCTAGTTAAGTTGTTAAACTTCATGATTCAAATCAAATGCCTCAGTCTCAGAGCATCCATTCCAATATGACAAAGGACAGAACTGAAGTTGCCTGGATCCCATTCGAACCTCTAACAACATGTTATGTGAAGCTGCTGCTTAATCTGATGCTTCATCTTTCTTCGGAGCAAGTAGTTGCCCATTGCCTACTGCCCACTGCCTACCAACACATTTGGAGGATCAGGGCCCGTTGTTTAAGAGGAGAAAAAACTTGCTTTTGTCCAACACGTTATGTTTGGGAGTGGCAAAAGTGCTCTTAGCTTGGAAATTCAGAAAGTCTCACTCCAGCACAAATGGAAGTCTAGACGTTTCCTAAATGTGCATCAGGACTGTGAGTACTTTGTAAGGTTATATGGAGGTGTATATAAGTAGAAAAAACATTACATACACTTTTTTTCTACTCATACTCACATGAAGAAAATTAAAAAAGAAATGAGAAAGTCACAAATGACAACAGGAAAAGCAATGTGCTTGTGAAGAAGGTTATGAATTCAGTGTTACTTGAGCCATGTCCTGTGATCCCAGTGGTAACCAGAGTCCCACTTTTACAAGCATCTTCTAATGTTTAGCCCATATCTCTACAAATTTACTAATTTTTCTTTGTATAGGAAGGTTTATATGTGGGAATAGTTTACATTTTTAAGTGTTTCTGATATATAAATAAGCAAACCAGAGTGAGGTTGGGATAAAAATTTTAGGCACCATCTAAGTGAAGAAAAACCTCCATAAATCACAGCTTTAAGAAAAAACCCACAAGGAACCCAATAGAAAAAAATCCACCTGACAAACCTACAAAACAGAAGGAATGGTTGGATGTATTACTGATTGAAAAGCATATCAAAATCCATCAGAAAAAATTGCTAAATCAAGTACATCTTCCTTTGAACCATATATCAACATCTGCAACTGTGTAATGTAGTAAATGACATATATCACCTCCTGATTGAAACACATCACCTGGTAAAATAACAATCAATCTGTGCACACAAACTCATCTCATCTCCTAATAAATTAAATGCAGAGCATTCTAAAGCTGATGCAGCAGTTATGAATTATGCACAGCGAGGACTGAACTCCCTTTTCCAGCTGCTGGATCTGAAACCTAAAGTGCTGAAACTGATACAGCCCGTCAGACACATCAGCTTTCTGGGAAATGCCAATCATAGGGACAGGTTGAAGCTCCTGTCAGAAAATGTTTAGGTCAACAACTGCTCTCAGTAACAGCCATTTGCTACTGCTGATGGCAAAGGTTCAGGAGCAGGGCACGACTGCCAAGATCCCAAACATCTGGAGCTTGATATTCATGCCTGTGCGAGTGCTCACGGTAGAAGGAGAGGTGTTGAGAGATCAATTGAAACATCCTTTAGTTTAATGGAGCTGGGGGGAGCAGCTTGTTGTATTTTTTAACTAGCTGAAGATGGAGGGTGGGGTAGGGAAAGACAAAAGTGGTGGGATAAACAACTCTGTGGTTTTAATTTCTTTTAAAAAAAAAAAAAGGATCATTCAGTAATACAGGTAACATTTATGCTGCTTGCATGCAAATTTTACCTCTTTCCACATCTTGTGGAATGCATACTTATCTGTATATAATGAATATGCATATGTACATATACACACTCATTCATACGAAGTAAAGCAAAAGACCTCATATTTGGTTTCCTGTTCTCCAAATATCACAGGAAACTGTGATGTTTTGCTCCAGCAAAATGAATGCAAAGCAGCTTACTACTTGGGTTTCTGGACAGGAAAGCAGTTTTGTAGCTGCTGCCAAGGAGGAAGTCACATGCCTGAGTAGAATAACAGCAAAGGCACCTGTCAAACAGATCTGTCCTCCCTCTTTTCATGGAACAGACTCAAAGAGGGGAAAAAAAAGGAAGATTGGAGTCATGGAATGACTTGAGATGGAAGAGACTTTAAAGACCATCTATCTCCAGCCTCACTGCTGTGGGCAGGGACACCTTTCACTGGAACAGGTTGCTTAAAGACCCATCCAATCTGGCCTTGAACATTTCTAGGGAAGGGGCATCCACAGCTTCTCTAGGCAACCTGTCCCAGTGTTTCATCCACCTCACAGTGAAGAATACCTTCCTAATATGTAATCTAAACTTGTCTTATTTCATTTTAGATCCATTTCCCCTTGTTACCACTAGCCCTTGTAAACTGTTCCTCTTCAGCTTTCTTGTAAACTCTTATCATGTACTGAAAAGCTGTGATATGATCACTGTGGGCCCTTCTCTTCTCCAGGATGAACAGTCCTCATTCTCTCAGCCTTTCCTTGTAAAATTCTGTGGACAGTTTCATTCTTGATGTCACTCAATGGCCTATTCTGATGAACTTTTAATTCATTGTTTATTTTCACTTGCTGAAATGTAATACCTGTATAAAATAGGTTGGTTATATGAACCAACTGGCTTGGACTGCTTTTCTTCCCTCTAAGAACAAGTACTGATTTAAGGAGCTAGTTAAGTGTAAGTCAAAGTCTATCAGGAAAATTCTCTGAAGTCATTGAATCCTTAACTGATCAATAAAGTTGAAAAGTGTCAGGGCAATCATTTATTGAAAGAAAAATTCTAGGATCTCAAATTACAGAGAAGAGAGGCTCCAGGAAAACTGCAAGGTGTCTGTGTCCTGAGTCTACACAGGTCTGTCCCCAAGGCCTCTAATTAAGATTAATATTGTATGTTTCATTAAAGTAAATTAAGAGCAATTCCAGCGAAGGGGAGGATGCTGAAGGGAAGTGATAACCTTGAATTAATTTACCTTTAAAAAAAGGCCTGAGGAGGAGAACAAAGTTGTTTGGTTCCATTGAGCAAGAATGGCATGTTTTAAAGGTGTTTTGTTTCTCTGGAATTCACATAAAGAACCTAATCAGTCTTCTGGTTTCTATCACATTAACCTAAAATTTACAAGAATTTTAAAAATGAATAAAAGCCACCTTGCCCTGTCTGTGTTTATGACAGTATACAACTGGGAGAGAAGCTGATCCTTTTAGAACACAGAGAAGATTCCTTTAAGGGTCATGGCTTCAGCTGTGGATTATGGTACAGTGTTTTATCCTGCTCAAAGCCTCGGCACTGACCTGGGAATGTTTAGGACAAGGCAAAACCTGTATGAGGCTCTATGTAACAGCAGGAGACCTTCAGCATATCCAACGGTTTGACAAATAAAGCATGAGTCACATTCCCCTTCTGGTTTTACTCTGGTTTAATAATTTCTCTATTTTTGCAGTAAAATTAGGAAGGACAAAGAATGGGAGGTTCCAGATGCTACTAATTTTCGGGCAAGGATTTTGGGTTTTGACGTAGCCAGGCATCAAAATCCCACACCGACTGATAGCTGCTAAAACGCCTGTGAAATACGAGACTTCTGGCTCATTTTAGGCACACCCAAGGGCTGGGAGAGGAGAAGCTGTGAATGAGCCTGTGATCCTCCAAGTCTCAATCTGCCTCGCAGTCTTCGCACCCACAGGAAATGCACCATGTGCAGCACACGCAGCTTCTCCCACGGCTTCGGCTCTGCTCCGGGCGTGGATGGAGAACAGCAAACAGGTCTGACCCATTTCTGTCTTCCCTTTATCATGGATGTACAAAATGGGCAGCAGGAGAGAAGGGATGGCTTTCATTTGGGAAAGTGAAATACCACCTAGATAAGGTTTGACTGTGGTTCTGTCTTCCTGACAGGTATCTGGGGAATACCCAGCACCTTCCAGGATTGATTCCAGAGAGAGCACCACGAGCTGAAGAAAAGCAAGTGAGTGAGGAGGATTATACATTTCCATTTAACTGGGAGCTAGACACATCCTCGGCAACACAGAAAGGGATTTACAACTTTTAACGAGCAGCACTCTGTAAAAATAAAATTACTTCAAACACAGCATTAAAGCTTTTCTCAGAAAAGCTCTAATGTAAATTTTATATGGAGCACACTACTGTACTTGCATTTGTTATTTGAATTTGTTATTTTATTAAAAAGTAGAGCCTAATCAGGATTGCCTAGTTCTAGGGAGAAAAGGAATGGGATTAAATATAAAATAACAGTTGGTTCAGGATTCCTACCCACTCAGGAGGCTTCAGAAATGCTCTGTCATTTTCTAGAGATTTATATATTAAAAGTGTCTGCCCCATCATAATCACTTAACATGCTTTAAAAAGCACATAAACACATAGAGGGGTTTCATTATGGCATATGGGAGAGAGATTCTGCTCAGCATTGCTCCAATTTTACTCACATTATAGTCAAATGCTAAATGTCCCATGGACATCAGGGGGAGCCGAGCCTTTTGAAAAAGGCTGTGCTTTATAAAAAGCATAAAAGCAGGCAATCTGCAACAAATATAGATTTCCAGTAAGCTAAGGACAAGGTCTAGATTCAAACAAATAATACCAGAAGGTACCTCTCATCAGGAGAATTTTTTTCACTTGAGAAAAAGGAGACAAAGTTCAGACTGAGAATTTGCTATCCCAAGACTGAACGGGGAAGATTTTTTCCTTTCTATAGCCCTAATTTTGAAGAGATTGTGTCAGTTCTTTATCACCTCTCTTGTTCTGCCTTCAATTTCTCTCTTCTCACACCCACACAGAGGGCTTCTAAATCTCAGCACGAGTCTGATAATATCTTCCCCTCTTTAATGTATGTTTCTGCGAAAGGAAGAAGCAGCAGCTCTTAGCAGCTTGTGGCTCAATGCTGCATGAGGCTCTCTTTGTAGTATTCAATTGCACAGGAAAACACAATTTATCAGAAAACATTGCACAATCCGTTCTGAATGTAGAGAAGAGGCATCACCTCAGTCAGCAGTGGGTGAGAGAGTGGTCAGGCTCAAGGCTCAAGGTTTCCTCACTGGCAGACATAGCTGGGAGCAGAGCCAAACACTACATCCATGGCTTAGGTATGTCAAACAAGTTTTTTTTTTGTTTGGGTTTTTTTGTTTGTTTGTTTTGTTTGTTTTGGTTTTTTGTTTTGTTTTGGTTTGTTTTGTTTTTTTTTGTTTTTGTTTTTGTTTTTTTTAGTTTTTGTTTTTGTTGGTTGGTTGGTTTTGTTTTGTTTTTTTTTGTGTTGTTTTTGTTTTTGTTTTTCTGGAATTTGTTATCACTCCCATATCACATCCATTGCTCTAAAATAAGGCCTTAACGTGTTGCACCAAGGTTTTGGCACCACAATAATGAAATTCCTTTTTATGGCTTGAAAAACCCATTGGCTCCTCTCACCTCCTGCAGAAGGGTCCTGTGAAGGGTCACAAGTCCTATAGGGAGTGGCTGAGGGAGCAGGGAGTGCTCAGCCTGTAGAAAAAGAGGCTCAGAGGTGGCCTTATCACTCTCCACAAGAGGAAATGGACTAAATTGAAATAGGGGAGGGTTAGGTTGGAAATTAGGGAAACTTTCTTCATGGGAAGGGTGGTCAAGCACAGGAACAGGCTGGCCAGGATAGTGGTGGAGTCACCAATCCTGGAGGGATTTAAAGATGTGTAGATGTGGCACTTGGGGACATGGTTTAGTGGTGGCTTTGGCAGTCCTGGGTCAGCAGTTGTACTCAGTGATCTGTTTTCCAACCTAAAGGGTTCTGTGATTCTGTAGCACAAAATGATGCACAGTCACTCCTGTGTTAAGCCTAACCAAAAACTTCTGGCTGAATTAGAGATTTTACAGAAAGATAGTGATGCTTGATTTTAAAGTCTTTAAAGGCAGAAAACCCCAGCACTTTTCATATGATGCTGTTCTGATGGTGTATTAGCTTTATTGCTAAAATCCTACCCTCTCTCATTTGAATTTGCCTTGCTTCCTTTCCTAGCCCTGGAATTTTGTTGTGCCTTTAGTATTAGACTAAACCTGCCCTTACAGAAAACCATGTAGTCAGATCTTGCACTACAGCACTGATGTTTGAATTGTAATTTTTGTTGCCTCCTCTGCAATTTCAAAACCTTTTATCAGGGGCTTGGGCATAATTTACTTCTGCCATTGTAACCAAAACCTACCTGTTTATAGGAAGCCTTTAAAAAAAATGAGGTGTTTGGTTCTTTTCTATTCCTCACTGGAGGATGAAAAGCAGATAGAGCATGGGGGGTGTTCTGCTCAACCTCATGTGGATGGCAGAGTCAGGACCAGCTGGCTCAGAAAGGAAGCCCATAGTTACATGCAAGTAGACTGTAATTTATGTTGGGAATATGAAATCTGATCAGACAAGGAACAAAGGGAAAATGCCTCGTTCCTTTATTTTTTCTAAAGGTGACTAAAAGCAATTAAAATCTGCCCCGGTTGTGCATTCAGCATTTAGCCTTTTTGTTAGTTACCTATTTCTGAGCAAACTAAAAGAGAATGCATTGACATGGCAAGTTTAATGGCATGTAACTTAAAAAAAGGAAATGCAATTATTGCATTCCATCCTCTTACAATGACGGTAAAATAAGAGAATAAACTTACTGGAGGTAAGCACACTAGTGAAAATGTGAGAATTTCCCCAGTGCAGATCAGTTGGGTGATTCTGAATTTACATACAGGTGGGGTCAAATTAGGGTGATACCAGCGCTGACTTTGATCTGTAAAATATTTCAAAGTGAAACCCAGACCATCATGTGTTAAAGTACAGATTTACTAACAGAAATGGACTATTTCAGTTTTTCTCAAGGGGTTTTGCACCTGACCAATAGTGTCGAATAAAATTGTGAATTTTCCTCATGGACTACATATTTTGAAATCATGTACTTTCCTTCAGTGCAATAGTTCTGCTAATGATGTTATTGAGAACAGCTGAATTTTAGAATAATGAAAGTGGTTTCTTTGCTTTTAGGCAATATTTCCAGATCTAAGAACCTGGAAATTCATTCACTGCTTTTTGAGAGCTTTTTTCATTTGAAGAAAAATAAAAGCAATTCCTCATGCAGCTCCTAGATGGATGCTTTTGAGATGCTGAGATATTACAGTGGCCACCAATCTCAGTAGAGAGAGAGAGAGAGAAAAAATATGGAGTCATCCAGCACAACAATCTTTGGAAATGAAATAAGTTCTGTCATTTATTATTTGTGTGGCAATAACATCTGTATGCTGTGATAAGGGATCCACTATGTGACGAGCTCTGGGCACTGTAATGGAAAAACTGCCCACCCCTGTATGAGGTTTGTTTCCTGGATTTAGAGAGGTGGATTTGGAAAATATGGAAAAGTATGAAAGAACAGCAAAGTGTTCACGTCCAGCATGTTAAACAGAGATCTCAGTCAAAGCTGAAGAAGCTATTTTGGAGCTTATTTGGGACACTTGTTACACTCAGTGCCTACCAAGACTCTGTGGTCCTTTTGGTTCGGTGTCTGCAATAGAAAGAGGAGCGGGGTGAGGTCTCTGTGGGCCTGGTTTGCTCTGCTGAATGGCATTTTGTGCTTGTGCAGGTGTTTGCTGACTGACCTGTGCTTGCTCCACGTGTGCTGTGGGTGACCACACGTTTGCAAGTCTCAGCTTGAAGGTGCTGATTTGTTGTGCTGCATCACATGTGCCACAGACCTGGTGTGCTAACACAGCAGCTTTTAGGTGAAACCATTCTCATCTGCCTGAGTGCCGTGGAGCAACAGCTGGGTGTATCAGCAAAAGAATGCATGACCTTACTATGCCAGCAAACTTCCCTTACAGATATGAGTTTACTCATTCTAGTTCAGAAAGCAAAACCTCATGGAAAAAGGAAAAAAAGAAAAGAAGGTAAAAAAAAAAAGGTAAAAGAAATTATAAAAAAAGAAATGTAGCTAATCAGAAAAACAATTTCCGCTACTTGTGGAATGTAGATGACTTGAAAAGTTTTGTTCCACTGGGGAAAAAATAAGAAATTACAAAAAAGTCCGCCCCACAATATAAATACTAACTCGTACTGATTTTTGTGCAATGTTCAAGTGGGCTTTGTTATATGTTCAGTTGAGCTATGGATCCAGATGCTTTGACATCCAATTGAAATGCACCATGCACATCTCCTAGCAAAATGCTCAAGAGCCCTTCAACTGCTGCTTGCTTGACTTGTATCTCCTACTTAATATACCCTGTCTTACTACTGCTTGGTCTACATTCACCTGAACTCAGCATCATGCAGGTTCTTTTTCTGCCCTTTTACGTGGCTTTACTTCATAAATCTACAGAACCAGCAGTCTGGGAGAGTGAAAGTGCATCCACAAGCTGTTGAGAGTAAATGGCGGTGGGTAGCACTTTGGGCTGGGGCAATGAGAGTTCACTGCAACACAGCATAAATTGATAGAAAGGTGTTGGCAGTTTACCATTACTATGATAGCTGCTATAAAAGTATGTTTCTAGGTGCAAGAAACACTTAATGAAATGCCCTGACCTGTGTTATGTAGTAGGTTGGATTAAATAAATGTAACAATGCTTTAAGAATTAGTCTATGAACTATGGATATTGCCATGAAAAAGACTTATGAACATAAATGGAGAATGATAACATCCCCCAGAATGAACAATAAAAAGCGGACTATAAATCTCTTTAACTGGATATTTTTGTTCTATTATCTAACTTAACCAGCATCTGTTGAATTCAGTATATCACTCAGTTTTAGGTTTTTATAATCAATCTTGGATTTGTGATGTGTTTCCCAAATTGGTGAAATAAAAATGGATTGGCCCAAATGAAAACCAGCATATTAGACTATTAATTATCAACAATCTATATTTCAGCATCAGATTCACTGGGGAACTTCCTCTACTTCCTGGGGAAACTTCTTCTACTTCCTCATTCATGGCAGAAATGCAGAGCGAAATTATATTTAAGAAGTTTAACTTTACCAGTAACAAAATTTTCCTGGTTATAATGAAGATACTTCTGGAATATTGATATAACATTCTATTTTTCTTTACTGCAAAGATGGAAATGACTAAATTTAGGGAGAAAGTACAGTCTATCTGAAGGTTTCATTGATGTCTGAATATTATCTAAAAAGTTTGTATCTCTTCTAAAAGAAGCCTTTAATACCTGGAAAAGACAAGATGGTGGTGAAATTAAATTAATTCCTCTGTTAACCCAGCAAGTATATTGATAATGTGCTGCATGATTATTTGAGATGTCATTATGAAAATGAATTTTATTAAGGTTTTTTCTGCCATCTAGTACCTAAGCACCTCCCTGATATATTCAACATTAATAGTGAAATGCTTTCTTGAGATTTTTGGAGTATCAGTTCCTCAGTTTCTGGAGAGATGAATATCTAGATTCAGTTCAAGTGGGTAAATGGGGATATAAGAATTTTTCTTATATCTACCTTTATTTCTTAATGCTACCACTGCAATCTGCATCGACACCATTTCACTATAAAGCTTTTAAAAACCAGAGGCCACATCCTTCCATGTCCTATGCAAGAGACTTTCTTCATCTTGCAGGATCAAACCCTAACCTCATTGCATTAATTGCTGGTGATTCTGGTGGAATTTGAAAGATTCTTTGATATCACCAGCCTAGGAAAAGCTAAATGACAAACTTCATTTTTCCAAGGAATGGGTGTTAAAGTGGATAAAATCAATAAAGTGAAGGGACAAGACCCTTCAAGCAGTGCAATTTCTTAATCCTTCACAGCCATAATTAGAAAGAAAAGTCTTCATTTTGTTCCTAGTTTACATTTGGACTTCCAGAACTTCAAGCAAATAGTGAGTGGTGAAACTTTTCTGGCCACATTACACGGCTGGCTAATCAGTGCCTATTATACTGTAAAAAGCTCTGCTGATGTACCTCTTACAGTTTTACCCAATAACACACCTACCAGCTGACACTGTGCAATTAGCCTGCTCTTCTGGAACCTGCCAGAAACAGCAATAATACTGCATCAGAGGAAGATCATTATCTAAGGCACCTCACAGACACTAAATATGCACGGTTCTGCTGCGTTTGCAGCCGACGAAGGATGAAGCACCAATAACAGTGTGGTGATCATGCATTCATTTGCATTGTTTCAGGGAAAGCCTGGCCTGTCAGGAGTTCCCAATAGCAGGCATAAAATAAAGAATAAAAATTAAAACCTACCAATGTTTTAGGCAGTGGTGTGGGGTTTTTTTTTGTTTTTGGTGTTTTGTTCCCCCCCCAACTTCAGAAGTAATGAATTAGTTCATTTGTTTGGGGAAAGTGAAGCATCAGTATCAGCAGAGCGTGGCTGGGTTTTCTCGGTGTGAGTCAGTGTTATTCAGACCCTGGGCTGTGTTTTTAATGCCTTTACTCGCATAAAAGACTCAAACTTCCCTTAAGTGCTCATTTTGCCAGGAACTACTCTGGGTGAGAAACGGGAGCCCTGGGAGGAGGATGGTGCCCTTGAATGAGCGAGGGTGGTGCCCAGCTCCCAAATCTGTTTATACGAGACTCCTGTGCTGGTTCGGAGAGCTTTATCCTCACCTTCCATGCAGTGCAAATAAGAGTCTGAAGCTTTCATTCCCCAGGTTATACACCATCCCTTTGCCAGGCTGCTCTGACTCAATGAGAACCAGCCTGAGGATCTCAGCACTGCAAAACAAAAATCCTCTTTGTGCTTCCAGATCCTTGTGTGCTCTGCAATGGAGTGGTACCTTTGATTTCCATGATCGCAGAACACAAAACCAGGAAGAAGAAAACCCTGCAAAAATGATCGTGGGCTAAAATGTCAACACATTTTCCCACTTGTTTAGGAAGAACCGTGGGCTGCTTTACCTGAGAAAATCCTTGCTGTAGTCAGCCCTGGGATATTCCCTGGATTCTTGGTACCCCTGGGATTGAAACTACAGTCTCTTATGATCATTTCTTCTCTGTGCTAAGGAGAAGAAAAGGCAGAAGTGGGGGATTATAGATCCATCTACAGCAATAGTTAATCTAACTTTCATTAGCAGTTAAAAATCTTGCAGGGGGAATACATGAAAATTACTGCTTTTCAAGTAGATTTGTTAATTATTATTAGTCAGTCTACTTATAAGGCACCAACGGAAACTTGGCACTCAATAAGTACCTATTAAACTATGTTAGAGAACATCATATTAATGTTTAATAAAAAACCTGCATGAATCATCTGTTCTTTTAACACTGGGTCATCTTTTTAGCAGGCATGAATTCGTCCAATGCCAGCAAGAGAGCTGGTCAGCTTACACAGACTGGGGTCTGGTTTAACATTTGCTACATGGAAAACAAGATGACATTTCCTTTCTTTTAACTTTTTGCAGAAATTTGGAGTTTGTTCCCTTTTCTGTCACCCATCTGGCAGAGTTGTAATTAACAGAATTTAGAGCCATGACACTGAATCTGTTAGACAGTCACACAATCAGACGAATTTGCAGTGTAATTAATAGATGCAGAGGACATGATCTGCTTCAGATCACAGGGATTTGGATGCAGTAGCAACTCAGATAATTCAGGCTGTGCCGCCTTGTTCATAAATAATGCCCTGTTTTAAATAGGGCATCATCCCATATGCTCTCTCTACTTAAATTCGTAGTTGTGGCAGGACAGAAAATGCAGTGCTAAGATCATCATCCTACAGCCTGCACTTATGACCAAACTTAAAGCATCCTGATTCATGAAAGCATAGACAAACTCTTGCAGATGAAATAGGAATAGCCTGAGAACTTATTGCTTCTGAGTTTCCACCCATCAGCTGGAACATGCTCTTGCACATCCACAGTGTGCTTAGTGTCACATATATGAAGCGCTGGCACAGGTTGCCCAGAGAAGCTGTGGCTGCCCCATCCCTGGAAGTGCTCAAGTCCAGGTTGGATGGGGTTCTGAGCAACGTGGTCTAGTAGAAGGTGTCCCTGCCCATGGCAGGAGGTTTGGATGATCTTTAAGGTTACTTCCAATGCAAAGTGTTCTGTGATGATATGGTTCTTTGATAAATCATTGTCCATTCCTTCACTTCATTCAGATGTGCAGTAACTGTCACCTGCTGATTGCTGTTTTTCTAATAGGGACAACATTGTCTTAAGCCACTTCAACTTTAAGAGCTTTCCTTCCTGCTCTAAACTGTCCTGACATTCTGACTCCTTTCCTTTAAGAATTTAAGCAACATTAACTCAATGATGGTAAATACCCATAATTTTGCAGCTCAGTTCAGACTTTGTGGCCTTGCCAGCTGTGAGCTGAAGATATTTGTCAGAATTCTGTGGCTGTATGTTTTTCATCTGTTGCAGTAATTCAACAATTGCACAAATAATTTTCTTATTTTCTCCCTATTAATTTATTTATGACAAGTCTGAAGGGAAAACATTAAGTACTGTCCCTGAGTTCTCAAATACAAGAAGCACATGAAGAATAAGCTGTGCACAAATACATTCATCCAACTGCAAATATATGCCTTTGTACACAGGGCCCAATCCAAATTTGTGGATAATATATTACTTTAAATAATAATTTTCATTAGGGCAAAAGTTGCAGAGCCCAGCTTGTAATAAGGGATGGTGTATGGGCTTTGTGAGAAAAACAAACAAAACCAGAAACTTGAACTATTTATTCTGGAGGAAACTACTGGAAGGAAAAAAAAATCTGTCTGATTTATTTAGTTTAATTTAAGGACTACAACTGAGGGACCTAATTTAAGAGTTTAGTAGTTTTAGGCTTCCTATAAAGTTCATGTAAGGAAAGGCTCTTCCAAAGTGTGATATGGGCCCTTTGAAATCTGACTAATTCTCTAATGGAGAACATCTCCTGGCTTTGAAAACAGGAGGACTATGTAATGATTAAATTCCTGACATATGGATACTTGAATTTAATACTTAAAGTTAACATTAGATGAACTCAGGGTCACAGATCAGTTGCTATGTTTAGGAGAGTTATTTTTCTGACAACTTCAGTGAATTCTGATTAACATCTAAAGAATCCAAGAAATGTGGAATATTTAAGGTTGAAAGGGATTTCCCTCTGGAGTTCACTTGGTCCAAGCCTGATGCTCAGGCAGGACCAACTACAGTCAGTTGCCCAGGTTTCTATCCAGACAGATTTTGAGTTCCTCCAAGGATGGAGACTCCACAGCTTCCCTGGGCAAGCTGTTCCAGTACTGAGACACCTTCACAGTGAAATGGTGTTTCCTGATGTTCAGATGGACACTTCAGTGTTTCACTTTTTGCCCATTGTATCTGGTCCAGTCCCTGGGCACCACTGAAGAGACTCTGGCTCTGTCCTCTCGGCCCTCTTCCTTCAGGTGTTTGCATAAATTGACAAGATCTCCTCAATCATCTCTTCTCCAGGATGAACAGTCCCAGTTCTCTCAGACTTTCCTCATAGGACAGATGCTCCAGAATCTTAATCTTCTTTGTGGCTCTTCACTGAACTCTTTCCACCAGTATGTCCATGTCTCTCTTGTACTGGTGAGCCCAGAATTGGACACAGTGCTCCAGGTGTGGCCTCACCACTACTGAGTGGAAGGGAAGATCACCCACCTCGACCTGCTGGCAATAGTTTATCTAATGCAGCCCAGGACACTGTTAGTCTTCCTTGCTGCAAGGGCACCTTTCTGGCTCCAGTTCAACTTGGAGTCCATCAGGACCCACAGGTACTTTTCTGTTCATCTATTTTCCAGCTGAGCAGCCTCCAACATGTACTGGTGCCTGGGGTTGTTCCTTCAGAGGTGCTGGATTTTGTACTTGTTGAACTTCATGAGGTTCCTATCACCTCATTTTATCACCCTCCAAGGGCTCTCCGGATGGCAAAACAATCCTTTGGTATATCAGCCTCTTCTGATTATCACCTGCAAACTGAGAGGGTACTGTCTCTTCTGAGGGGGACACTGTCTCTTCATCCAGATGAGTAATGAAGATGTTAAACAGGACTGGGCCCAGTGTTGACTCCCAGGCTACACTGCCAGCTACTGGCCTCCAACTAGACTTTGTGCCCCAGACCTGACCATTCCAACAGTTTTCATCTCACCTGACTGTCTGCTCATCCAGCCAACGTCAACAGCTCAGAACTGTAGAATTGCTTAGGTTGGAAAAGACCTTTAAGACCATTGAGCTCAGCAGCAAACCTAACTTTGACAAGTGCACTCATAGCTTGTCAATGAGGATATTAAGGGACACAATGCCAAAGACCTTGGAAGTCCAGGGGGACAGTATCCCCTGCTCTCCCCTGACTTACAACTCCAGTCATTTCATTGCAGAAGTTTACCAAGTTGGTCAAGCATGACTTCACCTTGGTGAGACCGTGCTGACTACTCTCATAAGAAGATGTAGGACTTCACATGAGGATCTATTGGAGATTACACACTGTGTTATGGTGCTAAAACCATACAGCTTTCTAAACAAGAGGAACCTAAAACCCTCTCAGTTCATTCCTCAAATTCTCTGTTAAATGGATGAGTATAAGCCTGGTGGACCCCAGATGATAAACATGCTGTGTGCTACATCCCAGTGAGCCTCTTTGAAAAGTTTTGAGTTTCCAAGATAAATTATTTTAGTCAAAAATACATACTTTTTAATGTTTAGTGGTGTCACTGGCCATTTTCAGAGATTTATTTCAAAATCTTTGTGCATGTATGAATGGGGAGTTCTAGTATCAAAATATGGAGAAAGAAAATGAAATAAAATACCTTTTAACAGAAATATTGACTTTGGGAAATACTCAAATAGGCATTGCCAACCTTTCTGATTGATTGTCAATGTTATGGAACTGCCTTGTTTATATATTTCATGTAATGAACTTCTAAATGAGTAGCTATAGAAAAACAGATAGATCAGTAATGAACAGATGTGTGAGATGATTCTGTGATTCTGTGAGCGTAGTGTAATTACAGAAAACCTCTCAACCCTCTTAAAAATAATCATCTATAAGTGGTTTCCTCTTAAATCAAATGTTTTGAGAATATATACTCGTACTAGATATCTGAATATATATATAAAAATACAATAAAGAGACCAAAGTTTTTCTCTATCCTGAGTCTTAACTTCAGCTTCAAATGCCTTCTTGCTAAGACAGTTCTTCACTTCTTGCTTTACTAATAGTTGAATGTTGGTTTGAGTTGGTCAAATATCAGGTGCAAAACAGGAAGGAATTTATTTCAGAAAGACTAGATATGGATATATCTAGTCTAGATATCTAGTCTAGATATGAATATACTCTGAATATACTCTGGACTCAGATGTTTCCCAACTCCCTGAACCTGGAAGCAGAGCCTTTGGTGCACAAGATGGCACAGGATCAGGCTCAAGCCTAACACAGAGAGCTTGAACAGTGACCTGTGAGAAAATCAGGTGCTTGTGTGGCTCATTTTGGCTGCACTGTGACAAAAATGGTACAAGCAAGGAAGGTTCATTCTTAGATGTAAATAAAATACCTTTCAAAATCTTTCTTCTATAAAAGTAAATAATTTTTTATATATGTTGATGTGCTAAATTTAAATGATCATTGCCTTATTTAAGCCAGTTTAACATATGTAGATCAACTCAGGTGTGTGTTTCCAGGGTGAAGCTCAGTTTGAGAGTCATGTTTTGTGAGCTCTAGCCTTGCCTGTCCTTTCAGTGTGCAACTGTTGTTACATCCTGAACTCATGCTGCCTCTACCTCTGTCCTCAGGAGGCTGGAATTCCACTGAGAATGAAATCCAGTTCATGTTCTAATAGGAAAAACCTGAAGAGCAAGAAGGGGAAGCAGCAATGTGGCTACTTTTAACACTACCGGATACATTAGCACAATTAAAAGGCAACTGTGTTTTGGAAAGACCAAATCTGGAAAGAAAAGGATGCTTAGTTCTAATTCCGTAAATTAAAAAGTCACCATGAATGATTCCATCAGTTAAAAGCTGCACACAGAGAAACTTAATGCATGGTAAAAGCCTATGAAAGTCTCCTTTCATGAGCAAGAGTAAAACACTCACAGTTTACACCAAAGAAAAACTTGCAGGCTTTTGGAGGAACAGCCTCCCTTATCTCAGCCTCCCAAAGTGGACTGGAGTAGCAGAACTGAGAGTCACTGTGTGGCTGTGAATGATGGATGGTGTCTGGGTTATACATCTGCTTTCAGCCTGTTGGGCATCAGATGTTACACTCTTATAAATGGCTGAGGTGAGGCAGAAAGAGGAAAACTGCCTCTTGGCTTTGTTCTGGCTCTAAAAAGAAGCCTCAAGCAGGAAAAGTTGGACTCTTCAAGGAAAATAATGGTTGAGAGGAAGGGCAGAAAGGCCTATAAAGACAGGGAGAAGTTGCAGACACAAGGGCTGTTTGAGCTTGACCTACTGGGAGGCAGAAGGTGCACACCCTCCAGACCTTGTCAGGGAAGGGAGGAAATATTTCTTGGGCACCCAGAAGGGACAGGCTGGGATCTGCTGCAGCTCAGCTGCTAGAAAGTCTGAAACCAAGCACTGCTTCCACAGGGAGAGTGTTCTTTACAGGAGAGAAAAAAGAAATCATGCAACTAGTTTCAGTTGTAACAAAAACTTGTTCCAGGGCTTACAGAGCCTTCTGGTGCTTTTGGAAAAACACCCCTAAGGAAAGAGACCGAAAACCTGAAAACTCTGTCTGAATCAATGTCCCAGCACACTGAAAATTCTTTGCCACTTTTCCCCTTTCACTTCTATCTGCAGAACGGGAATGTAACAGCTGCATGAGGATGCTGCAAATAGAATTAATTGATATTTGTAAAGTGTTTTGCAAGGCTAGCATTTTATTGTTGCTTATTTGTTTATTCATCAACCCGTGTTACTCTTTCATCCTGCTAATAATACTCTGCAAATAGTACATCTCTTCAAAGAGGATAAAATCAGAACATTGAGGGTAAAACCAGACAACTAATGTGTATTGGCCAGGAGGAAACTATTTCCAGACATTTACATAAACGTGTTAGGGAATAGAAGAATAAAAAACAACCTAGTACGAAACAGTTCAGATCTTATACAGAGTCATATTGGCATCTTTTTATTTTTAACCTAAATCCCATTTAACTAAAAAAAAAAATAAAAGGTTAAAAAGGTGACAAGGAGACAATAGGACAAATTAAAAGTATAGGAAAGAACAGAGTAGTGACCTGAGGGAAGTTGAAATTGCACTGGTCACCACCAGTGGGATTTATTTCTCCTGACTATGCTGTCTGCAGGTTCAGTGCCTAACCTCCATTAGCTGTCTCTGCCAATGGAAACAGGCATTTGGAGGGGCCATTAAGGCCATTTCCTTTAGACTTGCTGTATTTTGAGAGGTCCTTGAGACAGAGCTTTAGATCAAAGGATAAGTAGTTCTTAGTGTTTACTAATAAGAGTGCATTTGAGCCACACAGAAACTGAGCCTGTAGACAAAGGGAAAATGTCGAGTGTGTTCCCTCTCCCAAGGCTGTGCTGGAGGGGCCATGGCAGCATCCCGTGGTCGATGGCGGTCAGATGGGTCTTCCTGCAATATCACAGAAACAGGCAGTGTTTGTAAGCAACCTCAATTTAACACAAACTGCCAACATGTTTAATAACGCATATAATTGTGTCTCAGGAGCATAGCGGTCTTCAGCCTGCTCCTGGAGTCAGCAGCTCAGAAGCCGTACAGGAGTCAATATAGGAATTCAATTTCTCATTATTTTTTCATTCTTTTCATTATACCATTATTTTTTCTTTAAATCGTCTACAATTATTAAAGTTTTTTGTTTTGTTTTGTTTTTCTTTCTGCTTGATTTTCGTTTTGTTTTGTTGTTTCTCTTTTTTTTTTTCCCCCCATGTATGGTTTCTAGAACTAATCAGTGTATTTTAGGAGAGTTTAATGGAAGAAATGTTACCCTTCCGTATAAATTCTACTTTTCCTGCCGTCAGTTCATGAATTGTGCTAATGTTTAGCCACATTAACACAACCAGGGCTTCCACATAGGTGACAGTCTATTGAGCTCCCACTTTTCCAGTATAAGATTCAATAGTTATGTAGAAGCTTTGTATTCTTTGTCACAGTTCTGTGTTCTTGTTGATTGTACTCTTTGCTTCTGACCTACACATCAGGCAATCAAGGTTACTTTGTTTTCTCTGTACCTGCAAAATTATCTGTGATCATTTCTTCCCTCCACTCCTGCCCAAACATTTAATGGTTTGTAATTCAATTACTGTGTATTGAAACTTGTAATATATTGCATTAATAACCAAAATACAATTACAATTCTGAGTCAAAGTCAATTAACACCTATGGGACTGTCAGTGGTCCTATTGCACCTTGACTGTAAGAGCTGAGATGCAGATCCTGAAGGGGTTTGGTAAGAAGGACATGTCTTTTATTGGCTTTTATTGTTTTATTTTTGCTGCTTGTAGCAGACTTCTAGTACCTAAAGTAGTTCTACATGAAGTTCAGGGAGGGACTTTTTACAAGATCATGTAGTTATAAGACCAGGAGAATGGCCTTAAACAGAAAGAGGATATATTAAGATTAGATATTAGGAATAAATGCTTTACTGTGAGGGTGGTGAAGCCCTGGACCAGGTTGCTGAGAGAAGTTGTGGCTGCTCCATCCCAGGAAGTGTTCAAGGACAGGCTGGATGGGGCTTTGATTAACCTGATCTAGCAGAAGGTGTTCCCATCCATGGCAGGGGACTTGGAGCTAAATGATCTTTAAGGTCCCTTCCAAACCAAGCCATTCTGTTCTTCAGTGGTCAATGGGATTAATACTGTTGAATATATCCACAAATTAGAGATCTTAGCTTGTTTACTCAAATTTCACTTCATAGTCCCAAAATAAATTTTAATTATTTCATGGTTTTAAGGAGTGGAGTATTCATTTTGGACTCAGCCTTTTCTGATGGCTTGTGAAAAACACACACCAGTTTGTAAGTTATGATGGGAAAAGAGTTCCTGTTAGATTGTGGAGCTGTTTGTTTTTATTATTTTTAATCAATAGCATGTCATCTCATCCTGTGTCCCTATTAAACTATAATTCATTTCAGTGATGCCAGGTGCTGGAGGCTATTCCATAATTCACTGTCCAGGAACACCAGAAAATGGGCATCATTCTGTTTCCTCAGAATGATGTTTCCTCATTCATCTGATGATGATGAAAATCTGCAGATAATTGTTGTCAGTGGATTCAGAATCTGTGCTTTGTTCCCCACTGATAATACAGGACCAAAATCAATGGTGTCACCTGTTACTTTTACAGCTGACTTCACACAGAGCACTTACACTTGAAAACCAACATTGCTCTTTCTTTGCTGTTGTGTTGGGGATTCCCACTGAAACACCAAACTCTCTTTGTAGGGAAAATATAACCACAAGATCAGACAGAAGCACTACTGGGGATGATATGGGGGATGGTTTCCTTTTATATTTAATCTTAGGAAAACAATACACATTATAACAATGCAAAAATATCATTTTCCTGAGAACATTATTGTTTTCTTTTCCCTGGAAAATGCAGAAGTGTCCCAGAAATTTCTAGGTTTTCACATTTTAGCATATAGGTCATAGTGTATACAGTAAAGATAAAAAAATGCAGGAAGAAATCAATTCTGTTATCATTTTAAATATATTATTCACTACAAGTAAACATATGTTTCTCTTTCTCCTTTTTTGTGCACTGTAATGAAGTTTTAGGTAATAAAATGTGTTGCCTGAAGATAAGAAGTACTATCTAAAACACATTTCTGTCAATTAAATTGTCTTCTATTACTTCCATTGAAGCACTAGCGGACTTCTGATTTCACTGATTTTTCAGAATACTGAAGAACACAAGGCACTGGAATTGGAATGCTCACTGCTAATTTATGGTGTTTAACCATAATGGAGATAGCACATAATACTTGGGAAATTGCTTTTTATTATGAATGAGTTCTTAGCATTTAACTTATGCCTTTTTTTTATAAAGCTATGTCTGCCACAGAACCCTCCATTTTAACTTGTGATACTGTTTGTCTTCTTATTTAATGTTTTGTCCCAGTAATTAACTATAAAACTAGCAATGAAATAAGGCTGAAGAACTGTCCTCCCATATATTCAACTCTCTTTAATGACCTCATTGAGACAAAGCTCAATTCAACACTTAAATGCCGATGAAGTTGTTAGTGTTTTAAAGGTTATAATGAACTAGTACTTATTTAAATGCAGAGCCTGGCAAATAATCATCCTTGCAAATATGTAGCTTATATATCTACCATAAGCCAACCAGCCTACGAAAATTAAGTGCCGTGGACATTTGAACATCGTGCAATATGAACATTTCCAGACAGTTCAAGTGACATGCACACATTTTCCCTCTAGCTTTAAATTGTTGTCTTTTCTCTTGCAATAACTCAGAAACCTCAAATGAACTGTTATGTTATTACATTGGTGTGACAGAGGAAGGAGTGGTCTTCAGTCTGGCTCTCTCCATGCCATTTTGGAGAGCACAGGAAAAGCTTCACAGTCTGAATATTGAGAGTGTTGGCCAATGGCTGACTGACAAAGGAGGCTAATCTTTTGAAGCACAGGTGATTTCTAGTTCTATGGGCCAGTTGGTAAAG
Source organism: Formicarius rufipectus (assembly GCA_013399695.1). Taxonomy (NCBI): domain Eukaryota; kingdom Metazoa; phylum Chordata; class Aves; order Passeriformes; family Formicariidae; genus Formicarius; species Formicarius rufipectus. The sequence continues at coordinate 1,299,470 of VXAU01003660.1, forward strand.
CCCAGATAAACCTCACTTAATTTTAGCCATCTGCAAATTAGAAACACGAGTCACTTCTAACTGTAAAAAGCTATGACAAAATGGTCTCAATCCAAGCTAGTCATTGCCATTAGTGGAGAGAAATACTTCTAATACTTCAGTCTTTCTGTGGACACAGAGAGACACTGTGGACTTCTCATCCATGGAAGCATTGAAGGCCAGGTTATATGGGACTCTGAGTAACCTGCTCTGGCAGAAGGGGTCCCTGCCCATGGCAGGGGATTGGGACTAGGTGAGCTTTAAGGTCCCCTACTATTCTATGATTCTATGATTTGTGTTGGGAAGAGCAGAATCAAAAGTTCCTGTTCTTTCTACTGGCCATGGAAGAAATCTGCAGTGACCGTGGGTAAGGACACCTGCCCTGGAATGGTGTGCATTTCCTCAGCCCGTGCTTAGTGTCTGCTCTAAATTGGAGACTGAACTCTTTTTGTAGCAGACAGGACAATTCATTTTACACGGCACTTGTTGTTGGATTAATACCAATTATAGCATAGGATGAATCACCTTTGGAAATGCCCTTTTTTTATCATCCATAGGAGGAGCCTCAATAGTTGGCTTAGACTGGTACTTTTTAGATAACTATAATTAAATGAAATGAATCTCAGTCTAGAGGACATTGCCTACAGACTTGAAATACAATGAGGATTTCATGTTTCTGTTGGTGGCAGCAGGTGGCCTAAAGATCAGAAAGATACAATCCCTTCCCTGTCCTGATTTTGCCTATTACAGTAAAAAAAGGGGCAGAGCAGGGAGAAAGAGAGGTGGAGCCAGGCAGGAGAATAAGCTGTAAAGATATAAAACTGCTCAGGTCTACTGTGACCACCCTCAGTTGTGGTACAATTGCAGCCTGAGGACTGCTACAAAAGCTGTGAATAGTTGCTCTGTCTCTGTGGTAGCAGATGGTGGGGATTATGGTTCTCTCAAGTGCTGATGGCTTCCCTTGAGCAACACCTTTTTAATTTTTTTTTTTTTATGTTACAGAAAGCAGACATTTATTTTAAGTGTGCAAAAATATAACCTTCTTTTCAGCTTCGAAGGAAAGGGGCAGTGGGATCACCTCATTATCTTATGTGAATATGACTGGAGGAGATATTTGCTATGTATGTGTATATATATATATAAAAGTGAGTACTTGTTCATATATTCCTTCTCCCTTCTGCTCTCCCTCATTATTTTCTTGGTGCTTTACCAATAAAGAAGAATACAGAAAGGTAAGTTTTGATACTCAGGCTCTTATCATAGATATATATTAAAAAAAAAAAAAAAGTGAAATCAAATTTATTTTAGAAGTGATATTACAACCAAAGCTTTTACAAATCCTTACTGGTACATATAGAAGAGACTTTTTTTTTTACCTTATTAAAAAATAGAATATTGCATACTTAGATTTTATGCATCTCCAAATAAACAAACATCTTAGAGATGTCTAATTTTCAGAAGACAGAGGACTGCCTATTTTCCACTGGCAAATGAGACTGCTTAAGGCATCTCAGTCTAGACCCCTTAGGGCTTCTCTATTTGTATAAGTAAAAATCAAAACAGTGGAACTCACTAGGAAAATTAGGAATGTCTAGAGAAAATGTTAATATTAGAGACTCAGCTAATCAAAAATATTATCAGCCCACAGGATGTGACAGCTTATGTAAGCTGGGAGTCTTTCCTTTTATCTTTGTGAAACCAACACTTTGAAGGCAATTTAATCAAGATATTGCAAGAGCACTGTTCAGGAGTGAGCATAAATTAAAATCTGGCCAAAAAGAATAGTTGGAAAATAACTTGTTGCAAACTTAGATTGTAGACAACTATTAAAAAACCCATAAATCAAGTTATAAAAGTTTATAATTATTTTTTAAAAAATCATTAACTGAAGAGTAGTAACATTGAATTTTAAAGACTCGCTGAAGGCAATATCACGGAATAAAATAGGAGGCAAAAAGAAATCTTTTTTCCTTCTTGCAACGACAGAATTATATAACAGATGACACAATTTTCTAGCTTTCACAGGCTCATGCAGGCCCTGTGAACCACACCAACAGGGCTGATGGATGATATAGCAGAAAGGCACGCACTGGGATCACATCTGCTTCCTCTTCCTACCCCTCATTATCTGCTCCTTTGCTTCTTTCCCCCTGAAAGACCAGTCATGGTCCCAAGAGATAAAGGTCTTGCCATAATGGATGATTCTTTTTATCTGAAAACAGTGTAACCTGTTTGATTCCTTCTGGGGCAAACCCCATCCTTCTACCAGCAGCCCAGGAGAAACCACAGGGCTCTGGGAGTGAGACAAGCTGGTGCATCCAACCAGTGGTGACTTCAGGCTCTTTCTCTCTGATGGCTTTTCAATGCCATAGATGGCATGACTATTAATTCATTCATACCTGGTCATTTCACTAGCCAAAAAAAGAAGAAAAGCAGGAAGACTTATCAGAGATGGACCAGGATTGTGTGGCCACCAGGAGCCCAAGCTCTCAGAGTTATGTCTCCAAGCAGAATTGTCTGCTGCCAGAACTTTTCTTGTCTACATCCTGCAGCTGACCCCAGGGCACCTCAGTCTCAGGTGCAGTGAGTTCAAATATTCCAGAAACATTAAAGTTCCAAAGAAGAGTTTTGTACCTATGCATAACTTAGTAATTTTAAATATAAATAATTGCACAGGACATAAACCTTACTTCCCTAAACTGTTGGACTTAAAGGGAGTTAATAGAACAGATGGAGAGCCACTTTTCACATGGGCAGATCGTGACACGACAAGGTTTTAAACCAGCAGTGGTGAGATTTGGGTTAGAGGTTAGGAGGAAGTTCTTTACTCTTAGGGTTGCCCAGAGAGGCTTTGACTGCCCCATCCCTGGAAGAGACCAAGGCCAGGTTGGATGGAGCTTGGAGCAACCTGGGATAGTGGAAGGTGTCCCTGTCCATGGTAGAGGGGTTGGAAGGAGATGATATTTCAGATCCCTTCCAACCCAAACTGTTCTATTATGATTCTATGATTTTGTGGGGGAATAGATGCAATATAGTTACTGTTATTCAGTTTCTTTTGTCTCCATTCAGCAACTTTTTTTAAGATTCAGTAAAGGTGTCAAGGAGTCAGAAAATCTGCCAGGTTAATACTCCCAAGGAGTGAGGTCCTGGCAGGCCTATCAGGAAGACTGGACCTTGAATTTTGCAGTGTAACTGCAAGTTCTGAAACATTCAAACTTCTGTCTCTCCTTCCGTTCATGGGGAACTGTGGGTATAGATAACTGCAGGATAGAAAACTCAAGAACATGAATTTCTAGGAAAAATATCAGGAGAGGGATACTTTCACAGCAAGCTAATAACTCAAAATTTTCTGTAGAAAACTGCTACCTTCAACTATCAATGTTCATGACTGGGAATAGGGAAAGAGGGAATGGGGACCTTCTGGATGCACTTGTTTAGATGTTGAGCCATTCCTGGAGATCAACAGATTTTTTACACGCTTATGCCATAAGAATTTGAGTTCTACAAAGTGTCTGAACATGTATGTGGAGTAAAAGTAGAAGTTTTTACTGGTTTAGGGTAGCTATACTACAAATGATGGCAAATGTGTGATAGCATGTAACATGAAAGCCAGACTGGCTTCTATCACCCTTCCTCTGTGTACATACATTCTGAAATTTTAAATACTTCAAGAATGTAAAAATATCTTCCTACCCATTACCTTGAGTACAGAACAAGTTTTCACTGGCCTAAACTGCATTACCATTCTGATATACTCTTATCAATTCTTCCCTTTGTGTTACTTGCTTTCCCCTTGGTGCTTTGAGATACTTTAAACTAATTATATTGTATTCAGAAGTAATCATATAGTTTGGTGAAAATGCAATTATAAAACAATCTCCTTGTGCTATTTTATTCAGAATTTAGCAAATATCCACACCTCCTTTGCGTCAAGATGCTCTATGTGGTCATGACACTTTTCTCTCAGAGTTTCTACAGCTCACAACAGACTCCAAATCTTAATTTAAAACAAAATAATACTCATATAGCCTTGGGAAATATCTTTTCTAACTGTGAAAAATGGTAGTTATTAAAATATTGATTAGCTTATAGCCCAAAGACATGTATGGTATAAATTTTCCAATGGGTATCTATGTAGAGACTGAACTATCAGACATTGCTGTAAACTCAGGATGTCAAGCTCATCTCAGTATGTGTAGCTCTCCAGCTGTGTGTATGTCTACATCTGAACTGTATGGTCCAGTGTGCACCTGACTTATCTTACAGTAATAGAGAGAACAGGTACTTAAATTACATGTTTCATCTGTCTTATGGATGTCTACTTCAGGATGAGTTAAGTGCCCATCTCTCTTCCAGGTCTATAGGAGTCAAAAAAACCTCTACCCTCTTCAGGCATAGACAATTACTTAGTAGGCTTTTGAAATTAGGTGAGTGGAAACCTGCCCGAGGTGCCTAAAAGCATGAATGAATTTTTCTTTACAGTCTCTGTTCTTCCAGAGAAAATTGTTATCTCTGGCATAGAATAATATTGGATTTCGTGCATGGAGAACATAGATACAAAGAAATAAAGGTTCAGTTCCAGAGGTACTGAAGTTCTGATACTCTAGTTTCTGTGAAGAAAAATCACACAGGAAAGTGCTTCACAGAAATCTATGGGATATCTAAGATCTGACTGCCCAGAAACAGCCTAAAAACTAAACTGATGCCTTGCCTTGACCTCCTGCTCTACAACTCAGTACACTATTTTAGCAATGTGATGTACAACTTGTGATAATCAGCAGGCAATGAGCTGGGAACTAAAACTGTGTAGAAGTAAATTATAATGGATGTACATGAAAAACTCATCTTAACTTTTCCATGTTCGGTGTTGAAATCAGTCGTTGCCATTGAGGAATGTGATCTTGCAATTGCAATGAATAGTTCTATGAATAAGTTGGCTCAGTGGTTAGCAATGGTCAAAAAGTTAATTGCAAAGGTAATTAAGAATTATTAGGAAAATAATTTAAAAAGCAGTAAAATAGACCTAAATCCCACCATGAAGCACAGTGGAGTTCCCCTTCATACAACATGCAGTAAATGGTTTCACTGCGTGTGCTCGATTCCTAAAGCTTGAAATGGTTCACAAATTTTGATAGGATGCCTCAGACACAGAGTATTGTTTCTTTCTTTGATGCAAAAAGCATAAAGGATGAAGATTGCAACATGAAAATGCATGCTATTACATTTTAAATTAATTTTCATATAAGTTAAAAATTCTTTCTAGTCCTCTTAATTTCTCCTAGAACATCGAACAATAATGGTGAAAATAGTAATTAATATTAGCAGACACTTTTCAGTGTTGCATTTAACCAATATATTGAAAAGCTTTCTCTTGTCAACTACATGTGTATTAATACTGGATAACATTTTTTTTAAGTCTTGCAGTGCCAAGTTACATCATTCTGTTTTCCTTAATTTTAAGGCTTTTTTTGACTTTGGATTGTTCTAAGGAAATGGTGTAAGATTCTCAAGTATTGTAAACTTCTATAATATTGTTGGATTCATTTGTAATTGACTGACACTACTGAGAATCTGGTTAGACATTTATATTAATTTCTCTTATTTTGTCAGAATTTTTATATTTTTGTATGTAAGGATGGCATTCTTGAAAAGAAAATGATGTAATCTTGCTCCTTGTCCAGCTCCAAAGGACTGTTTTGTCTTATGGTGCTATTTTACTAAGATGAGGGAATCATGCACTACACCACAGGGATCTTCTTTGTAGCTTCCATGTCAACCACTACTGTAGTTTTCTGTGCTGTCATTTGGATACCCCAAATAAGGACTTACCATGGTCATGTCAGAACATGAAGAATACAGTCCCCAAAATCATTAAAGAAGGAATAAGTCACTTCTGGTTATAGACACTATCTGGTGTGCTCCCTTGGTGAAGCCAGGAGCACTTCAGAATCAATTTGATCTTCAGAATTGTTTCTTCTTAGCTGTGAATGCAATAACAGTTCTAGCCAGTGCTTTGGCAGGTCATCTTTTTTTCACTTGTGTTTCTCCTTCTTGTTGGCCCATGCTTTCTTGGCCCCAAAGCCAGGTCAGGCTGGGGGGCTTCCTCCAAAGCAAACGCATATCTGGGTTTCCTCCAGCAACAACCAGGCTGAAATGGCAGGATGGAAACTGCAATTTGTGCTAGAATACACTCACACAGAGTCAGCTGTAAACCCAGATGATGAGTTATGGCAGTGGTGTATGTCCTCATCAAAACAGGGAGCTCCCATCTCCAGGTTTTGTCCAACACACGAGCACAGTGAAGTACCCACTGTTCTCTGTGTCACATCATTTACCCTGACAAAGGAATAAAAACACTGATTCCTTTTAGTTCTGTAAAATGTTCAGGGTTAAAACTCCTGGTTTTGGTACCATTACATTTTATGCAGCAGCTATAAAAATTTCATTTCATACTTAGATGCTAATGGTTGGTAATGCTGCATATAGCTGGAAAAATAAAATGAAGTAACACCTAATCCACAAATTGAATGAGTGATAATCCCATTTTTAATATTACAAAACATCTCAAAACCAGAATGAAGTTAGGTATTTGTCCAGCTTTAAGTAGGTCTTCACAATATATAAAAAAGAATATATAAAATATAAAAATATAATATCTGAAAAAGATGTGTGAACGCATGAGAGAGATCAGAATTAAAAGGAAAAAGACAAATATCTATATTTATTAGAAAAACTATGAATAGGGAAGACAAAAGCATATGCTTAAATTTAAATGTGAGTTTAAGTGCTTTGGTGAACTGGAGTTTTAATAACTGATTTTGAGGAAACTTGTGATTGCCTGCATAGGTCTACTTTAATAACTCAGTATTAAAAAGCACTGGTAATTCACAGAATCATAGAAACTTTAGGGTTGGAAGGGACCCTTAAGAGTCACCTACTTCATGCCCTCAGCACTGAGAGATCACCAACTAGATCAGATTTCGCAGAGCCCCATCCAACCTGACTTTGAATGTTTCCAGGGATGTAACACCCACCATATATCTCTGCCAACCTGTGTCAGTGTTTCCCCACTCTGATCACAAAAATATTTCTTCCTTATATTGAATCTGAATCTATCTTCTTTTAGTTTTAAATCATTGACCACTGCTGTGCTACTTTTTATTTTTTTAATTTAATTTTATTTATTACTTATTTTTTATTTTTTGTTTCAAAACTAACATTATCACAAGTGAAATGGCAAACTAATGAGTGGCGTTTTAGAATATGTTGACAAAGGGCACAGGAATAGAAAAATACCCTTCATAGGATCTTAGAACATAGAATGAGAAGAATGTTTGGAGGTCTCTGTTTCAAACCTGCTTCTTCATATTCAGGATCATCTATGAGATTTCACCTGGTGGCTTAAGACTTTGCCAGACAGGTCTAGAAAAGCTCCCAGCACAGCCTAATCCAGAGCCTGGATGTTTTCATTTCTCTTGAACCTCTCTCTGTCTGGTATTCATGTTCTCTTGTCCTCCCACCATGCTCCACTCTCAAGAACCTGACTGTCTTTTTGATGACCTTGTTCTAGGTGTGGGTAGGATGCTGTTACATCCTCCTGAAGTTCTCCTCCAGATGAAACAAACCCAGGTCATGCTGCATCTTTTGAATTACTCCAGTTCCTGCTCTCCCTCACCTCATTTATTGGTGATCCACCACTGAATTCATACGAATTTACCAATGCCTCTCTTCTTTTTGAGTCTCAGCATTGGATGCAGTATTGCAGCTGTGGGCTGATGACTATCCATCAGAGAGGAATAGTCACTTTTCTCCACCTTCTATCTCTCTTGTATCATCAATCCAGACCACTTTGCTGGCAGGGTGTGCTGCTATTAGCTCTTATTTTGCTATTTGCCCATGAGAACCAATAGGTCCTTTTCAGCAGAGCTGCTCCACAGTTGTGCAGTGACAACTCATGGAAGGTGCAGAATTTTGCAATTTTTCCTCCGTTGAATTTCATGAAGTTCCTGTTGGCCCTGTCCTACTACCTCTCTAGATCCCTCTGAGTGGCAGCCTTGACCTTGATCCCAATGACTGGTCCCAATTTGAAGAAAAAACTCATACTAATGGTACTTAGAATGTTCGAGAAATTGATTTTTTCTGTACAGTTTTTGACAAAAATAAAAATAGCGATTATTTTCTGTAACAAAAACGATTTGACATCTTTCCACACAAAACAGTTTTGTGTTTCTTTTTTTTTTTTTTTCTGAAAGATGCCTTCTACAGTATAAGCCTCCTTGTCTACACATTAATCTATACTATNTCCTTAGGTGAGGTGCTTTAGAATCCCTGGTTTCAGAAAGCTCGCATTTTGGTTCAAGCCCTCTCAGTTGAGCTGGGCTTAAAAGCAATAGGTAGTGACTATTGCTCAATGTAACTCCAGAAATATATCTTTAACTGCACCAAAAAAAGAAAAAGGTTCCAAGGAAAAAATACTTGGCTCCTCTCCTGCAGCCACTGCTGAAGCGAACCATGAATAAAAGAGAAGAAAACAATGCATCACAAAGGAAAAATCAGCTCCTCTTATGTCTTCATCGTAGCTGACTAAAGTTGTATTTCAAAGTACTTTTCAAGCTGTTTGGATACACATCAACTTGTAAGGGTAAAGGGAAGAAAAAAGGAAAGGAAAGAAGCTCACTAGCTTTTCAGCCCTGAGCACCAATGAATTATATCTTCCCCCCATGTTTCTTTGCAAGTCTGCTCTCTCTTTTTTGTGCAGTTTTATTTATGTGGCAAAGTATTAACTCAGCAGTAAGCTAACAGCCACATGGAGTTATGAGAGGACACATTTGACTTTTCTGCTGAAACACAATATTCTTTATGAAACAATAGTTTGTATTGAGGAAATAATGATTCCTGGGAGACTGAGTGTCTCAGGGGGCTGGGATGTGCAACAGGGCTTTTGTTTTCTACCTCAGCACTTTGCAAGTCAACCAGATTAGTAATGACCTGAAATTCCCACTTCACACTGCAGCAGTTCCTCATGTTTTGCCATTTTTAAGGGAGCACTGGGAATGGACTACTGCTTCTCATTTAGGGAACAGAATGGGAAATCAAATTATTTCCCCTCTCATTATAGAATCACAGAATTGTTAAGGTTGTAACAGACGTCTAAGATCATTTAGTCCAGTTGTTAACCCAGCACTGCCAAGCCCACCACTAAACCATGTCCCCAAGCACCACATCTGCATGCCTTTGAAATACCCCCAGGGATGGTGACTCCACCACTGCCCTGGGAATCCTGTTCAAGTGCTTAAAAAGCCTTTCAGTGAAGATGTTATTCTTAATATCCAATCTAAAAAGGTTTGTGCAAATTGAGGCCATTTCCTCTTTCTCTACCCCTTATTACATGAGTGAAGAGACCAATTCCCACCTGGCTACAACTTCCTCCCAGGTACTTGTAGAGAGTGAGAAGGTTCCCCCTGATCCTCCTTTTCTCCAGGTTAAACACCTCCAGCTTCCTCAGCTGCCTCTCATAGGAATTATGTTCCAGACCCTTTCCTTGCTCTCTTCTCCTTCTCTGACACACTGAGGCACCTCAGTGTCCTTGTCATGAGGGATCTGAAACTGAACACAGGATTTGAGGTCCAATGTCTCCAGTGCTGAGTTCAGGGGGACAATCACTTCCCTGGTCCTGCTGGCCACATTTATGCTTATACAGGCCAGGATGCCATTGGCCTTCTTGGCCACCTGGGGACACTTCTGGCGTATGTTCAGCTACTTCTGATCAGCACTCCAGGTCCTTTTCCACCGGGCAGTTTTCCAGCCACTCTTCTCCCAGCCTGCAGTGTTACATGGGATTGTCCTGACCCAAGGGCAGGACCCAGGACTTCACCTTTTTGCACCTTTATTGACCTTGTCCTACAGATCCAGCCTGTTGAGGTCCCTCTCCAGAACCTTATCTTTCTGTAGACCAACATTCCTTCTCAAAGTGGTGCCTGAAACTTACTGAGAGTGCACTCAATGCCCTTGTGCAGATCATTGATAAAGATGTGAAACCCTTGAGTCCCTGGGGAGAACCTCTGAATGCTCTCCTGAGGCCATTTGGGCTGTTCTCCTGCAGAACCATGTCCTGATCATTGCATTATTAGACACTTCACCCACCAGTTTCCCAGTTCCCTGTTGAATATTAGACCAGGCTGTGAAATGACAGCATGAAAAAACAAGCCTAAGGTCATTCAGTAAAGTTATTATCATAGTCAAAATAGGTCTGTTGCTGGCAGACCATGAGGCTTGTTATCACCAGAATTGGCTGAAGCAATAAATCCTAAATCCTGCAAAGAATTTTTAGCAAAATCCATGTATAAACTTAACAGCAACTGAACTATTCCAAACTATCCGTCTGTCTGGACAGTCCATGTGTGCAGCAGCTTGTGATAGGTTGAGGTGTTTTATAGAGGACACCCAGAGCAGTACTTTAAAAAAATGCGAAGAGGAAGTGTCTGTAACCTACAAGCAACCTCGCTGCCAGGTGGCCTGTTTACCAGCTGTAGTACAGAAAGGGCTTTTAGGCTTAGTCTCACAGTGTTCTTGTTATATTTAGCTGCAACAGGAGCTTAAATTTAGTTATCCAGTAGGGAAACATTTGGTATAAGCTCCTTTTGTAATCTGCGGAGAAGCAGAGAGGTATTCCAGAGTATGTGCCTTAGTCTAAAATAAATGTTCCCTGTGAGCAGGTTCATTTGCCCTCTGGAAGCAGTTATCCCTTTCCATCTCCTAAAGAAAGACTACAGACAATTGGCACTGACAAAACAAAAAACTTTATATATAGAGTTTATAGGAAACGAGGTGAGATGAAACTCAACCATAGCTTCTCAAAGCTTGCATTGTGGCATTGAGGTCCCTTCTGCCTTCCAGAGCCATCTCAAAGGAAATTCAAAGCAGACTGGTGATTCACAGTGTTAACTGGTTTTGATGGCATAAGATCAAAAAGCAAAAATGCATTTTGCATTGATGTAACAGAAAGAAAATCTATTAGACAAATGGAATTCAGGATGGGAAAAAAAAAAAAAAAGGACAAAATCTTCAAATCAGAATGGAATAAATGCAGGGAAAGGTCATGGAACCTTAAGTGGTTTTCAGGACCTTTGAATATCCAGAACATTGATTTTCTCAATGTAAAACACACCTCCTTGCTACACACCTTTCTGCATAACAACCTGCAGTACTGTTGTTCCAAGAGCCACATATTTACATCATGTAATAGGTACTTGTATTTTTGGTAGAGGAATTCAAGCCCTGTTGACTGTCTCTTGAGTTTCCCAAACTTTAGGGAACAAAACGATACCAGTAACAGGGTGAGAAAGTGGAATATCCCTACGGCATTGCCAGCCTGGAGCAGTTCCCAAGCAGGTGTTTATTCCCCTGTGCTGTGGGAAAATTGCAGCCCCTGTAAAGGTGAGGTAGCCCCACATAACCATGTTTCTTTTAAGCCTTACTAGGCAAAAATCCATATTTTTAAAAGGCTTCTCAAGGTCTTTCTAAACCTTTATTCTTTCAGTTTTTCTTTTCATCCTGTCGACTTCTTTGTCCAGTCTTGGTATAATTTTTTCTTTATATAAAAACTGCCTGATAGCTGCAGAGGATACATTTCACAAAAGAATTTTGAAACAGGGGAGGAGAAAAGTTGAGAAGATTTTATACTCCTCCCATCTCTCAATACCTCTTACTAAGACACCTTTCCGAGAGGACCACACCTCAGCCTGATGGTGAAATATCTCCTTGGTATGGTAGAAATAGAAGGAGAAGGATTATATTTCTCCAATTGTACTTGAATACCTGGCTATAATAGAGCTAGATTTTATCTGTTGTAGTGTCCTGATGTGTGTATTGACTTGTTTTCCTTTGTGCCAAGGACTTTCATGGTGTCTTCATTATCGGCGCTTGCGGAACAGGGCAGCAGTTGTTTGAACTCAGTCTGTGGCTTTGAATTTGTCAGGCACAAGAGGACAATTGCACAATGCTGTTCTTCAATTTTAAGTGACAAGTAGGTATGTTCAAACTGTGTGTGTGATCTGGATCAGAACCAAGGGCTTTGTGCTTTTCTGTCCAAAGCTGTCACTACATTTAGAGAAATCTAATTGTGACACGAAGACTTTCAAAGTGATTAACAATACCCAAAAGTAAGTGATAAAATTATGTCCAGGCTCCCTCTCTGTACCTGAGGTAACAGGTTCAGGAACAAATTGCTGACTGAGTTGAAAAGGCTATAGATTCTCAGTTTGGTATGACAGGGAGGCAGAAGGAGCAAAATTCCTCGCTGCCTCCGGGTTCCTTGATTTTCTACCAGTATGAAGAGTCATTTTCGGAATGATCACCCAGGGCTCCTCCCTGACGGTGTCCCACATCCTACTGCAGTCTTTTTGATGTGGGAAAGAAGAGCTCTTTACCCTCTAGGCTGCCACATTTGTTCCAATTTTTGGTTATTTACCTTTGCTGGGGACGCAGGTCTTATTTTTGTCACTGTTTTCTTTCTCACTGAGATTCTGATCTTCTCTTTTTAGTACTTTTCCTTAAGAGAGGTCTTCTGCCTGTGTTCCAGCTGGATACAAAAGCCTGGACACTCAATAAATTAATAAAGAGAAACAGATTTAACTGAGATTATTTGGATTGTCCTTTGGCAACACTTGCATTCCCAAGAGAATCAAAGCATATAGACACTTGACACAGGAAGACTTGATATAATCCATAATCTGCTTCTCTTCATAGACCATCCCTAGAGCTGAGAAATAAGGTGCTTGTCTTAGAATGGGTGGACTGGTACCCCCAGGACTGTGCACCTATAATTCCAGCTCCTGTCAGTCCAAGGTAGATAAGGGCACAAACATTAGATATTCCTATACACCATATGATACAGCTCTAGTTTTTGAGCTGTATTGAATGTTGTTTTGAATGATTGAATGCTGTTTTGAATGATCTTCATTCCAAACCAAGAGGAATCTTATCATAATAATCCATCATTCCAGAGATTACACTGTGATAATCTGTCTCTATCATAAAGGTGTAATTTCATTATTTCCTGTAAAAAAAAAAAAAAAAAAAGAAAAGGCAGCACTGTAGGTTTTCAAAATTTCAGATTTTCCTGCCTCTCCAATTTGTCTTGTCATTGTTAAGTCTTATCTCCAACTTCTTTGTTTCCACTATTCTTTTTAAAGAATCATAATTGGTATGATTATCCTTGCTATGAGAATAATTAGCTAAAGCTTTTTGACACATTAAATGGGGAACATTACATTTTAAGCAGCAGGCACTGAAACACCAAACAATACTGCTTTGAATATGACCACAGAGAAGAGGCTCAGGTGAAACAATTGCTCATTTTAGCAACTTGAACTTTATACCATTATAGAAGAAAATTAATCCCACTGTAGTTTTTGGTTGTGAAATAGACAAAGCACTTTGGCTTCTTTTTAAAACAGACCTTTGATATTTTCTCTGATGGGAGATGGTTGCACAGTGAATCATCCCCTGATGTGTCCAAAAGAACCTTGCTCTTACAATAGGAAGAAAGTGTTTCGCTCCAGTGTGGCCGGATAAGTCATATACCATCTAATGAAATACATTTTCCAGCAACACTTGCATTGTAGATGTGAAATCTCTCAACAGAGAATTGGACAAAGTCACATCTCCAAAAATAAAGGTGACTGCATTGTAAGTGATCTTGCATTGGAAACTCTTTCCAAGTTTAGCAAAACTAACTGTAGGGAACAGGTACACACAGGTCCCTGTATGATATTTGAGTCGTGTCATCTTGGTCTCAGTACCTGCCTAAACATCCCTCCTTCACTGAACATAATAAGAATTCATATTAGCCTTGACAAGACTATTTTGAGACAGTCAGTTCACCTTCCTGAGGTATTTTAGTTTCGTGGAAAGGCCACCAGAAAAACTGCAGGCCTAAGAAGGTTGCTTGGGATCAGGGGATTACAGGCATGAATTGGTCTAGTAATCATCCTATTAACAACATGGCTGTGATAATCCTTTTTTCTTAGTTAAAGAAGAGAAGGAATGTGTGACAATTCTATTGAAAAAGGAGCTTTTAACTGTTTGCTGGAGCAGACTTTGGTCAGCAATAAATTGCAATATTATTATAATAATATAACTCAGTGAGGGAAATAATTGCTATAACTAACATAACTGTCACCTTAATACATCAGAAAATAACATCAAGATATTCTTTAAAAAAGAGCATGTTCAAATTAAAACTATAAATTAAAAATAGCTTAATTAATAGAGTTATTATCTTTGCAACTTTCCCCAGATTGTAGTTTTTGCCAGGAAAAGTTAAGCTAAAGAAGGCAAAAAATTGCTTGGATATCAGCAATAAAGAACACTGACTTCCTTTCTAATTAAACAAGTCTCTGACTTCCATAGCGTCTTCAGGATGACCCATGTGAAGCAAACCCAGTAAAACTAAGAGGTCTTATTCAGACCCTGATTAAACTGAAAACCAATATGAGCTTAAATAAAGACCTTGGGATTTAGATTCCCCAAACATGCTTAAAACAGCTTCAGCCATGGGTGAGGACTTTCAAAAATGGATTAATTTCTTTCCATCTTGGTTTCTTCAGCTATGCATAGTGGTACCTCAGTAGCCCAGGCAGGAAACATCTTCCCAGGGAACAAGCATCTCAGGGCTTTGAGAATTATTTTTCTTATCTAAATGTTTAGCAGAAAAGAAATCCAGCTTCTTACCCTGTACTATTCACATGGTTATTAAAAGGAGAAGTAGGAAATGACAGTCAGTTTGAAGCACATTACAGGACTTACAAATATTTGATCAGTTCCTGGAATTGCTGCATCTGTTGCTCTGTAAACTTGAGCAGATTATTTGGTTCTTTGTGTCTTAATGACTGCAAGTGTAACTGGGGGCAAATCTTCTTTTAGTCCCAAGTAATATTACATATCCCAAAAGCAAGTCTTCAATTCTTTGTTCATCGTAGCTAATTGTTTGGAAATTCTGTAGTGCAAGGATTAATTATTATTATGTGCTTTTCATCTGGCACATTGGCCATAACTGTGCTACCAGAGTATAAACAAAATACACCAAAATTACAGGTACTTTAGAACCCCAGAAGAAGACTAAAAATGTAACAAGTGTTCTTAATTCTACTTCATTCTGTTGGATACCTAACTCCATTTTGTTTTGCCAGAACATTGACCACATCCATAACTGTCTTCGATTTTGCTGAAATTATGTAATTGTCAATTATCTCAGACATTTTACATCCACTGATGATTTGTCCGCAAAGAGATACGCAGTTTGCTCATAACTGCAAACCCAGCTGATTACCCTTCTAAACCAGACATTTACCAGAACCTGTGCCATACCATTAAGAGGGCACCCTGTTTCAGAATACCACTAGAAATGCTTTGCCTTTTTGCTTTCTTTGGAAGGTGTGTTCAGGGTTCTCCCCTGTTAGTGATGCTTTTCAACTTCTGTCACTATTTTGACATTTTGATGCCTCACTGGGGAATGCTGAAATAGTTGGTTTGACACTGGTGTCACAACCTTCCATCTTTGCGTGAAAGCATCTATTACTGTATTTCCACATCCAACCACAATCTAGACACTCATGACAAACCACAACAGTCATGTTAGCCCAAGTGAAGGAGAGAAAATCTTCACAGCTCACTGGCAAATCACCTTCACCCTGCTAAGGCAAGGTGTGAGTGCTAATATTTCAAACTCCCTTGGAAATAAAGCCACTCTACATACTAAAGGACAGTGCCATGTGCTGTGAAAAAAAAAAAAAGTGAGATTTTTTGGGTATATGGGGAAAAAGAATTGCAGGAAGAATGACTGTGCACTGGAACAGGTTGCATGGATTTATGGGATTTCCATTCTTGGAATTTTTCTTAAATCATCTGAAAAATATTGTAAGCAACTTTATCTAGTGTCAAAATTAGTGCTCCATTGTGCATGGGGGTTGGACTCGATGAACCACAGTTGTTTCCTCTGCCTAAAACATTGTGTAGTTTCAGGATTGGCTCTGCTTGCCTCTCTCAAAGAATACAGAGGACATACCCATGACTGGCTTTAACTACATGTCTGACTTTTAGGTGATTAGCCTAAGTGTGATACATCCTGTTCTAAGGCTGAGGGACCTTGGAAGAACATAAAGGAGATGTGGGGCTTAGAACTAGAAAACAGATAGAGTTCAACTATCATGTCAGGAACCTATGTGGTCACGTATGACAGAGGCCGCCAGGGAAGCCAAAATTCAAGTAAGTTTTTCAGAAATTAAGTGTGATCTCAGGCACCACTTCCACTGGAATTAAGTAACAGGAAAAAGTACAATGAAATATTATTGTCCTTGGTACCACAAGACTTGTATCAAAGCCACCTTCTACAGAAGGTGAGGTGCATCCTGTTCTCTTGGCAGAATTAAGTCTTCCTGGTGAAAAAATAATTCATTCCTCTTTTAAGGCAAGTATGATTTGTTGAAGTCAGTTCAGTTTAGCTTCTCTCTGTAAAAGCAACAGAGAGATAAAACCATCTCAGCAGCACAGTCCAGTCCAGTTAACATCTGCCTCTCCTGGACATACTTCTATCTACCCATTTGCCACATGGAGAAATTAAGACAACTATGATTCTAATGTAGTTCCCTTAGGAACATAGAGGGAGGTGTAGCAAAGGCCACTGTCTGAATAAAGAATCGGTGCAGAGTAGTTACTTTGATATAACTTCATATCCTTTCTTACTAAACATTGATTTCTCCATGTAGGTCTCCTCTGGGCTCTCCATGGTTCAAGACTATGTGAATACTCTTGTCTACTATCTTGAAAAGAAAGTAATTGCAGTTATGAGATAACATGTAAAGAAAAGTAGCTGAAAAGATTGTATACAGTATACATATAATTTTGGAAAATAAAATTGCTCCTTAATTTTTAAGTCTTCTTAAATAATCAGATTTTTTTTCTTCTCAGTAGTTATTTATGGGCATTCATTTTACTGTTATACACTCAGAAATGTTTCTATGGTTTCCTTCCTGGTAGTTTTTGGAATATATTCTGAAAACTTGGCAGCCATACAGCACTTCTTTGTATGGTGCATGCTAACTCCCAGATTTTTAATGAGATGGCTATGAAAATCTCAGTAGCAAAGGCATAGAAAAACTACTGCTCAGAATTCTGCCTTCTCTCATAAAAAGCAAAAGGAGTATACACCCTGAATATCACACAGGTTTTAAGCTCAGACTGGATAGTCACAGGCATATTTTTTAAGGCTAAAGCTCAGACCTTGCTTTCTTTACTACTGCAACTTGCTGTCACTCATTAAAACACACATTAAATTATTTGGCAAGATCTTTGGGTCAAGAATTATTGATTTGTTTTGTAAAGTGCCCAGCTAACCAAGGTAGTTAAATTGAGCAATATCACTGTTGAGAGAGTAGGTGGCTTTGACAGGACCAGTTTGCTGTCAGAGGGAATTGTTTGCAAATCCATAACCACAGTTGGATTTAACAGAACATCATGTACTGCATTTTAGAAAGGGGTGAGACACACCCATGATATTGAACTGTGTTTAATATATTGCTGTCCTGCAGCTCTCAAAAATACCCTTTCATTTAGGATTTGGCTATGCTGGTGTTTTAACTGGCTCACCTCCGCTGCAGGTGTAGACAGCAACAGAAAGGTCTGATTGTACCACAGAGAGGCATATCTACTCCAGCTTTACTCCAGATTACCTTCTTAAAACTGTAACAGGTAATATCATTCTCTTCCTTAGAGGGCTCAGAGTCTCCTGATGTGGTTTTTGCCCATGCTGGAACCCAGGCAGCTGCATTTTCTCTTCTGCTGTTATCCAATTTTATAACAATTAAACAATTAGTTAATTATCTGATTAATTAAGTGTAGGTGACTCTGTTCTACAGTTACGCCTTCGACTGTGTGCAGAATAGACATGGGTTATTGCTTTTGGATCTGGTTGCAATCCACTATTGCGGGTTTATCTTTATGACTGATTTTGCTTGAATTCAGTACTGAGATTTCTTTAAAATTTGACATATTTTAATCAGTTTATTTTCCCAAGCCACAGTAGTGTTTGCCACTGCCAGTTTCACCTGAATGTGACCCCATCCAGGCATCAGCGCAGAAGTGGGAAAGATTTTGATTCACATCTCTCAGAAAATAACTAGCATTTGGAATTTTCTTTACCTGGTTCATCTGGAATCACCTGCCCTAGTGGAATTCACAAGAATATGAGGTTTCTTGGGTACTAATTCCATATCTTTGGCACTTAACACTCAATTGCAGTGATTCTGTATTCAGATGCAAGGAGTTGCACTTATAGTCATCATAGGAGTTAAAATATTGATCTTTCTGCATGTTGATGTGCATACTGCTACTTGATTTTGGGAACCTCTTCATGTGGAAGATATCAAAATGATGCAGTCAATTGCAGAGATAACCACTGGTGTCTTCTGTTTCCTAATTCTGTATTTCTTTGTGAATAGTCTGTGATTATAAAGGAAGACATCAATTCTTTCCTTTTCCTTTCAGTTGTTATACTGTAAGTTGCTTAAAGCAGTTGTCAATATTAAAAAGAAATGGTTAATGCATTCCTTGCTGTGCATTTCAATACCTACTCACCATTAAATTCCTACTGGTCAAATTGTCCTTTGGTATATTGGCTAAAGCATTTGTTAGACTGACAGATATGGATATAATTTATAGATTTTCAAGTAAGCAAACAGGGAACTTGCATAAATATAGATCTCTACAGTAAGAGTCAAGACTGTGAGCCAATGAATGGATTCACTTTGATATACTCCTGGAAAGTCTTGGTGTCTTCTTAGCTACAATTATTTGATAAAGGTTTTTAACTTTTAAAACTAATATTCCTCATTGACTGTGAAGCCAACAGCAACTTGAGAAAGGAAGGAAAAGTAATAAACAGCACCTCTTTTACTGAAAAATCTGCTGGAATTAAACTCTCATTAGTGTATAGAACAATGACCTGGAAATTTACCCAGCAAAAGTAACAAAAAAAAAAAAGTATTAAAAATGATTAATGTTATAAATCTGTTGCACTAGCTCTGATTCTCAAGGGAAAAAGGCTTCGTATTGATATTTGACAAAGTTAATTTTAGTAACTGATAATTGATGAATGTTTTTCTAGTCTAATCTGGTTTCTTGATCTCTGCTCTGTCTCCAAATAGGATCCATTTATTTAATTTTATCCAGCAGCCCGATTATGCACAAAAGAGTACTTCTATTTATTAAGATTTAAAATGTCTAATGCTTTCTGTGTTCTTTTGCTAGAGACATAAATGCAAAAGAACTTCAGACTGGCACGGTACCAAAGGGTGCAGAAAATCACCCAGAGATACAGACATAAAGTAAAGCCCTTGAATTCTCCCAATTGATGAGAATTTTCTAGGTGGAAAGGATGGCAGGTAGTAGTCTAGTGAGCAACACTGGACCCAGTCTCCAGAGATCTGCCTTATAAACCCAGCAGAGCTTTGTTTATTTGCTTGTTTGTTTGTT
>VXAU01003660.1:1319122-1333794 GCA_013399695.1 Formicarius rufipectus
CGTTTGTGTTTGTTTTTTTGTTTTGTGGATTTTTTTCCCAGATGGAAGAGAGAAGAACAATTAACAGACAGTGACACTGAGAGATAGAGGGGACAGGCAATGAAACATATAAAATACAAGTAGGTGTGGCACTTTGAACACAATTCAACAGTGGACTTGGTAGTACTGCATTTATGGTCGGACTCACTTATCCTAAAGTTCTTTTCCAACCTAAAGAATTCTGTCATTTTGAATCCTCCTTAGTGTCACCTGCCCCAGCCCTTGTCAGTCAGATCCTTTAGGAGTTTCTGTAGGCAGATTCCAGGTTTTAATGTTCTCAGTGAGGCAATTTCCTGCATGGGGCCACTGAGAGTGGCCTGAAGGTGGAGGTGTGGACTGAAGAGGAAACCCTCCTGCCCTGCCCCACAGTTTCCTTGGGTCCTGCTTGATTCTGTTGCACAATCCAGCCCTGGGGTTTGCACTTCAGCCTCACAAGTGGCAGAAGTACAGCCTGTCCTGCTCTTTCCATGAAGATGTTGAAAGGCTTCAAGCAGAAACTCACTTAACTCTATGAAAGCAGCGAGATTTTCTTTAATCAGGGCTAAGCACTGCTTTTTCCTCAGTTTGAAGTGGAAGCAATTTGGGAGATGATTTTTACTGTGTTGCCATCATTACTTAAGTAGGGACACAGACATGTTAATAGTCTCCTAATAAAAAGGAGACCAGACACTGTAAGCAGGCCAACCTTCAAGTTGCAATTTTAATGCAAATATTGATAATAATAATGGATTAAAAATCTGAACCCATACAAATAACAGAAAATATTTGCAATGGTGGATAGAAGAAGGAATTTTGATGTTTGACAAACAGACATCCTGTAAAGAACAAACTAGAGCTGGATGATGTTTGTCCATTGACAGAGCGACAGCTAAATTTTCTGGTTCCCACTGAAATGACCCTTTCCCCCCTGTATACTTTTTGGCAGTTTGAATGACATTTTGGATGAAAACTTGTGACTGAGGACATGACTCAGTGATTGTTTCACAGCCCTGTTAATGTATGTTGCTAAATTGTCCCCACAGTACTGATGAACTAAAGGAAAATGTGCTGGGGGGTTGCAACGCAGGGATCTCTCAAAAACTTGTTTTACTTGGGTCTTTGCATGTTCCTGGTCCCACACAGGTAAAATGGTATCACTTGAACACCTGTGTCTCAGCCAAGGGCCTGATTATTTTAGCCAATATTTAAAGGTAGTCAATTTTTAATTACAGTGAAAATATTCAACATAAATGGTTGTAGCCACAAATTATTGAAAAACCAAAGAAACTATTTGAAATAAGTGAATAAAATTTAGGGCTTTAGTATTTTCCCAATTCCTTCTCTTCTTTATACTTTCCCTTCTCCTTTCTCTATCTTTCCCCTTTTTTTTTCCTCAGTTATTTCCTCTGGGAAAAAATAAAATACTCATTGATAAAAAAAAATATAAAAAATCCTTTATAGTACTCTGTCTTTTCCAAAGGATTTGCAGTAAGGAAACTGAACAGAAATAAATGGGGGAAAATTACATCCATCATCTGAAAATTCCAGATAGCCAAAATATTGTTGATTAAGCTTTAAGCACAGTTTGAGATGGCCCTGAATTTTTTTAGAGAAAGGTATAGATTTTGAATTTTTTCACTCCAACCTAGAATAAATCAAGTAAACTAACTTCTGTGGTGGGGACACTAATTTTAATTTGAAGTAATTTTTTAGACTAAAGCATTGGATTTTAATTGAGATACTATCATAGACTCTTTTTTTTTTTTTTTAATACAAAGTGGAATTAAAAAAGAGAATTACTAACTGAAATTGTTGACTTATTTATCAGAATGCAACAGCTTCTTTTTATTTTTATAATTGAGCTTATGTTGAATTTTAGGATACTTTTCTGAATGTATCATTTTACTGTTCCGAAGGTATTGGGAAAATTAATAAAGCCATTTTGCAGAAACTGAGTAAAATACATAAAAAGGATTAAATTTGCTTTTAAAAAGTGTACAGAAAGTCAACCTCTTGAATGATAAAGGACATCTTATAAGGGTCAACATTTGAGGTGATTTGGTTGCTAGGAGACCATTGGTAAAGATGATCAGGATAGCAAATGTTTTATTTCAAATAACAACATTAATTAGTGTACAGGTAATACACAAAGATATCAAGCATCTATTGATGTGAGAATATATGTGGAAAAGTGCTGAATTAAGTTAAAATTTTTAGTGGAAATCAAACAGCCTTAAAATGTACAGGGAGTTCTCTTCATTGGTTAAAATACATCTATTAAAAAAAAAATAATTAATAAGGAGTCTAACCCTGAAGAAAGATTCATTTTGCTTGTTGTAACATTCATTAATTGTATTGCATAAAAAACCCCCACAAAATAAAAGACTTCATAAAAACCACAGCTGCAGACTTTGTCATGCGTGTGAAGACTAGAACTGTTCAAAATGACTTTGGAAAAAAGAGAAAGTACATTAATAGGGGGGAGGAAATGAAAGGATGAATTCTCATGCACAGTGAGAGAAATTTGGGCACATACAATAAAAATTGAGCAGGACTGCAAAACTAGTCTGAGGCTTGCAATTCTTTCTGGCTTAAGGGTACAATCCCACGGCAAGATCACAACTTCTCCCTTGTGAAAACACACAGCCACACCAAAATCCTCAGTGAAGCCTTGTTCCTTGGGCGTTTAAGCCATCAGCGCTCTGATGGGATGATTAGGATGTCACAAAATGCTGGAGAGGGACTGGCGTTCTGGGAATGACACCTTGGAATGATGGGGAGTCGTACTGAGCTTTGTCAGTGGGCTGGGGGAAAATGACACCTGAAGCACTGCTTGTGCTCCAGCTGGGAAAGGAGGCAGAACGGGGAGGAAAGGAAGCCAAGTGCACATCTCTCAAATCTGACACTGATGAATGATTTAAATCCCTACTTGTCCTTCAAAAATTAAATGCTTAAAGGGGAATTTTAAAAGTCCTTTTGGTTAAATCAGTATGGCTTCTAGCAACCTTCATAAATGATGTTCAAGCTTTCCTCAATTATAGTATTTCCACAGGTATTTACTAGATATAATGTTAAATGTTCATTGGTAAATTCAGGAAAAAAAAGGGGATTTATAAATGTTTTCCAGGGCAGAATCGTTAAATATTTAATTCTCATTGCTGACAACATCCTTTCCAGGATATAAAATATACTGTTTGCAAGTCTCAACACAAATCTAGCAAAGTAGTAAAAAAAAAATTTTCCAAATCTTCACTGTTTAAGGGCATTCCATTTTAAGAAAAATACTTTGGAAAGGAGTTCCCTTGTTTTCTTCCAAGTTCCAAAGACTGTAGGCTTTTATTAAAATCACCCCAAAGCTTTAAAAATCTGCAGAAAATTTAATCGTGCAAATGAATGGAAGTTTGCAATATTTGTATCACAAAGATTTCTGTCAAAAAACCACGGTTGGAAATAACATGCTGTTTGTCATGTAATTGTTACTATTCACTAAAGCAGAAAAAGTAAGTGCAGAGAGCTAAAGAACTGACAGCCTAGTCATTTAAAACTACAGGTTGTCTCCTGGATGACAATAGTTTTCCAAGTAGAGCCTAACCCATGCCGAGAAGTTGCTTGCTGGAAGTATATATAGGATAATATTTTAACGCTTTAGCTGAATAGAGATTTTTTTTTCCCCATAAAAAGTAAGATGCTACTCAGAAAATGTGAAGAGTGGAAACATTGCTTATTATCTTGTTTGTCTTTCACTTCACAATGTTTTCTTCTGTACAAGTTCTAAATTCTAGATTAAATATGCAAGTAGATTTAAACCTGAGCTGGAAAGCAGTAGAGAGGAATTTAGGAGAAACCAGTTTTCTGTACTTGAAACCCTCTTTAACTTAATTTTTCTGGGCAATAATCTCCCATCTATAAAATGAAGATAGCAATTCCTGCTTGTCTGTTAGGTAAAATTGGAACTGGGGGGAGGGAAATTATTCTTTATAATGTTGTGGAAATGAGTAAACAGCATATGAAGTGTCTATTTTTCACACAGGCAAGAAGAAATATGTGTTTGTTTTCATTTAAATGCTGAACAGATAGCCTTTATTTTCTCATGTGATAATATTGAAATAACAATACTCCGTAAAATCGGATACTTAGGTTGACAATATTATGACCCATGGCTTTTATTAGCACAAGCGCACCCTCAAACTGAAGCTACAGGCAAGTGTCCTCACCTGGTTCACAATGAATCTATTAAAATTGTTAAGGATTAGATCAAGTTGATCAGCAGTGACTGAGCAGAATTAAACGTTTTTTTATTGTAGTTGGATAATTAATGGTTAACATCGAGATCTGCACAAAGACAGCCAGATCCCCCACTGAACCCCAAACAAAGGAAATACCAGCAAGGGTGAGCTCGTGCAGCTCAAAGAGAGTTTGAAGAGGTTTAACAAAGCCTCAGACAATAAACCAGAGTGTTGGAAAATAATATTCCTAGGATTGCAATGAAAAAATAAAAAAAGCAAAAAGGATTTCTTTGAATAGATGGTTTTTTTGCTTTGTGCTAACAAAGCACGTTGAATTAACAAATCTCTGGAGATGCTGTAGTAACTCCAACTCGATTTGAAGGTAAGAAATAAGGCACATTAGATTTCAAGAGGATTTACAAATCCCTCAGCTGTTTTGTCTCAACTGCTACTACTATTTATTTAGTTCATCCCATCTAGCTTTAGGCATTTAAATTAAACTTCTGGTCATAAGGCAGGTTCATGACTTAGGAGCATTAAATTGTCCTCTGAAGTTGCTGATCTTTTCCTGTTGACCAGAGAGAAAGCTGGAGCTCCTTCCTCAGGTACGTCAGTGACACATCCAATCTTTAGTGGTCTGTTGGTGGTTATACAGGTCAGAGGTTCTTGATGACCCCCTGTTTTATTCACGCATCACACGCCTGTATTTTTCATTAGGTCCTGCAGTAAATGTAGTGCTTGTTTCAAGTTCTGTTGGTGTCTGTATTTATTTTAAGTGGTTTTTGTTTCTGTGAATCTGGATTTCTAAAACCAATAGGGATTTGAAGCATTGACTTCAAGGGCAACAAGGCGAAATCTTGCCCATCCTCGGAACTTTTGAGCCCTTTGAAAATTAAACAAATGGTTAACAACATAAGAATAGCGAAGGATAATTTCTTCTGACCATGAGTGAAAGCAGCATGCATGATCCCCTGAGCTTCATGAACATTTGTCTCTGGTTTTAATAAAGCTTGGATCTGATGATAACTGCATTTTCCTGTCTGCCTTTGTGCAAACATTGTCGCAACAGACACAGGGAATTTAGTGTTACGGAGTTACGGACTTAGGTCTGCTTGGGAGGTGCACAAGGGGTGCTCTTGTCTTTCTTGGCCAGGTGATATTCACAGACTTAAATCTGGACAATCAATTAATAAGTTAAATCTGCATAAAATAGCCCTGTGCTGTACCAATAGTGCAAATAAAATGCTGTTTATCAATCAGTTATGAAATATTTCAGTAGCAAAGGCTGTTTTTAACTGCTCTTCGTAGCCATATACAACTGTATATGTCTGTCTGACCAAAGAATAGAGAGATATTGGCTAGCAAATATTTTTTCTGCATAACATCAGACTTTACAGCAAAGTAAAAAGTGACTGACGTGACTTCACCTATTACAAGTACAGAAAAATATTTCTATATAATTAATTCTGAAAGTAAGGTTTATATCTGTTACCAAAGACAAGATATTCATTCCCCATTTTATTCTATATATTTCTTTGCTTTCAGCTAGTAATCTTTCTTTGAAATACCATGGAAACAAGCAAATATGCCTCATTAAACTTTCCTTGCAGGGAAGAAGGGGAAAAAAAACCCACAACAGAAAAAGCAGAGAATTTTTAAATCAGGGAGTAAGAAAGAATGAAATAGAAAGGGTGATTAGATTGCTGTTCTTAATTCTCCCAGGCATACTAGGATAATTTGCTGGGGAAAAAAAAACACTGCAAAAACTTCTCTATTCCATTCTCTAGCTGGACTCTTTTCCAGCAGTATATTCCATTATTACTTCACATTTTATAGTCTTGTTCATCACTTTAATATATGAGCCACAGCTGATACCAAATAGTACCTTAGTATAGCTAAAATAATGCTTTTTAAATGATTAAAAAAATGTATTTTTTAGATTCCCATAAAATCAGGTATTTTAAAATGCACACCACATAAATGAACATCTAGCTAATATCTTAGATTTGTTTAGAACTATTTCCTTGCTATCAAAAAGAGGGCCAGATTTGCAATGAGACATCACTAAAGTCTGCAAAACCTATGCTGAAGTATAGCAGTTGAGGACTCTGATAAGAAAAAATGATTAAACCAGAATTTGCAACTTGACTCTTTAATAAGGGATTTAGAAGTTCTTTGTACTTGGAAGCAATTTCAGCTTTCATCAAATCTATCTTGCTCTGCCTTCGTGTGTAATTGAGATCCTACAGAATTGGGTGTGGAAGATCCACACACCGCTGTTGGAATCCCTCTCAAGGTTTGCCCACGACCTGTCCTGTAGCTTTAACTAAGGCAATGTCTGAGGCACATGCCTTGAAATTAAACTCTGCTCTTCAGAATATCCCCACAACCTTAAAGGCAGTTTGGTAGTGAAAAGGATATTGATTTAGCTGAGTTAGTATTTTGCACCCTGAAATCCACTTTAACTGAAGAAAGATCAATAAATGACTTTCTTAGATGGGGTTGTGTTTTTATTTAGCTGGCAGGCGGTGTAATTCATTTCCCAACGTGTTAATTTCTACGAGTGCAAAGACAAAGGTTTTCAAGACCCCTTTACACTGAGACAACTCAAAACTAAGGGGAGAAATAATGCCACCTATGTACTAGTGTGAGCCTGGAGGCAACCAGAGAGCAGTACACATCTGGAGAGTGGGCAAGCACAAACCACCATCAGACCATAATATCGGAAAAAGGAGATCCCTACTTCTCCTCATATCTTGTCCCCATTTAGGAAAGTCCTGGAGTACCCAGAACCCATAGTTGGTCTCATTACTCCTTCGAAAAAAACTGAGAAATCCACAATGGGTGAGTTAACTGAGTGAGGGAGAGGCACTTTTCATCCATGCATAGCCTTCTTCATGATGATGCCCACCTTCTCCACCTCCAGAGAGCTACCTGTTCATAACATCCCAGTAGCTGGAGCTCTGCTGGATTAACACAACTCTGAGAGTTTTTCCAAATGAATTCCCCAATTTTTGCCTATATAAAACAGATTTATTGAAGTAGCTCTATGATCCAGTTCCTGTATTAATCCCAAGTCTTTTTCAGAGGAATGAAATGGGTGATGGGTAAGAGATTCAGCAAAACATACTGGTGAGGTAAATCTAGAGTTAGATTTCCAATGAAAGGTTTTTAAAAAAAAGCAAACGCATTAGCAAAAATTCCCCAAGAAGATCAGAAATGTAATAGCATTAACCCTGTGCCAAGGAAAGTGATAGATCCTAAGATCTATCTGCCTGCTCAAGCAAAGAAATAAGTCGTGTCAAAAAAATATCCACATTTTGAAAATAATTTGGTAAAGCATCTCAAGCTGTGCAGCTCTGCTGCAGCCACATTGCTAATGGGAGGTAAAGGCAATAATTGTCTAGGATTTCCTGCCACGTCACTGCCTTTTTGCTGACCCACAAAATCCAAAATGCCAGTGTTTCCAGGAGGGAAACAAGTGTATATAACAACATCTTTAAGTGAGAGCAAATCAGGATAACACCGTGAGGATAGCACAGACCAAGTCATTAAATATTTGGGATAAAAGAATGTTGTGGGTTTGTGGCTTTTTTCCCCCAGAAAATTATTCAGGTTTTACAGTTCTACTCCTATGACTGAAAATCAGAGTTCTTTGAGGCAGAAAGAGAATTCATCAGTACCTTCAGTGAAGGTTGTTCTTTTTGAAAGGCAGAGGTGTTAGTCTAAAGATTTTAATGGCAAAATGTGTTATCTTAGTTATCTGACTTCCTACATGACAAGTATCACTTTATAACCATACATTTAAGCTTGATATTTTGTGATTGAACTAGAGCACATCCTAGTGTTAAGGAAAGACTAGTGGAAAGACTTCCATCCTTGATGGGAGAATTTGAAGTGATGGAGATGAAGAAAGGCTGGGAGGGCTTCAGTTGTTTAACCTGGAAAGAGAAGGTTTAGGAGGGTTTTACCAATGTATAGAAATATCTGATGGGGGAGTAAAGAAGACAGAGCTGGACCTTTCTCAGTGGTGCTCAGTGACAGGACAATGAGCAGACAGCACAAATTCAAATATGGAAAATTCTGTTTAAATGGATGAAAACCGGTTTTATTGTATGGGGGGGGGGTGTCAAAAACTAAACAGATTGCCCATGTTACAAGTGCCTGTCTTTGGGAATATTCAAGTCCCATCTGGATACAGCCCTGAACAACCTGCAGTAGATGACTCTTCTTTGACCAGGGGGGTTGGACAAGATGCTCTCCAGAGCCCCTTTCCAGCTTCAACCATCTTGTGCTTCTTAATCAACCTCTTTTTCCTGTAATCTAATAACCACCAGCAAATATCAGCTAATTACCCTCCAGAGTAGAAATCAGCTTTTATTTCCCATTTAATTTTATCTTCAATTTCTAGCTGTTGGATCTTGGCTGGTGTCTGGCCACTTGATTAAAGAGCTCTCTTCTAGCTGCTCTTTAGATACTCTCAGATCAAGCCACCTGTTAACCTTCTTTTTGATAAGCCAAAGGGTATTTCCAGAAATAAATAGTCCATGTTCTCAGATAAAATGGAAATTGAGCCCTTAATCTAGTCAATTTGCAGAAATAGGTACTTTACTGCTCAAGCACAATCTGTACAGATTCTCGCTGTTGAACTCACATCTTTCATTGTTGCTTGCAACTTGTAATGAGTCAAGACAATAAAATGTAAAACAAAATCACCTAAAAGCATCCCCCCCCCCCTAAAAATGACCCCTACTTACAAAGCCAGCAAGAGATACTAAGTATTATATTAGGTGTGTAAGGGTCTCTTTAAGACTCTGGCTTGGTGTACCTGGGAAAAAATCAGCACTTGAAAAAGACAATTCTAAGGGCTAAGTTTCATAATCTACATGACCTATCTTTTCAATTTTTTGAAAGAATATATTTGGGCTGTTACTGGCTGTCTAAAATACTGCAAATAGATGATAATAATTAAACCCATGCCCAGTTTAATGAGATAGACATTTCACAAAAATTAAAAGAAGAGTTTGCAACTGTAGGCAAATTGATTTGCCACTGTGTACTGGAAACAGAATGCAGTAAAGCTACTGAATTCAGTGGTGCTATGCACCTTAAAAGCCTCAGGAATTCAGCAATGTATCAAGCCCAGCAGATGACAAGAAGACAGACCCAGAAACAGGGAGACTCCTTCAGGAGTATATTGTAATTTTAGCTGTAAACAATGTTTAATGAATGTTCATAGCAATGGGCTTCATAGCAAATCTTGAATGTGCTGGTGATTAATGTCAGTTATGAGGCCATGCAGGAGCCTGAGTGTCAGAGCTTCTCTCTGAGTTTGCTCCTAAATTCCACAGCCTCAAAGTCCATCTTATGCTCTGGAATTTGAGGACTCATGCCATGAACAATAAATTCTACTTACCAAAGCATTTAGTCACTTTCTTCCATCAAATTTTCCATAATATTTCTATCCTACATTTTATTTTTTCTACTATTATTTACCTTCACATAATCTCTGACATAACAAAAGTAACAATGAATAATTCAATGGTTAATCAAAACCTTGCTCCCTATGCCAGGATCAGTGGGTTTTTTTGTTTCTCTTTATCATTCCAATATGGTGGGAGTTTTGTTTATGTGTTTGCTGTTGTCTGTTGTCCCTGCATCTGTCTACTTCTCTCTGAAAATGAAGTTTATTATTTTCTCAGTTTCTTTGTTTAAACATCCAAGTTCAAATAGATTACCTTTTCAGCAAGGAGAGGAGATATAAAAGTACAGCTGCTTAAGCAATTAGCAGAGCAGCATGACATTTGCAAGCCTAGAGCTATTGGAATCTCACCTGGCTTCAGATGCCATTATGAACTCAGAGCCTGGTTTGGGTCACTGCAAGGAACAGGACCTGTTGGAGCAGAACCAAACTTGCTGGCGAGCTCCTCTCTTTGATAGGAACCACTTCTAAGACCTACATTCTTAAAATATAATTATTCAAACATTTGGGGTGAAATTCATCGTCAGGCTAAGAGGTATAAATGCAAATATCTACATGCTGCTCCCTAAACGTTGATAAGGTGTGTCTGCTTGCATCATTTTTGGAGGAGATCAAGCCAATATGACAGGCTAGAAAATTAAACATTCAGCTGACTTGCCTTTTTGTGGCTAGTTTTAGGAGAGCTGAACTGCATAGGGTACCTAGGAGGTGGCAGCTGGAAACGAAATTGAATTGCCTTAGGGTGTGTTATATGGCATGAAATCTCTGTATTAAGGGACCTGAACACACCAGGGTTTTTTTTTGTTTGTTTGTTTTTTGTTTTGGTTTTTGTTTTGTTTTTGTTTGTTTGGTTGGTTGGTTTGGTTTGGGGTTTTTTTGTTGTTTTTGGTTTGCTTTGGGTTTTTTTTTAGTTAGTTTGTTTGTTTTCATTTGTTTGTTTCCTGGAATAAGATTTTCCATGTTCCACTCATATGGAACTTTCCTACATACCTGGCATTATCCAGTTTTACCTTATACAACAGCAAGATCAGAATTATTCAATGCAGGCCATCATGGATAATCTAATACACATTTTATTACAGTAGATTCCCAAAGCCTCCTCTGATTAAATAAGCACATACACATGATAAAGATTATCATCTTCCCCAACCACTTTTTTCCTTAACTGGGGACTTTAAGTTGCCTATCTAATACCAAGAGAGATAATAAACAATGTCCACAACTGAAAAGATATCAAATCTCCTCATAAATCAATAAAGAAAGAAATCCCCCTGTTTTCATTTCACAGGGAGTGGGAAAGGACAGAGAACAATTAATGAGCAGTGACACTTAGGAGATTTCCAGTTAGCCAGAAACTGAATTGAGTCCTTTGAAACCTGGCTTCCTGCCTCAGCCACCAGCTCATGTATTTCCTCGGACCTCTGCTCGGTGTCTCAGCAATAACAACAATTAGAAAAAGCACAGAAATGACTTAATTAATCTTCACAGAATTTTTTGTTGCTTGGTAGGATGTGGGACAGAAGAAATGAGAAAGGAAAGAACAGAAGTGAAGGAAGAGAAAACACAATAACTGAATGTTTCAGGCAGGGATCTGAGCTCTAGGGAACAAGGTTTAAGTCACTGCTTGGCATAATTTCCAGTAACATGAGGTGAAAAACTCTTCAGGCAAAGTGAATATCCATGAATCCGACCTCTTCTGCTTTCAGGATAGACAGGCTGGTATTCAGGGATAAATTTAGGCAGAAAAAAGGAAAGGAGGTGATGGGAGACCTAAGATAGTTTCTATAACCTGAATTTTTTTCTTCCATTCTCATCATCAGCGCTGAGCTCTGCTACCCCAGAAAGGATGAGTTTGCAGCAGCTCCCACATGTGCTTATTCTGAAGCATGTCCTAGGTCATCTGCTGCACTCAGCTAGATATATTCTGTGGTGGCAGCCAAGTAAAGGTCATTTGTCAGAGCACAGTGAGAGCAGGGGTGATTACTGGGCCTTGATTACTACTGTAATACAAATAAAGAATATTAATAAGCTAAATTACGTTCTGAGTCTTTTTACTGTAGCATTGCAAGGAGGAAAAAAAAAAAGCCCACTAGGTTGTGAGGGTATTTCACTAATGGGTAATGAATATTTATTGCTTTTGAAGAAGAAGAAGAAGACGACTGTGTCAGGATGCCACATAGCCCTCTGTATGAATGGTTTATCCTTGCATTTCTCCTCCCATCAACTGCCTACATCAGGGTCTGAAAGAAATATTCCTTCTTTTTATTTCAGGCTGCATAGATAATACAGATTCTGTTTGGAAAAGCCTGGGAGAAAGCACAGCATTTCCAAATCCTGTGAGAAAGCTGGTGAAAAATCCCAAACATCCCACTCTGTATTAGGACCATTAGAGGCTGAGGCAGAGCGACAGTCCCAGTGGATTTTTAGACCTAGTGATAAGTCGGGGCTGTGCTGGTTTTGGTTGATGTGGAGTTAATTTTCTTCACAGTAGCTGGTGTGGGGCTGTGTTTAGGATCTGTGTTGGAAATGGTGTTGATAATACAGCAGTGTTTGCTTTATTGCTGAGCAGAACTTACACAGAGTCAAGGCCTTTTCTGCTCCTCACTTCACCCCACCAGTGATGGGGTTGAGATTACTTTGTGAGCTGGGAGGAGACAGAGCCAGGACAGCTGACACCAACTAACCCATGGGATATCCCAGCCCATATGACATCATGGTTGACATGTAAACCTGGGGGAAGAAGAAGGAAAGGGCAGGGAGGGTATTTGGAGTGATGGAATTTGCCTCCCCAAGTCACTGCTATGTTTGATGGAGCCCTGCTCACCTGAGGGTGCCTGAACACCTGCCTACCTGTGGAAGTGGGAAATGAATTCCTTGGTTTGCTTTGCCTGTCCAAGGCTTTTGCTTTACTTTTAGTGAAACTGCCTTTATCTCAACCCCTGAGTTTTCTCACTTTTACCCTTCCAAATCTCTTCCAGGCAGGGAATTTGAGTGAGAGTCTTGTGGGGCTGGGTTTAAACCACGACAGGGCAAAAAGTTTGTTTGCCATAGGCACCTTCAGGAATAATCCAAAAAAGTTATTGCATGACCACATCTCTCCAGAACTATCTCTTATAAATATTCTAGCAGAACAGGAAGAGTTGGTGACCCTTGATACCTTTTCTTGGAACTAATGGGCTGTCAAAAGATTTTTTTTCCCCTCAGTAGGAATTAGGTTTCCAATTTCCAGTGACTCAATCTTTCTGGAGAGCAGTCTTTCCTTACTGTGCCTGGATTGCTTCCCTACATTGGATTTAAGATCTGATGATCTGGGGAAAAAAACCCAAATCCAAAGAAAACACCAATAAAAAGATGGGGCTGTACTGGAAACAGAAGCATTTTTTAAAGTTCCATTTTTAGGTTTTGCATAGAAGGAATTAACTTGGAGTCAGATATTTTGCTTTAATGTTCTTTGGCACAAATAGAAGGGGAATATAGCCCATAGTATTTTTGTTCATGCTTTTGTGTTTGTTAATGTGTCTTTGTCTTAAAGGCAGAAGGAATCTAAGTCTCACAGATGATGTTTTGTTATTGATCACACACTTTTTAATATTTCCTTTTTTAAAGAGTTTATAAAAGTTTAGTGCTTTTTTTCCCCAGACTACTTTAAAGTTGTCTGTCGAAAAAGTTGATTCTTTTTTTCTTGCTTGGGATTTCCAGAAACAGAATGAGATTTATTTAATTAAAATACTAAGAGAAAGAGACAGAATTACATTTCTCAAGTTTTACCTTTCATAAACACCAGTTTATTAGATACTTAAAAAACCCCCAAAAAAACATCCCTACTCTTTGGTATGTATTTCAACTTTTTATTTTTCTGAATAACTTGTTGTTGGCTGGACTTCGCGAATGAAGATCTTGGGATAAGCCTGCGCAATGGATTTTTTAAGTGAGGCACAGGGTGCGCAGAACTGGCTCCACTCCCTTTACTCCTGAGGCTCATCTTGCCACGGCCGAGCACGCTCGGACGGTGACAGCGAGTTCCTCCAGGATTTGAACCGGCGTCCTCAGAGGAGGAGCCGGCTCCACAGGCGGGGGCCTACGCCACTCGGCCAACGCCCGCTGCCTCTCAAGTGTAATCTGAATAACTATCTTGTGCAGTTGTGCCTATGATCCCTAAACAGGAGCAATTTCCCTTAGCACATACCCTTTTGTATATCACTCAACATTATAAACCCAAGCAGTGAAAAAGCAAGGTCCAAAGCCCAAAGAACTTGAATTCCTAAAGTGAATAAGCTAAGTGCTCAGTGGAATATCATACAGGGATGAAAAGGTGGACCTACCTCATGCACACGTGGCAGGGAAGGTTGAAAATTCTCCTCAGCAGATGTTAAATGATGCAGCAGAAACATATGATTTGGCATTGATGTTTTCCACTGGGAAACCCACTTGAGCACCTACTTCTCATATGTTGGACAGTTAGAATGGATATTCAACTCTGCCCAGGATCTACTGCACCAAAGTCTCACTCTGATGTTGCAACCATGACTCTTGGGGTCTACAGTTTTGGCCCTGACACCTACTGTGTAGTTATTATTCATGCACATCTCTGAGTTTTGCTCTAAAGAATTACTTATACTACCAGGTAAGGCTGTAAAAAAATTGTGACAGCTCAAATCACCACAAAAGAGATTTTAAGGATGATACCCTTACCATTTAATTAGTTGATTTTTAATGCCTTTACAGACATTTTATGTATTTCCAGTCTTGCATGGCTGCTTAGACCTGAAGGATTGTATTGTACATAAAAGCATCCAACTCCTAGAATTCTAGTTCATATTTTCTCTGCCTGGCCCAGTTCCCAAGATTTACTGAGGTTGAAAATTTGTATTCTGCACTGTAACATCCCTGGGCATGTTATATGGGCACAGAACAAAATATCAGTTCCAGAACTTTTTTTTTTTTTT
>VXAU01003660.1:1333820-1356006 GCA_013399695.1 Formicarius rufipectus
TTGAGATAAACAGGTCTCATGCAAAAATGTCTTGAGTTTAGAAACTTTCCTACTGGCCCACTTTTATATGTGACTTTCTCAGTTTTAGTGAACACTGGAAGAAAGTAATGAGATTTTAATTCAAATTTTTATGATATTGAACCAACTTCAATAATCCCCTACTTCTTGCTTTCATAATTCCTTCCCAAAGCCACCAAACAAATGCTCTCTTCCCACGATAGCTTGATATGGAGGGGCATTTGTTGAAAATATGTCTAAAGCCCCTCTGTGATCCATGGAACTTCAGCACATGTTTAACTGCTCTACTAAATTGCATTGTATGGGTCTCATCAAAAGCCTATTGATGTCAAAGGAAGAAAAGCTTCCATTGACTTCAGTTAGATTTCGATCAGGGTTTTTTTTTCCTTTCTTTTTTCTTTTTCTTTTTTTTTTTTTTAAAGGAAAATGATTATGCACTTTTGCTTTTAAACATTTATGATGAAAAGCATCAGCAAATAAAAATTTATGAATAGACTCCCACAAAACAAACGTGTCAGGAGCTGAAATACTGGGGCAGATGGGCTTTCAAGATCTGTCATTCCTTCAGCATTGTGCAGTTTAAAGGCACCACATGTACTAGGTCTCCTGAGTGGGTTTGTGGACAAGAAACAGTTCTCATTCATTATTTTTCCAGCAAGAGAGATTTGATGACTGGACCTTTTGCACAATGTTTTGTGTTCATCATTCATTGCATTGATATAATCTGGTCAACTTTCTGAAAGAAAATTTTATGCCTCTAATGTACTATACACTTCTGTTTAAGACCAAGAAGTTCCTAGCTAAGATTCCACCATATTTTAAGTTAAAATAATGCCTCTTTCTCATGTATGGCTTTAACTTTTTAATATAATTAAATAAATTTCAAAGAGTTTTAAGACAGAGATCCTCATTTGTTTGAATGCATTAATGGTATGGAAGGAAATGTGTAATGGCATGAAGCTGTGTCAGGAGTGAGTTTGGTTAGTTATTAGGAAAGGCTGTTCACCCGGAGAATGTTTGGGCATAGATAAAGTCTTCCCAGGGCAGTGGTCACAGTACCAAGCCTGATAGAGTTCCAGAAGCATTTGGACAATGCTTTCAGGCATATGGTGTGATTCTTGGGGTGTCCTGAGCAGGGTCAGGACTTAGACTTTGATGGTCTGTGTAATTCCCTTCTAACTCAGTATATTCTATGGTTTTCTAGATCAGAAGGAGGTTGTCCAGCAGAAGAATTGGGAATGGGAGATGCTTATGTTGAGCTTCACACACTAACTTCCTGAGAGCATTTCTTCCTTAATGTAATTAGCACACTAAGACCTGGTTTTTTTGTCATCTGATTTTAAATAGATCTAAAATGTCCAATTTAGGAGTGTAATCGGTTAAAATTGTTCCTGTGGGCAGCTCATGCATCCCTCCTGAAGTGGTTACCTTTCTCCATCAACTGCACTCTTTGGGCCTTAGCCAAGTGCTGAAAAGCACACAGGATATATATGGAGTTAAGTATTTGCACTATGCACTTTCAGAATAAGAACACCTATAAGAAACTCACAAAACAAACAAAGAGGGTCTGGGGATGGACAAAACCCATAGGCTGGGAAGCCAGTTTCACTGATGGAACCCATCTTCATAGCAGTGGAGCTAGCGAGAAAAATTCTAAACATTATTAGAAATTTTCTTTTACAAATGCACCAGATAAAGAGTTTTATTTGACTTGTATTTCCATAGGAAGAAACATTTTGATGCACCTAGGTTGTGCACTAGCTGTTCTCTAACCAAAAACCTAGACTTTTGACGAGTTTGTTGCCTATGCTCTCTCCAATATTAACTTTGACTTATTTTTATTTGTTTTCTTTTAGAGGGTTGTTTTTTAGAACAGTTTTAGCACAACTCTGAGAAATTTTCAGGAAGTTAAAGATGATAGAGGATACTTCATACAGTAAAAATTTTAAGTAGCTGCACCTTGACATATATATTTATTCAATGCCTATGAAATATAATAAATAAAAAGACAATATTAGAAGTGTGTGTGTAACAGGTTTTGTAAGAATTTGTTAAAGTGGCAGCATTTATAGCTACAATTATTAAAAGAAAAAGTTTAAAGAAATAAATAACAATTGAAAACAATATTTAAGTCTTTTAACTAATTTTACAAATCTAAGTGGAAAACCGTGTTGATCAGAGTCAAGGTTGCTATGGAATTTTTGATATTCATCTGAATTTAGTAATAGAGAGGGTATAAACTGCTATAATATCCTCAGCTGCTCATCATTTTAATGCTAATTTTTGGCAAATTTATTTAATTCAACTTCTTTTTGATATTTTTCCCCTGGTTGTCTGTCATGTTATGTAATTTATAGTTTTTTAAATTAATCAAAGGATCCATCTCTGTACAAATACACATTTATATTGATCACTTCCCTCTTTATTATACAGGGCAAGTTTTTAAATTCACTATAATAGAAAATGTTATTTTTCACTATATATTATAAACCACTCCCTGGAATATAACATAATCTTGAACTCCCTTTAGCAGTTTCCAACATCCACATCAATCTTGTGTCATAGAAAATATGACAGAATCAATATTGTGATGATCAACTGTGAAAAATTGCTTTTGTCTGCATGCAGTAGAAATCACAAGTGGTCTGATTCAGCATGGGAACACTGGAACCAGCATCTTAAAATGAACAGGCTATTCCAAAGTAAAGCTAAGTTTGTGTTAGGTGGAAGTGAGTTTATTTGTTATTAACCAAACTTTTTATTCTCTTACTCTTACACAGTCTCCTCTACTGGATCAAGAACATTTTCCCTCTTAACGGGGTTAATTTGAAGTTGTGACTGATACACTGCAGCTAATCTTGGAAATCCTCTATGGAACATGTTCTGACAAATATTGATATACACTGTGGCTAAAATACAAGTGAGTGGCTATCCTCTCTGAAACAAAACAAAACAAAGAAATCAATAAATTTGGAATATGGGATATGACTGATGCAATATTGACCTAGTGGAAGATTGTTGCTAACCAAGATTACCTCTTCTCCATAAGAAAAGACAAAATGAACAGTGGTTTCAGGAGCTATACATGAAAGATATCCAAGAATGCTTGATGACAGATCAAGGCAACATTGAGAATAACTATTCTTGATGTCCATGATCCATAATCTATGATGGATACCTGAAAAAATGCTCCCTAGTGCATTATGGGGTGTCTTAGGAAGGAAAGACAGATATAAATAGATTCCTGTGGACAGTGACAGAGTCATAGGATCATTATGGTTGGAAAAGACCTCTAAGATCATCGAATTCAATCATTAACCCAACATTGCCAAGCCCACCACCAAACCATGTCCGCAGGTGCCACATCTACACGTCTTTTAAATCCCTCTGGGGATGGTGACTTCACCATTTCCTTGGGCAGCCTGTTCCGAGGCTTGTCCACCCTTTCCATGAAGAAATTTTCCCCAATATCCAGTCTAAACCTCTCCTGGCACAACTTGAGGCCACTTCCTCTCATCATGTCACTTGTTACCTGAGAGAAAAGCCCATCTCCCCCCTGGCTGCAAACCTGCAGGGAGTTGTAGAGAGCTCTAAGGTCAGTCCTGAGCCTCCTTTTCTCCAGGCTAAACACTCCCAGCTCCCTCAGCTGCTCCTCATAAAACTTGTGTTCCAGACCCTTCTCCAGTTCCTTTGCCCTTCTCTGGACATGCTCCAGCACCTCAATGTCTTCATTGTCTTGAGGGGCCAAAAACATATCACAGGAGTTGAGGTGCAACACACCACTGAAGGTGCTGTGCTATCACATGCTGAATGATGGCACTGCAGATTATGTTGAAAAGATTAAAGGCAGAATATTTCCTGTTTTGCTTAGATATTTGCTTTTTGCTGATTTGAATCCCCTCCCTAATTAAAATGCTTTCATCCTACTGTGGAACCATCAAAAATTTTGGTTGCAAAATTGAAAAATCAGTATCCACAGGTCAATGTAAGGAAAGCTATAGGTGAGAAATGATACTGCTGAGCAAGACTCTCTGTGCTGGGGTCTCCAGATTGCTCTCTCAGAGGATATTTAAGTGGCTCTGATCCCCAGCTCTGTGCTGAGCTGTCAGGACAAAGACAATGTGCAGGATCAGGGCTGTTCTAATGATTCAGTCACTTGCATCTGCAGGGGAACTTGGGCCATTTGAACACTGTGTTGCCCACATGCTCTTAAAAGTGTCTGTCAGTGGTATAGATCTGGCCAGACTACACACTGCATGACAGCACAAGCCTGAGTTTTGGAAAAAATAAATCTACAGAGCAAACACACAGGGTAGAATAAATCTCTTTTACTTCTAGCTTTCAAAAAGGGATCTGTCTAGTGTAAACCAGTCCTCTAATTGCCTTCTAAAGTTAATGGAGAGTGAAAACATATTGACATTTCCTGTGTGACTTGGGATACATTATGCAATATGAACTTGTTGAAAATGCTAGTTCAGGTATTTTCTGTTCAAATGACATTAGGTTATCTCCATTCAAACAGAGATGATATGTAGCAAAGCCTTGTGTTTATTCTCTGAATGATTTACAAGACTTGATTTGTGCTGCTTCTGTTTTGTTTCTAAGTTATTTAAGGTGAATTAATCTCCCCTAATTCAGAAGTCTTATACCTACAGTTGAACTAGATGTCTAGACTTCATTTACTATTCACACACAAATAGAGATTTCTGAAGTATGTTTATATGGCTCATTACAACACATGTTTTAGGATTAAAATAAACTTCCTAAACCCATCTGTTTCTCCTTAGTTGTTAGAAATGAGAATAAATGTATAGCTCAAATAGATGTGTCTGAAATTAGATGAGATTAAACTTTCCCTTTAAGGTTGGCCTTTGCAATGGTCTAACCATTGTGCTTCATGAACTGCTGACTTGGCTCACCACTTGTGTGACCAGCAGTTGAAAAAAAGGGAGAATGAAAACGTCATTCATCACTAAAGGATGACAGAAGGAAATTATATTACTTGACGATTAATAATGAGTGACATTATGTGCTGACTCTTACCAGCTCTTTTTTAGGAATCAGTACAGCATGATTTTTTCCTCTCTTCTTTCATATCACAGTTAACCTATGTGCAAACAGGGGATAATCTAAAACTCTACAGAGACCTTGTGGTTATTTCACTGCTTGCATAGTCATGACAGCTCGTGCTCTGGGACTTGTGTATTAGGAAGGTTAAGACAGTCTTTTTTTCCAAGGGTAAATGTAGATGCCAGTAGCATGGAATCTCAGAAGATTCAAAAGAAGGCTGTAATGATGACAAAATGAAGGTCCCTTGGACTAATATATTCCAGACCCTTAACACTGTTTAGAGATCTTAAGAAATTACATTATTGTGCTGATCTTAAGTGGGCTAAAAATATGGAAAGTATTGAGAAGGTTTTAAATCTGTATTAAAATATGAACAGCAAATATTTAAACTAGAATTCTGAGTTAGGTAACATATGAAACATAAGTGGACCTGAGAAAATCCCCTCTAAAGGTACAAAAATTATTTTCCTGTCCCCAAGAATTTGCTTGAATTAGAATAAGAGTATCATAGAATACCCAGAGTTGGAAGGGACCCACAAGGATCATCAAAATCCAGTTCCAGGCCCTACACAGGACAACCCCCAAATTAGATTAGATTAATATTTTTTTAAAAGGCCTATTGACTGTAGAAGGACCCTTGATAATTAAACATGATGCCAAACTCTCAGGAGGATATGGCTGGCAATTGTGTAACACCCAAGATTTTGATGGAGATATATGAGAATGTTTTATCAGTTATTCATGGAGACTATAGTTGCTAAATAAATACAACATAAATTCATGTTCTGGCATTAGACTACAAGCTTTCATGGTCCTACATACAGACTTTGGTCCACATTCCAGGAGCCACCAAGAAACCAAGTGTGCTTTTGCAGTGGAGAATATTCATAATGCAGATGAACACACAGACAAAGCTTTACAACAGATCAGAATTTGGAACTGTGATTCCTTACTCATGTGCATGATGTCTGAGGTGATCCATGACAGCTGATGGCAGCTTGTCAAGCAAGGAAATATGTGGTCTCTGCTTCCTTTCAGGTTTGGTGGATCCCATATCAGCCTCCCACTTGTGTTCAGCTGCCTCAGAGAAAGCTGCATACCATCGAGGCTCTCCCTATGGATTTGAGCTGCAGCACTGGGGAAGAAAGTATAATGAGGCAACCACGAGGCAAAAACAGAATGTTGCCTGTGGAAATGTACAGCTCTTCCAACAGGGCACACACACCCCTCTGTGCTCAGTAATCTAAAAAAGTACAGGCTTAGTTTTATGGAAGCATTGAGGTGACTTCAATTTGCTTTTGGGTGTGAAAGAATGGATTAATTCGATGAGGTTTATATGCTGCACCGGTTAATGAAATACTTCTCGCAAACACAGATGGTCAGTAAAGAAAGAGCTCGTATAAAAAAAAAGAAAAATCCTTACAAATCCAAAGAGCATGAAAAATAAAGACTCATGACAAAAGGAGAAAAAACCAAAGTTTATCTGTAAGTGAAATACATGCAGGCTCTACTGCAAAGGAATTTAAATGTGTATATAATGAGCAGCAACACATGCACAAAAGTAGCTGTCACACACTATATAGTATGCATAAAAGCTCCAACAAGTTGCACAGTGTGAGGAATAGTTGCTTGTGGATCAGTGCACAGTCATTCAGTAGTCCTATCAAGCTGACAGCGAGCGTGCCGGGCCTGATACACATGACTGCCCAAGAAGAGTGTCTCTGGATGTCAGCCTTGTGTACGTCAATGAAACAAGAGTAGGGCAGAATCAAAACAAGTTAACAAACCAGCAGCGGGCTTGTTTCTGCTGCAATAACAGAACCAGAGGCTAACTGAGGCTTTCTTTATGAAACTTGTAAGACTGTGTCAGTGACCTCGGAAGCGCTGACCCACGGATGTTGGGTACAGTGAGGATGAAAGGATTGGTTTTCTTTCTCTTACTTTTTTCCTTCCTGAATTTCTAGGTGTCTAGCACTGTTCTGAAAGGACTGAAACACTGGCTATTGTTCTCCCTCAACCCTCAGAATACATCTTTCTTTGTTTGCTCATGTTGGTTAAACACCATTCAAGATCTGCACTAATGAGCATTGTGGGGTAGTCACTTCTGATCATTATAATGGTCCTTTTGAAGGCTTGGATTCGGGGTTTTTTTTTGTTTCTTTTTTTTTTTTTTTTAGCATTCTGTATCTATCAGAAGATCTGCAGTAACCTGGTACTTCAATATGCATCAGATACTATCACTGCAATCAGAAATCTTGACTGGACCATTTTCCCAACAGGCTGAAGAATGAGGATACAGTTTAGTTTGACTAGCTGTTAAAATTCTTTCAGGGAAGGAATATGAACAGGTTACTCTAGGGAAAATGTGCTTTGAGTTTCCTTTTTGGTGGTTACCACTATGCACAGCTACTACCACAGCAGGAACCAAAGCTTGTCACCTGGTAGGGCTGTTAGGCTGGAAGGAGCTTTCCTTCAGAAATCAGTGTTTGGGAATTAAATTACCCCCATATAATTCTCTAAACAAAAAGTTTTGCTTTCACAGAGGACAACTGTAACTGTGGCTGGAGTAGAGGCACCTGAACCAGTTGTAAACAAATAGTTTAATATTGAGTTGAGCATGGACTAACTGCTCAGAGCTCAGGACTCTGTAGGCATTGCAGCTAGACTATGATGAGTTCTTCAACAGCTGAACTACTGCTGATACTGGTTTGGTCACTTCAAAGCTATATCAAGAATTGAACTGCAATGCTACAAATTCAGCTGATATGTATTTTTAATATTTTCCTCTCCTGAGAATGTGCATTCCCCCTACTCAATACTAAAATTCTTCCTGGCCTCCCAGAAGCTCGTTGCAAAAGTCAGAATTGTTCAAATTAAGACCTAATTTTGAAATTGAATTACTTAAATGCTTTTAAACTTACAGTGAACGGTCCCTAAAACCCACGTTTCTAACAATAGAATGTGACACATGCCTCTCTTTATACAGCTTTAATGAATTTTAGAAGGAACAAACTAATTAAAAAATAATGTGTTATGCACATATAATTTTAGTGTTGAAAGCATACAGGAAATGCACAGGACACCTTGCTCATAAGGGAAACATTTTGTTTTAAGGTCTATTAAAGAGTTTAAGATTAACAGGATTCTTATAAGTTCAGACTGATAGACACAATCACAAATACATCTCCACATCTGCTCCATTTTCACAACTGAATTAAGGAACATTTTCCCCCCAATGAGTTTAATTAACTTTAAGAACAAGCCAAATTAGTTTAAAAGGCAATTAAAATGCAAGCATATAAATTGTAATTAAAACTGCATGCTGTTTATAGATATTTTTTCTAAATATTTAAAGAAGATATTTTCCAAATGAAAAAACAGAAATTCTACAGTCAGTAAATAATTCAGTTCAGAAAAATACAAAAAGGTTTTCTTACAAGTGTAGATTTTAAAAAATCTAATTTGTTAGAAATTAATATTGCAGAATATTGTATCAGCATTCCACTGGAAAATAATGATAATTTGCTTCACAGATTTTTTTTCCCTCTTATTGGTTTGCTGTTTTAATGGTTTTGAGGATATCATATTTATTAGGGGTTGTTAACTGAGTCAGCTTTACCTGAACTTTACATCTGGCAGTGTTGGGTTAATGGTTGGACTTGATGATCTTAGAGGTGTTTTGTAACCTTAATGATTCAATGATTCTTGCTGCGTTTGACGTGATCAGTCTTTCACACTGGACACTTTTTCTTCTCTATCTTCTTTCCCTCCATCTCTGTTCATTACCTGGATTATTCACTATTTATTGGTGTCCTCAAAACTGTGTAGTTAACCCAACCAACGTTTAAGAGGTACTTTTTCTCTCTTCTATACCCTCCGAGCAACACAGATGATGTGATTGGAGCACACATTGTCCCTGTCCTCTAAAACAGGTACCAGCGTTCCCTCCCTGGCTCTACCACTCACATATTCAAGTTACACACTCTGTGTCCACAGGAAAATCACTTCACCTCTCTGTGTTCATGTTGCCTTCTGGCCAAAACACATTTTGGTGAGTTGGCAGCTGCCTCTTACTGTCTGGAGCATTCCTAGGAAAATCAGCGTCCAGTCTCAGACAGCAGCATTGGGTACAGCAGAAAGAAATCATCTCAAGTGGCAAAATCACCACGGGATTGAGTACATGTGACAGAACATGAATAAGTGCATGAATGTCCATTGTAAAAGTATGACACTCTGGGGATTTCCAAACTTTTTTTTTTTTTTTTTGGTGGGTCTCACATAACCTTATGGGTTGTCTTTGTGTGAGTAATGGTGATCACACACTGTGGCAAACTAAAACACTGTGTTATTTGTTCCCTTACAGCTTGATATTGGCTAAAGGAAAATTCCTGTTGAATGTATGGTAGATAGGATTCAAACATCACATAAAAAGGGCTCATAAGTTTTTGTTCTTCAACTATAGAGCTAAGAAATAAAATACATGGTTGATAATGACTATACAAAAATCTGAGAATTCCAAGAACTAGTGTGAATAACTGAGGCCTGGGATTGGTTTTGAATTTTTGCCATGTTCCAAAATTAAAAATATAGTTAAGCAGTCTCACCTAAACCCTGTGAAACTACTGAGATAGATTTCTGACTACAATAGGCTACATTGAGTCAAAACCATTTTCACATGAGAGTGGGATTTTTATTGAAAGTCAGAAATTCAAGTTGCAAAAGTACACTTAAAATATCTATCACAGTTTCAATTTTTTACAGCTTTAAGTGACTAAAGTTCTTGACAGTGTAGGAGTTCCAAAGGATTTGAGACAGTTTAAAAATCTGTCATTTGTTAGCTTTCAGAAAGAAAGATACATGAATATAAAGAATAAGATAACAGCACAAAAGGGCTTTGTAACTGCCAATGAAACAAAACTGCATATTTCATCAGAGATATAAATGTTACAGTTTTAAATAAAAAATGGATCGAAAATGAATGACTTGTTCTTTCTCTCTTCAAATTGGTGGATTTGAAGGGGTTAGTCTAGTTTCTAACTCCAGAGAATCTCTCTTGTTTGTCTTATACGATCAAAAAAAATAAGAGCATTCAGGTGGAAAGATGTCTACTGTGTATAATAGGAACGACTGGGTATTTCAGCACAACCCTCATTCATAGCAGGGCTACTTCATAAGAAGCTTATGAATTTCTATTTTAATCCAACAGGCAATTTCCATTTGCGACTATTTGTGAAATAACACAAGAATTCCACTCGAGCTGGTTCAAAAAACATACTAAATACGCCAGGCTGATTGTGACTGGGCTGGGAGCTGAGCTGCACCTGCAGTTTGTGGAACTTGTCACCAGGAACAGTGTCCAAGCTGGTCCATCTTTAAATAAAAGCAATGACTCAGGGCACACAGACACAGACCACCAGGAAGGAAAAATCCTAATTGCATTAGCTTGTTGACAAGGCACAGGACATGTAAAGAGAATCAAGCATTTCTCAGCTACCGTGCCCCAGGGAAAACCTGATTGAGGCTCAAGAGATAATGAAGCAATGCCAATAATATTATTTATGCCATGACAAAAGAGGAGAGTGGTCTTATGCTTTTATGGCCTTTAGGGACAGAATTAAAATCCTGCTTAATACCGAAATTTTT
This sequence comes from Formicarius rufipectus, assembly GCA_013399695.1. Classification (NCBI taxonomy): domain Eukaryota; kingdom Metazoa; phylum Chordata; class Aves; order Passeriformes; family Formicariidae; genus Formicarius; species Formicarius rufipectus. The sequence goes on from VXAU01003660.1 coordinate 1,344,552, forward strand.
TTTGTTGTTGTTGTTTTTTAGTTGATCTTTGGACAGGAGCATTATTGGTAAAGTAATTGGCATGTTGTGAAGCATCAGATGTTGGGTATTGTCCAGCAGAACTGAACTGGTAGCCTGAATGACTTGTAACATTTCTCCTATCAGTGATGCATTTTACAGCATTAATTACTGTAATTAAATCAACAATAATATGTTGCTTTTGTGTCTCATTATTTCTCAGACTTGGGGAAAACATTTGGATTATCTTCTAAATCTCATATCAGAAAGCTTGTTATCACCAAAATGTTGTCTTCTTGTGTGGTTTACTAAAATAAATATTTTTTTCATTAAAAATTAAGTTGTGAAATATAGGGATTAAAAGAAAAAAGGAAAGCCAGGGATCAGAACTGTTTAGAAAATTAGATTAATTTTGTATATGGGATTAAATTCAAAAAGTTGGCAATTTTTCACAGCTGCAGCTTTATTTTTTCCTTTTGCCCATTAATTCTTGTATCTTGGGATATCTGTACTAGCTTTATCTACTTATTTAAGATCTGATGGGAAAGTAAGGATGAAGTAATAGTTTTACATTTTCAAGAGGCTATAAATGTCAAATGTTCTAAAGTTGTCCACTCTAGTTACTGGAATCTGTTTGCTTAGGGGTTGGATTCTTTTATTAGGAACTCTTTTTTTTTTTTTCCCCTACAGTCAGCTTGTAAGTGTGAAAATAAAAATATCCCCTCGACCTTCATCTGACAAAGTGAAAGTTTTGACAAAGACCTCAGAAAAGTGACACGAGAACACCTCTATAATAGTAAGCATGTATCCATTCATAATTGAGAGAAAGCCTTCATTTATTCAGAGCCTTATTTAGAATCTCATTATCTTCTTCTAGCCTTTGATAATAGGGTCATGGGTTTCTAGAATACACTTTGAGTTTTAAAGTAAAATGCAAATTAACAGTGTGCTTTCTCTCACCATTTATGTGAACTTTAGTCCTACAAGCACACCACAGCTTCCTAATGACTGCTGCTCAGTGCCCATAGAAGTTTTCATCCTGTGTGAGTAGAGAGAATTGAACCAAAAGGCCTAAATGAAAGTCATTTAGTGGGAACAATCCCATTGATTCCTGTGAACTTCAGGAGTGTGATCTTAAATCATCACATTTATGCACGGAATTTGCTGAGTACACACAGGAAAGAGGCTCCTGGTAATAGAAGACAAATTGGCTCACTATTGTGGTGCTTTTGCAGAATTAAAACCTTGGAGTACCAATTATGTGTAAGAAGTGCTTCTTCCCTTGCAAAGCCTTAATTTGTCAAGTTAAATGGTTTTTTGCAAAAAATGAAAATAAATTTGCTTTTCATTGAGAAGCTTTGAACTCAGTCAGACCTAAAGAAGAGCTTATGTGCCTAGAAACCTGTCTGTTTTTTCTCCAGCTGTGTCAGTTTGGGTGATAAGAAATATTATCTCTCAAGGCTTATTTGAAGAGCAACCACAAAGTCATACAGTGGGGAAACTAGGAGTCTCCATCTATTAACTTCTTTGAAGAGTAGATTATTTGCTCTCTTCGTGCACAGGCAGATGATATTTTTTTACAGTAAATAACTCACTAATCTACCATGTCAAGATCCAATAGCTGGAAGCTGAAACTAGACAGATTCAGATTGGAAATAAGACATCCGTTGTAACAGGAAAAATTATATCAGCTTCCAGAGTGAGATAGGTATTTGAGATAGGAGGGATGAATCACACTCTGGAGATGTGAGTCTCTCTTTGGTTGTTGAGAAACCCCAGATAACTAGGGTGGATGTCCGACTTCCTAAAGGATAAAGCTAAGTGAGATAAGTCTGAATTTATTAAACTGAGACAATATTCTGTGTGTTTCCTTGTTGTGTAACAATCAGAGCAAACGGTGGTTTAGCTGTAAAACTTTGCAAAATTGCTCTGGAATATTGCAGTGCCTTTAGTAACTGAGACCAGTTTAGGAAGAATTAAATGAATAAATTTATTCATTTAATAAATGTAATGAAATTTAATAAATTTTAAATTAAATTTTAAATAAAATTAAATTTTAAATTTAAAAATTAATAAAATTAAATTAAACCAGTTTAGAAGAATTAAAAGGCCCAAAGTATTTATCTCCATCTGTGTAATCAAATGCACTCAGATAGAAATGGGGATTACAGTCCTTATGATTTTTAAACCACTCTTTAGCTTAGCTCTAGAACAGGGCAGATCAGATTTGCTAAATCAAATCATCTGAATGGTATCTGCATGACTGATTTATAAGAGCATAAAATTGACAGAGAAGGGAGCACCAGTTATGCATTTAGCACAGATCTGCTAATGATAATGATGGTCACAAGACTTTCAGATCATGTCCCATGGAGAGGCTGTTCATGATCTTACCATACTGATTTTGTTTTTCTTTCAATGATTCTTTTCCAGGGCATAAAGATGGAGAAATATCACTGAGGCTCAGCAAATATGTGAATATGAACGACCGTGTAAGCCTGAAAGCAAGTTCTCACAGGGTTTGGATGACTTCTGGCAAGGAATTTTGAGAGACACCTTAGAAATTCCCTGTTTGGTACCTAAAACAGAGGAAAAATACATACATTTACATATGCTTTGTGACTGTTCTCCTCATAGTAGACCGACCATGCGTATTAGTGCAAAATATTTCAATCTCTTATACGAATGTATTCTACACCAGACAGTCTTTGGTTATAACACAGAAATTATTTCATTATCAAGGGTTATAATTCAGTTCGTTTTCTTCCAGAAGAGATTTCTTAGCAACTATGTTAAAAAATCAGGCTCCTCACTACTTGTTGACTTCATGATGGTTGTTTCTTCTGTCATCCATATCCCAAATTTATAGCCTTGTGGCTGGAAAAGTGCCTTAGGAAATGGAAAACGTGTACAACAGATTTTCTAGGTTTAAGAGACTTGAAACTCCCAGTTTTGGCAGGTAACAAGATGGGCTGCATATTTTTAAGGACACTGAGAAAAAGCTCTCCCTTTCTACTGTGTTAAGTGCCTAAACTCCAGAAAGGAGCAGGAAATCAGCCATATGTGCTATTAGATCATTATAAACAGCCTTGTCTCTAGGTTTCACTGACTCCTTATAGACAGCAGATTTTCTGTGTTTCTTGTATCAGGACATCTTGGGTGATATTGCAAATGACAATTTATTCACAAAGAATTATTACTAAATATGAAACATTCATATATGATTTTTTTTTCCTAATAGCTTTTGGTATCCTTTACTTTGGCAGCTGAAATCTCCTTTTGTGTCTGGTTCCCTGATACTACAATCTGCAAACGAAAGACAGATCGAGCCTTTTCTCCACTCTGTAAAATAAATAAAAATGTTAATCTGGCCATTTGGGGCCAGGTATTCTTCTAACAGGAACTGTACCCTGAATTGTTTAGAAAATATGTCTTAACATGATTCTGGTTGCAGTAGCACATAATACAATGAAAGAGAGGATTGTTTTAAAATTAGTATCAATTTGGATTCCCTAAACAGACTTGGGAAGCTATTCTGTTTTTCAGAGAACTGGACTTCACAGTCATCTGAAAAATGAAAAGTCCTAAAGTCAACTGTCTATTTTCAGTACACAGACCTGAATTACTAGGAAAAAAAATCTTTATGAGCAATAATGTGTGCTAAAATAAATCTTCAAAGCCTACTGAGATACTCAGAATGGTTTATCTTTCAGCCACTTAATTAATGCAGCCAAAGCCACAGCAGTTGGCTGATGCAAGAATTGGAATAGCTTATTTCTGTATGTTATTACAAACAGCCCATTTTCATTTACATTGAAGGTCTAATTACTAAAGCTTTGTTGAATGTGGAAAAATCTTTCTAGGAGACTTCTACCATCTCTGTGGTGAGGACCTGACATGGATATGGAGGTGCTTTCATAATCAGTAACTTGCAGAAATGACAAATCCCTTCCCCTTGCAGTCATTAATAGGATAGAAATGGTGACAGATTCCCTATGCTGTAAATGCACTTTGAAGAATCATATATGTATGTAAAGTACAAACATACAAGAAAACATTATCCCCCATGGCATGCCACGTGGAAAAAAAATGTGGGGGGTTTTCCTAACAAAGAAAATATTTTATGAAAGTGTATTTAAAGTGGCTTTCAATAGGCTGAACAAGGCACAAATCACAGGGAACATCAGGATGTAATTACACACTTACGGAGAAGTCTACCATGAAAAAAGAAAGGGTTTGTTGTGGGCTTTTTTTTCCCTTTGAAAAATAAAATTGACAAGCTCAAATTATGAAGTCTACTGTGCACAATCAAGTGTGAGGAAGTATCAGCTTACGAATTATTAACAACCCCAGTTTCATGAACAGAACATTATCAGCTCTGAGAGTCTGAACAAAGCAATTGTCAGCTGCCACCCTTTCTCAACTAGACAATTAAAAATCTCATGTTGTGCAAAGTGAAAAAGTGAGATCAAACTCAGCAATGCTCTTGCTCGGCAGATGCAAAAAGATCCGTCACCCTGCCAAAGAGCAGCCTCTTCCTGGGGACATGCAAGAAGATTGGCATTAATATTCAGGGAAGGGTCTGGGTAGAGATCTGAGTGTGGCCATGAGGACATCTGGGTGCTCTCTGTGCACTTAAGAAAGGTTATTCTGGGCAAACCCTGCCCTGCTGGTGAGGTGAGGGTGAAAGGAGTGGAGCAGAGGCAACATCTGCTTTGAAGTCATGCCAACTTGGAGAACATGGAAAAAGAGGGATTTTGAGGCAGATGGGACTCGTTTTATTGCTGTTTAAAAAGTGTCAGTGGCTTGTGGGAAAATGCTCATTGGCATCTTCATTACCTGTGCAGCTCAGCAGAACAGAGGAGCTGGTGAGCCACACTATTCTGTGGGCATGTTGTATCTGTGAATGCATTTGCAGTTGCACTCCTATTGTATTTTCTTCTATGGATTGTCTTTCAGATTTCTTGCCAGGGGAAAAAAGGCTCTCTCTGCTGCTTAATCCCTTAAAATATCAAAGCACGGCACCACGCAGGATCTAGGCCTTACCTTGCTGCGTTCAAGTTTATCCATCTGTGAAATTAGTATAATAGCATTGTTCTGCCTCACAGGGATATTGTGCGTCTGCTTGTTTCTAAAGAGATGCTTCAGGCATGTTTTGAAATGCTTTCTGTTTTCAAAGTGCTTTGTTGGCCTTGGACAATAAAAAAAAAGTGTAACTTTGAGTGGCAAAGACAATAGATTCCTGCAGTGGGCTGTGAGAAAGAAGGATGATGTGAGTCAAGGGCTGAGTTGGACCTGGTAGAGCTTTGTTTGAGGGACCACAGGGGACCACACTCATGGAATCAAAGAACGATTTGGATTGGAAGGGACCTTAAGGACTGTCTCTTTCCAACCTCCTCTCATGGACAGGGACACCTTTCACGAGCCCAGGTTGCTCCAAGTCCCGTCTAACCTGGCCTTGAACAGCTTGTCTGGGAAATGTGTTCCAGTACTTTATCAGCCTCACTGTAAAAATTTCCTTCTAATATCTAATAAAACACTGGACTCTTCCATTTTAAACCCATTTCAGTCTCCACGCTGCTCCCATCTCAAACGTTGTGCAGCAACATGGGCCTTTGCAGGGGAAGCCAGAGGTCCCTGTAGACCTTCTCTCCTCTTGTGCAAAAAAGCTTTGAATCCCTTTAGGAAACAGGATCACTAAGCTGAATGTTGAATGGAGAATTACAAGCTTTTTGGCAGGCATCACTGCAGGAGAGCACACAAAAAACAACCTCTCTTTGAGAAACCCCAATATCAACACAAAGAGTATTTTTTTTCAACTTAAAAAATAGGTTGGAACCCACCTGTCACCTAGTGAGTTGACTCCATGATTCAGCCTCATTTCCTGGTAAGTGTTTTGTATTACCAACATTCAATTACTCTGGAAGTTATTTAGGGCAGAATGGATGTTTATGCCTATGAAAGTTTAGTGCAGTGAGACATTTGTTCTGAAGCTCCTGGAAGATGAATAATGATGCTAATAACAATAACATATTTAAATGAGAAAGTGCATTTGTTCATTTGTATTCTTAGATCTCTGATGGTTGCTTCTCAAGAGCTTCCTGCTCCATATTTTTACTTAATGGAACTGCATTCCTCAGACAAGCTGCTCTGAACGCTGTTTACTTAATAAGTGAGTTGCCTGACTGAGCCAGGGCTGAGAGAGAAAAGGAGAGAAAACACCAGACAGCAGTAAAACCAAGAGAAAGCAGCAGAGAACGATGGTTTTGTAACCCATCTCTCCCTTCGGGCTTTTCATGCAAAACTGCTTATTTCACTTCTGCAAAACTGGATGTCCTTTTTTTTTTTTTATTTTATTTTTTTTAACGACATTTCTGCTGATTTCAAGGTATTTATAGCATGCAGACACTCTGTTTGATTCACTGTGTATTCCTCATTGACACAATAATCCTTATCTCCTTGGTATTTAGTGCAAAAACAACCTGTGGGTTTCTCTTTGTACAGTGGGGAGGTCAGTATCAATATCAGTATCAATAACTTCAACCTTTGTCAAGGGACGTCCCCTTCCTGAAAGACAAGGTCCAGTGCCAAAAAAACAAAACAAAACAAAAAAATCAGATTTTCTAAGAATAACAGAACCCCAGAACTAATTCTATTTGTTTTCCATCTTGCTTTAAGTGCTCTTTTACATTTCCAGACTTTTTTATAATTTTAGTTTTTATTTTTACCTTTTTGGATGAAGTAGAAACTAATCTTTCACTAAATAAAAATTGACTCTTGCATAACAGGACTCCTGGATCTTGGTGTCTTGGAATAAAAAAGGGAATTTTGAGCCTCATGAGTATCAGTAACATCATATCCTTAAATTTAAGTAAGCTGAGGTTCTGAAGTAATATTTCAAAGGAACCTGAACTTTCTAAGTGGTTAAGTTCCATTAATGAAAACAATTAGATGTTTATGGATCGTTTGTGTTTAGGAGAAAATTAGGGACACAAGCATTTTCTTAGAAGGTATGAGCTGGGGGGGGTTTTGAAATTTTAGTTAACAATAAGATCCTGTGACAGCCATGTAACCACCTCTGAAAATTTAGACCCTGTGTCATATTTAAAATAGGAGTTTAATGGTTTAGATGATTTTTTAATTGGCATCATGAATTCTCAGCTTGATCATAATTTTGTATTTAATTCTAAATATTTCCAAAGGCTGCAAGTGAACCTTCAGTATAGTCAATATCTCACCAATTAGTACCCACTGAATACCCAGCTTTAAACTGGCTAAAATAAATTTTGGACTGACATGCCCAGTGTCCAAGCCTGTTTTCCTTTTATACTTTTGGGTTTTTTTTGTAGTACTGAGCTAAGCAAACAGACACTAGAATCTTCAGATTGCTTTTTCAGCTTGAGCCTTAGTCCCTTTATTTCGTGTGGCTTGTTAAATTAGGGATTAAGCTTTAAATACCATTCATATCAAATACTGCACACAGCACAGACCTACTCTAACATTCTATGCAGAGACTAAAAAGAAGTGGTAAGAGATTTCAAATAATTGATAATTGTCCTTTTGTTGTGAGGTTATGTAAAATTTCAGTTTTTCGTTTTAGGCTTCCTTGACATTACATCTGTTTTGTGTGAAGTTTTCCATATTCTGTTTTATCCTCCAAAATCTCAGAACAACTATCTTAGACCGCAGAGTAATCATTTAAAATATTGCTTTTATTTTACCTGGATTAGTTGTAAAGCCATATATGCTGAACTGAAGTGTATTAATAAGATCCCTAAGAACTTTTTCTCTCTCTTTCTCTCTCTTTTTTTTTTTTTTTTTTTGGGCCTGTAGGATCTGCATATTTAAATTTCATTTGTTCTCTGGGAAACCTGTCAAAGTCTCTTATTATATCCTTAACATCCTTTCACTCAAATTAAAGTATATCCTATTATATCTTCAGTGCAGTAGAAATACTCTGAGACTTGCACAGGTTTTAATGGAACAGTTTTAACAATATATCTGAAGCCAAAAGGAAAAAATATGGTTTAAATAACAGAATCATTTCTTCAATAGTAAAAATAGCTACTACTCATAAAAATAACAGTTTTCTTCTCACAGAGTATCAGTTCTGGATCTCTGAAAATCATCACAAGCTTAAATCCCAAATTCCAAAACATCTGTACTGAGCAGTAAATGATGAAAACTAAAACTCTGATGTTTAACTAATTTGTTTAAATTGGGTTCTAAATATGTTGCTACTTTACTTAAAAATGAGCATCTGGAGGGTGCACCAGGCTTTCTTCTATTGCTCACATCTTCCAGTTTTTATAATCTGATGCCTGTCTCTCACTGCTGATCAGAAGAATTAGAGATCATCAAAAAAGAGATTAAAAAAAGTTGGGAAACCCTCATTCTCCATCTCATCCCTTTTTGAAATTCTTTAATTAAAATATTTACCAACAAAGCCACCGAAATCAGTATGAAATAATAAATATTTCATGCAATGCACACAGGCTTTCAAAAAAATTTACTTTTCCTTAATATTTTGGGAATATTCATTAGGCTTGTGATAAATATTAATACCATGCAAAGTTCTTAATGTAAGAAAGTATTCAGATAACTGGCATATTTCCTATGTGAGGAAAACAACCGTCTCAAGATGCACATTTGTGCAGAACCAAAGGCAATGAATACAAACCAAAACCAGGATGTTCCTCTGGACATAAGGAAATACCTTTCTCCAGAGTGGGTGACCAAACACTTGGCAGAGGTTGCCTGAGAAGCTGTGAAATCTCCCACCTTGAAGATACTCAAAAGCCATCTGGACACAGTCCTGAGCCACTGGTTCTTGGTGGTTGTGCTTGAGCAGAGGGATTGAACCACTTGCCCTTCTACAGGGAACTATCCTGTGATTCCTTTAATATGTATCCCATAATAGAACAGTCATATTTTATGCCTCCGTTCAAGTAGTGCAGTGCAAACCAAAAATATCAGAAGTGTCCATTGCTGTTGGATCTAATCATAGAATCAGAAAATTGAAGAATCACAGAATGATTTGAGCAGGACGAGACTTTAAAGATCATCGAGTTCCAACCCTCCTGTCATGAGTAGGGTCACCTTCCGCTAGACCAGGTTGCTCAGAGCCCCATCCAACCTTGCTTTGAACACTTTCAGGGATGGGGCACCCACAGCTTCTCTGGGCAACCCATACCAGGGCATCACCAGTCTCATTAAGGAAGAATTTCTTTCTAAAATACAATCTAAACCTACTCTTTTTCAGTTTAAAGCAAAAACTTTTTGCATTTTGGGAGCTTTCTGTGTGTCCTCTGTGATACAGAGGATAAAGCAAAATTTCATTACATGAAGGCTCTATTTTGGCTAATACTGTATAAGTACAGAGTGACTGACTTTTCCCAAGAGTTTTTCTGTGCCCTGCTGAGCATCACATAGATATTTCATGGCAGAACCAACACAAACATAGAAAGACCTGTTTCAGAATTCACCATTTGCCTAAATTGTACTTCATTATAGTAATTTTGCAATGTCACTTTCTGCCTGCTTTCAGCTTTGTTTTGTCCTTCAGTGAGCCCCTTAACACTTTACACTGGATCATTTTATTTATGACTTCTACTGTAACCTTCATACCTTCTTCCCCCCCTGCAAGACACCATGTGTTAATCGTTATTGTGAAATTAAGACAGTCCTACCCCAAGAATTGGGGCACAGGGACACTGTGGGTGGAGGCACAGTGATGTCTCTGATGAGCTTTTAGGGACCTCTATGTGGTGCATCAACAGATGTGTGTCCAAGGGACACGCTCACTGCACCAAACCACCTGAAGCCAGTGGGAGAAGAAACAGGACATTTGTAATGCAAATCTTCAGCCTTGCTGATCTCTAGACCTTTGGAAACTGACTGTCCTGCAGGAAGGCATCCATTGGGAATTTGTATTTCATGAATGGGATTCATCTCACTTAACTTTAGGCATGGAAGTGTGAGTTATCAAAGTCTGTTAGTCACTCAGGAGTAACAGAGACAGTTTTAACTTTAAATAAAGGAATAAAAGGCAGTTCCAGGAGGTAATTTACACAAGTGTTTGGGGTAGCTGGAATGAATCACACACTGGAAATGCCCATTTCTGCCCATTCATAAGAAGGGGCAGCTGAATTACTGCCTTAGGAGTCTCCATGTGGGCTGGGCACCCTTGATTCCTTTCACAGACAAAGGAGCAAAATCAGCCCTTTATTAATGTAATTCACTGAACTAAATGTACGCAGATGATTCACAGCCTGCATGTGCTTTTCCTCAATGACTATTCAGGAGCTTGGGGAGACCAGCTCAAAGACCTCTGTGCTGCAGAGTTTCATTCACTTAATGAATCCCACCAGGACTCTTGCCATGAATTGGGCCCAGAATTATCTGACTTTTTTTTTTTTAGTTCTTTTTCCACTCAAACAGAAAGACTGTGGTTAAGCTAAATAGGATCCCCAGAGTTCCTGACTCCTAAAGTGGTGTCTCAACACATTCTTCACTTTTGTGTACTCGTCCTCAAGTCCTGCTGCTATCTCACAGGATTCATTTCTCTCTGCCCTGTGACCTTATGAATCATGTACTTTCAGCAGCCACACCCTTCTCCTCCCTAGTCCTGCCATCCAGCACATCCTGTCCCACCTCCAGTCCTTCATCTCCACTCTATATTGTTCAACCCATTTATATCATAATTTCCCACATTCACTCAGATCTACTCAGATGTTTAGAAAATCATCACCTATGTTTCTTTCCAATTTCCTCCTCGCCTTTTGCATCAATTGTCACTAAATGTCTATTTAGATCTCACACCTCATAGTCTGGAAATACACTGTAGGTATGGAGGTTGAGACTAACCATGTTTCCATATGGCTTGCACCATCCAAATCAGAAACCTATCTCTGTCTTTGACTACTGGACACGCAAATTTTGGATTCAGTTAGGAAGGGATGGTAGAACTACTGAAATACTTCAAAATTTATGATACAAGTAAACTAAAATAAATTACTAAAACTTAAAAACGCTGAAAATCAGCTTATTTCTTTCAGAAAGAAAAAAAAATACAGTTGGGTTTGCCTCAGATATAAACATTATGTCTGGAAATATTTGAACTACAATAGTCATATCTCTTTCCTCTTTTTTGCAAAGAACAATTTGCAGTTCTACCTTTTCACTCATAGGTGGCGATAGAAAATTGATATACTATTTACCATTATTTTGCTTAAAGAGGCTCCACAGAGACTAGAGAAAGCATAATGAACTTTTCCAGCCATTTAAAGTGATGAATTTTTCTTGTTTTGTCCACCAGGACATTTGTAGAGGGTCTTTTTAAATTGTGTCTGCACATCAAACATACCTATGTAACTCTTCAGACAAACATGTGGAAAGAAGTCAGCCTTCCCTTCCCTTCCCTTCCCTTCCCTTCCCTTCCCTTCCCTTCCCTTCCCTT
>VXAU01003660.1:1356621-1366729 GCA_013399695.1 Formicarius rufipectus
CTTCCTTCCTTCCTTCCTTCCTTCCTTCCTTCCTTCCTTCCTTCCTTCCCTCCTTCCCTCCTTCCCTCCTTCCTTCCCTCCTTCCTTCCTTCCCTCCCTGCCTCCCTCCATTTTTTAGTTCACTTTCATTTCCTTTATTTCTTTTTCTAATTTTCCCCTCCTCCCTGCTTACTCACCTGACTACTTGCAGACTTCATCCCTTCCCTCCCTCTCTCTCTCTCTTTACTTTCCTCCTAATTTTTCTTCTTCCCAACTTTACTCCCTTCCTCATATACCTAATAAAAAAATAAAATTAAATAAAAGTCAGCCTAATGTTTAACTGTTTTATCCCTCTTGACTTCCAAATGCAATGGATCCCAGGGAGCTCTCTGGCTGTGCCTGTGGGTGCACAGATGCTGGTACCTTCCCTGATACTCCCTGTCCCACACGTATCAAGAGACACAAATGGTAGTTCCCAGTGACAATACCAATATGTTCACTTTCTTATTCACAGCTGTCAGGATGATGCCATAAAAAATAAACTGAACTTTATGGTAAATGCCTCAGGGTAAATGTAGCTCACATATGCCATTAGTGTATCTCTTTGTTTTGTTCCTTGAAATAGAAATTCCTTCATCTTGAAATGCCTTCATATTATTATCAGCTTGGAAAAGAAAAGGTAAAAAAAATGTTCTTTAAAACAAAATACCTGAAGTCTGCATATTCTGCTTAACAAGTGATCACATTGGAAGGTATTCCCAGAGCTTAAATTAGGACATTTCACTTAGGCTGGTAATCAGACCATAAACTTCCTTATGGTCAATGTACTATTTGAAGATTGAATTTGACCTCTGGAATAGTCACGTAGCCCATTGGGAAAAATCTATGTCACATTAAGGAAATTAAGAGGATTTATCTGAATATATAAATATACCTTCATAATTTCAGGATATTAGTTAGCGTATTAGATGGACATAGATCTATTGGCATGTCACTAAGACATGCAAGTTAGGTCAGTAATTGTACAAATCTCCTTTTAGAGATGATGGATAGAGATTTTAAGCAAGTCAGACATGAGTTGGACTAACTCAAGTTTCCAGCAGATCCAATTAGATATGTCCAAATAAAGGAAAAAATACATCAAATGTTATGTTCCACAGGCATAAACTTGTAATAGGCAGAGTATCTTTCATTCCTGTTCTAGTTCTTACATTAATTTAAAGACTTGCTCTTCTTGCTGCTAAACCAGAACAAACCTGGCAGGCAAGTTAGTTTGGAATCATGTTTCCCACTCTGAACAACACAGGAAGTTTTGTAACGAAGAGAGCCTATTAGACTCCATCAAAACCTTGAAGATTTTCTTCCTGACTTTGCTTGGAAGTGAAGACTGAGTTGGTCTTCTTAATTTTCTCCTCAATGTTACATTAAAACCCTTTAGTGGAAGAATTTGTTTCAGTTTTGTTTCTTCCTGCAAAAAATATTGTGTGATTCAATTTTCAAAGCATGAACAAGATGATAAGAAAATATTCCTGGGGTGGACTTTGCTCTCCAGTGTCTCCTGAAAGCAAACAATCTCAGACTCCTGTAAGGGAGTTCTCTCAGCCCTTGGTGGCCATCACTTGCCCACTCCAGCTGTTCTTCAGTCCTCAAATAGTTCTCAGACCAATTTTCGGGCAGCTTACTAAGTTTGTGACTGTTTTGATTAGTGCTGCAATCTTTTTTTTTGTTTTTTTTGCAAGAGCTCAAGGGAAGTCTATTTACATACATCTTGGTGTGGAGTATCCACAAGATAAAGCAAAACTCTGCTGGAGACGCAGACAATACACAAATGCCTACCTACAAAATAATGTGCATAAACTGTGCTCTCACTGGAGCTCATCAGCACAGCACAGTCCAGCTGCTTCTTGTTTACAGTGAGGGCAGCGTTTCCCTTACTGGAATAAACATGGCCAGTCTTTTGTAACAAACATAAGAACTCCCAAGAGCTCTTTCAACAAATATTTAGGAAGTTATGGCATGATAAAGAACAAAGCTAGAACCAAGAAATGAATCTGAGGTGGGGTTTCTGCTCTGCTCTTGAGTTGAAGGCTGATATTTTGATTTCTGCTTTTGGTGCATCTCTAGGAAAAGCTGCTCTGGTGTTTGAGATGAGGACATAATTAGCAATATTTTTTGCCCAGCTATCAGATTCATCTTTCAAACTTATGAATGTACAGATAATGAAAGTCTTAAGTGAACTCATTATTCACTTATTAATATTAATGTATTTCTTCAGCAAACAACTTTTATCAGTGTTTTGTCAAAATAAGGAATGGTGAATATTAATACAATATAAATGATCTTTAATTTGGGCCACACTACTTAGCAGCTATGACTAGGAAAAAAAAAATCTAAAAAGGGGAGGACAAAGATAGAATGAAATGGATTCAATAAAGAAACTGTTTTCTAATTCCTCCCCCACTTCCAATCCATTGTTCTTTCTCTTTTATGTTTCCTCATTTCTCTACTTAAGAATCAGGAAAAATCTTTATTAAAAAAAGTTTACTTTTCTTAAAAGTTTTATAGTTTTTCATAAGTTCTTAGGAAAAACAACATTTCTTAGCAAGAAGCAAAAGGAAATTATACTCAAAAAATGTAAATTCTTGACTACAGAATATCACTCAGTGAAGAAATTTCAACTTTCACATTCATGGGCTTCAGATCCCTGGAATATTTGAGTGAAACAAGTATGTAAGAGATATGAAGATCTAAAAATTTAAATTTACATTCTTGTATTGCTTAGTATCGAGGAAGTCACTTGAGGACTTTTCAAAAGTCACTTGAGGACTTTTCAACTTTTGATTCAGTTCTGAGGAAATCACTTGTGTTTTGTTCAGATTCTACATTTTCTTCAGAATCTCCTTTACTGCAGCACTTTTTAAAGTCATAATGTTAAGGGAAGAACACAAAGTTCCCCTTTCAGGGAGTGCAGGAGTTTCCATGGAGGTGAGAGAATTGTCTTTGAAGGTTTCTTTGTGTTTTTTGTGATACCATCTCCCCTCAGAGAACTTCAGTCCTTCTTCTGAGATAAAGGACATGAGACCATCCCACTGCAGCTGGAATCACAAAGGTCCACACCACAACATTGTCTTATCTCGAGATTTTATCCTTAATACCATCATATTTGTCTGGTTGGTTTGTTTTGCTTTGTTTTGTTTTGTTGTTTGTTTGTTTGTTTTTAACAAAAGCTGCTTCCCAGTTTTCATTTCAAGAGAATCAAATTTCCCAGCCCACTGGAATACAGGGAGAACTTGGAAAATGTGAGTTACTGGTGTCAAAAGACAAACTGAAATGTCCCATACAAGTTAGGTTTAAGCCACATTTTTAGTCTTTAGGAAATCTTTCAGTAATACTGAGCTCCTGACCTCCCTTTAATTGTGAACAGGTACTCAAGGAGGATAGGTTATTAATATCAATAAGTCCAACATTCATTTCAATGAAAACCCTTTAATACAATTTTGATAATGTGTATAATCTTCTGTTAAGATAAGAGGTGAAAAATAAAGAGCTAGCCCAAAGATGTGTGTAGCTCAGGTTCAATTAGAACATGTCTTTTCAAGGAAAGATTTTCTTCCCTCTATTATAAAATGGACCCAGATTTACGACGAGGAAAGAATTCTTGAGATATTTTCCTAGCTTCATCTTATCCCTGTTAATTGTTCTCAGGTTTCATACTTGTCTTTCAAAAGATTTAATTTGTACGTTCAAAAATGTATGTGCTTTAAGATACGGACTGACAAAAGGGAACAGAGGAAAGAAAAAAAAAAAAAAAAGAGTTGATCTGGTAAAATACCCCATCCAAATGTTTAAAAGTCAGGGTAGCTTCCTGGTTGTGTGGGAAAGCAGATCACTAACTGACAATTCATTAAACAGCTAATGAGTTTCTAAAGAATCAGCTCTTAGCAACATGTAGATGCCTTGAGGTTTTTGTGAACTTAAACCCATAGGATTTTAAAATCCCTGCCAGGATTCGTTGTTTAATGGAATTTGATGGAAGTCAACAAAAAAACCCCAAAAACTTAAGAGGGCTTTTTACACCAAGCATGGGTACCTTTACCCTGCTCAGAGGGTAGCAGGCTTATCAGGCCCTTTGCTTGTGTCACACTCCCAAAATGTAAAGTGACCATAAGTCATGTTAAAAGCAATCTCAAGCTGTGCCTGGTCCTGAAGATACAGATTCCCTGCTTTTGCTTTAGGAATTGGTCAGTGACTGACTGAATTTATCAGGAAGCATTAGAGGAAGGGCTCCCGTGATAAAAGGCCGAAATTAGGAAATTATCTTGAGGTCTTCATCTTCTTTTTCCCTTGGTAACACATTTATTGAAACACAAAACTCTTCAGGGTGGAGACTGCACTTTTGCAAATGTGCTGGCCTTTCCAAGCTGAGTAGAAATGTGCAAATTTTAGAAGAGACAAAGCACCTGCAATAAGCACTAAAACCAAAGGAACCTGTGGGTGTTCGGCATTTGTTTTACATCTTCACTTCCATTTAAGTTTCAACTGTGTAAGTTCTATTTGAGGCACCCAGAGGGAGATTTTCAAAAGTACCTTTACTATTTGTAGGAATAGAACACCACCACAGAAGCTGATAGGATCTGTGTTTCTAAATCTCTGGCTAGTTTGCATTAAAACTTTAAAAAAACCTCCTCCAAAACCAAACTCCCAAAACACATGAAAGATTTACATACAGTTAATCAAAGAAAGGTGATGATTAGGCCCAGAAAATGCAGAGAAGGACAAGGCTGCTAAAAATATGATGGCTAAAACACAGAAAAAGAGATTTCATGTCCTCAGCAAAAAGTTAAGGTGTCATTTGGCTAAAGGGGCAGAGACAAAGGGAGCTTAAGGTGTGACCAGCATAAGGAAATGAGAAAGGAGACCTTTATGAAAGTTGTCACAATTAGACAAATGCAAATGACAACTTTATTTCTGAGGTGCAGCAGAGATTTCTCCTGATCATGTTCAATGTTGTCCCCAGTCCCTTGTATGTCTAATTAAAAACCACTAATTTAAATACATCGTTGTTGATTTACACCAGATAGGGTCAACCACAGCTGCTGAAGCCTTTTGTACAATTTAGCCTACAGCAACATGTTAGAATTCATGCCCTCAGCATTTGTGCAGTCAGGGATATCTTGGGTTGCTATTATGTCAACATGATGAAAGTGCTACAGATTTGTCTTTAATACTATAAAGTTACTCTAAGAAGACAATGATTTAGCTGTGGGAAGTTCCATTGATGTTGGCAGTAGAGTGATAAGGTGGGTAAAAATAAAGAAATGCAACATAGAGAGCAAGTCTAGCTTTTTCTTAAAGTAAATAAAAAATAAAATTCCAAGCTCTGGAGCCTGGACAAGCTGAATTTGAGACAGTAGAACTCATTTTAATAACCAAGGAAAATATAACAATGCAGAAGTTGTGACAATAATATGAAAAATAAAGGTGTGCAGCTGGAGGCAGAGTTACACGGCTGACAAGCTTCTGTGAGGAACAGAGTTGGGTATGGAATGATGTGGGAGAGAGGTGTCAAAGACACACTGGAAAGACATCACTAGAAGAAAACACATGGCAATGCCAGGAGACTATAGCCGTGACCCAGGTTGTTAAGATGAGGAGGGAATTAGGCACTGATATTCTGTTGAAATTCAATTTCATCTGAATTTACTTTCTTTTCATTAGAGCTGTGCCAGTTATTGCTCTTTTGTTTACCTTTTTTATTTCTAAGAAAAAACACGATGTTTGAGTTGATCTGAACTGATTTTTTTCCTTTTTTGTTAAAAGTCAAACAAAAGGTTTGCCTCATCTAGAAACACATTGTTTTCCTTTTAAAATTAAGTCCTGAATCAGAAATGTGACAGTATTTGACTCTTTTCTTTCACTTGCAAACACAAGGTATTAGATATTTTTGTTGCTTTTCTTCTTCAGTGACCTGAATTATCCTGTCCATCCACTCAGGGGCAGGTCCTCCCTTTCAGTCGAATGTGCTGAAGTTACCTCTTCTCAATTTCCTCCATTTTCATGAATGATATTTTCAATGTACTACAGAAAAAAAACCAAAACAAAACACCCCAAAGCAAAGAGACTTCCATCTTGCTGTTGACCAGACTTTCCAGGAAAGTATTCCAGGAAGAATTTCTTTGTATAAAGGATGATTAGACATTGGGATGGGTTGCCCGGGGAGGTGGTGGAGCACCATTCCTGGACGTATTTAAAGAAAGACTGGACGTGGCACTTAGAGCCATGGTCTGGTTGACATGGTGGTGTTGGGTCATAAATTGAACTAAATTATCTCAGAAGTCTTTTCCAACCTAATTGATTCTGTGTGATAAAACCACTTCTTATTGCCAATGTGATCCTAAGCTGCATTAGATTGGGTGCTCCGAGAAATTTCATATATTGATATAATTAAACATGAAGGTCCCCAAATAGTTTACCTGCAGATATCTCAACATCTGAGCTCCTGGTATAGTTAAAGGAAATGCAATGAAAATGCAGGGAGTTCTAGGACTAAGTTACTTTGTCTAAATGGATGTGTCCATTGCCATATGAGGTTCCTTCGTGCATCCTGCTTGGCTCTCACCTGCATTATCAGTAGGGCATGTGTGTCTTACAAGGACTGTGTCGTGTTTGTCCAAGCTATGTACATGTTTGAAATGCTCCAAGATGCCTCCCTGACTGAAAGCAGTGATATTTGTATTGCTCAGATTATCAGCTCACCCTTAAGTAGTTATCTAGGACAGCATCCAGTTGTCTTCTGTAATTTTAGATTCTGACAAATATCTTTCTTGGTCTCTAGCTGGTGCTTCATTATGGTGTCATCTCCCATAAATCCTGCGGTATACTGGTCAGTCCAGTAGGAATGCCTTAGGCATCTCTAAAGGCTCTAGGTGTTTAAGTTTCAGAAAGCTTAAACTGTTGAATTCTGCTCTTCATGGTAGTCCAGTTATGTAGTTGTCAGGATACTGTGTCTGTTGGCTGTACCTATTAAGTGGTCAAATACTCAGCTCACATATGGACACTTAAATTTATATTATTTCATCTTAAATCAGTTCCCTCTCCCTAAGGAATCACTCATGGATTGTTAGTATTGTATAAGTTAATCTTCAGCTTGTTGGCTACCAGAAAAAAATCCTTTTAGTTCCCTTTTCCAGCAAATCTCTGGTGTGAGACATCTTGATCTCAGAAAGGATATGGAAATTGCAGTATAATGCCTAAACCAAAGGTTTATACAGACCATAATTAATTTCTTAGCAACAGAATTGGGAGTATATTGAAGATCAAGAGAAACCTGTAGATAAAGCTTCACTGAAGCTCATCCCTGGTGATGAGAAACCAATCTCAGGTAGTAAACTATTTATCAGGACTACATGTTTGTCACTTTTCTTAGTGCAAAGCTTCTAAATAATATATAAATAAATAAAGATGCAGTTGAGGGAGAAAGTGTGCACTTTCTGTGGAATGCCAAATTGCTCATCACTCATTTTTAATGGAAAGTCCCTTTGCCTGTCCAATATTCATTTCAATCAGATAGATAGAAATGCTCAATTAAACAAGTGGACTTGAACCCTCTTGAGCCATGCCAGTGAATCTAAAATATCTAATGCATCATTCTCAGATAGATGTTTTCCCTCTTCTTTCAATATACTCAGCAAAAACTGAAGGAAATATTTTTGAATCTGTTGGTGGTTCTATCCAGGCATTCATCAGTGTCAAATGTGCCATTACTAATGAAGCTGGTGGAAAAATAAGCCAAAGTCTACTATAAAACTGTAAATCAAAGCCATCATTTTGAGTTCAAGTCAAGACATGGCACTGGAAGCATTTCCTATCTCGGATACCTTTTTTCTCCTGTTATAGAACAAAGGGCAAATCACATTACTCCTCCTTCAGAAATTTTGATCCTGAGACAATATGTGAGAGATTGAGTCAGGAACTTTACATTAATTTTATTTGGTCAAAAGGAAATTGTTATAGTCAATCTAAAATTAGTTCATGGTCACTCAAAAAAGAAGACATCTTTCTTTTTTGAAATCTGGTATTTAAAATTTAACAGCAGAAGCAAAACTGGAACCCTAAAAAAACCCAAAAAAGCAACAAAACATTTATCTGCATATTCTTTCTTTTCTCTATAGGAGATAAGAAGACAAAGGTGCCCTGATCATTAAAAAGAAATAAAATCAGATATAGACTTCAATGGAACCGAATAGATTCTATTGGACTTGGATTGAAATAGGTAAGAGAGTCTGAATTTCAAGGAATGCTGTGATCTTGGAACAAATTAAGAAAGAGAACATTATTGGAAAAAAGATGCAAGTATCTTTCAAAGGAAACTTTGTAATATTTGGAAGAATAAAAGAATCATTCAGTACTTAACTAAAATGGATTTAGATTCCAACCCTTTTGTGGCTTGTCTATCTCTAGGCTTAGTTACTGTGAAATTCCTTGACAACAGTAATAAAGCATTTACAGTGAGAGTCTTGACTTTTGCCCACCTGAAACATTCTTCTTCTATTGACTTAGAAAGCTTTGGGGGCAAAAATTGTGTGAAGCAATGAGGCTATTCAATATTAGACAAAGGGATAAAGCATACAATACTGGAGACATATTTTCCCTTTGCCTATGAAATGTTTCAAGTGAAAACTGCTTCTTTCAACACTGCAGACCTTGTGGGAAATGACCTGTACACTGGATAAGTTGACAGGCACAGTAGGGGATTTCATTACACCTCACAATTTGACTGGCACAACCAACTCTCTCTGGCTCTCTGTAACCCCTGGCAAGTGCTTGGAATTGAATCTGTAAATGTTAATCAATATTTCAGGCCTATTAAATAAAGAAAGGCACCGTGGAAATCAAAGCACTAACGGCTAGCATGATCCTATACAGTGTCTTCCAGGCCATCAAAAACCTTGTAGGGAGCAAAAGAGCAAATATTTTAATAAAACAATTACCTTTACAATTTCAAACCTGCAGAGGAATGTTACATCTCCAGCCCTATCACAGTAACTTAATTTTCATTTCAAACAGGTCAGTGAACAGGAGCAACTCAATACAGATATTTAATGAGTCTTTAAGATGCTGCCCTAAATCTTTGGGAAAGTAAAAGCCCACTATGTGTTCAAAACATTTGTAGGCATATCCATTTCTTCTCAAAGATGAAATGGGGTAGAACTGTGCCCAAAGCCTAAGGGAGTTTCACCACAGATTTCAGTGGATACAGGCACAGAGTGAGATTCATGGGTGGGACTGATTTAACACAGCTGTAGACAGCCTCTCCATAGGCAGCTGTGGTTGTGCTGGTCACCTGAGGCTCACTTTGGAGAGAAATGAGAATTTCTGGAGTGCAGTTTATTTCATGCTAAAGCCAATATCTAAAATAGGTCAAATGAATTGTACCTTAAAGTTCTCTGGTCTCTGAAGTGATTACGAAGAGAGCCACAGGTAGCCAAAGCAACTGAGCTAAAGGCATCCAAAATCAGAGGAGATCAATCTCTACATCCCAAGGTACCTTACAGTGCATGGACAAAACCAGACTGCAACAGGCAAGTGAACTTGTGCTACCCTCAGGCAAGTGTGCAAAAGGGTAACATAACAAAGAAAGTTAAATAATTTCAGGGGTTTAAAATATTTCCCTGTTGTGAAGTTTGAAATGGGTCAATAGGAGTATATGTGTCTATATCAAACACCCACTGAGTGAAAAGTTATCTCTAATTTCTTCTTCCCTTGACACAACAAAACAAAAATCCATCTGTCTAGACTCAAATTGGTAACTTGCTGCAGAACGAAGTAGCAGCTCTTGGTTTCTTCACAGTCTTGGTAGATGTGACAACTGAATGCTGAAATGGACAAGACTGGATACTCCTTGTCACCTTTGCAATCTTACCCTGCCTCTGAGATGGGAAACAGCCTCCAAGTTCTTTCTTTTGCCTTCAAGAATTTCAGGAGAACCAGGTACTATGACCAGATTACATGGCCAGACATAACTAATTGGAAGTCTGCCACTTTTTACTGAGCAAAATGTCTCCCGCAAAAATGAATTTCCACTTCTTGGCAAAGCAATCACCATGAAGTGTTCAAAAAAAAAAAAAAA